>OU503041.1:9587768-9598313 GCA_912172775.2 Fraxinus pennsylvanica | reverse complement strand
TGTTACTAGGTGGTTTGACCTCTAATATGGCCTTCGCTTTATTTTTATCGAGTTCAATTCCTCTTTCGTGCACTAGAAAACCAAGGAAATTCCCTACATTAACGTCAAATACACATTTCAAAGGATTTAATTTTAGTTTGTATTGCCTCATTAGCTCAAATGAGCATTTTAGCTGTTCAAAATGGTCTTCCTCTTTAATAGATTTGACCACTATATCATCTACATACACTTCGACAAACTTGTCTATCATGCAATGAAAAATCAAGGTCATCGCCCTTTGATAAGTTGCTCCTACATTTTTCATGCCGAAATACATAACTACCCATTCAAATCATTCTAAAGCCCCAGGACATCTAAATGTAGTTTTATGTACATCTTCTTCACCTATGTAGATTTGGTTGTATCCTGAATATCCATCCATAAAGGAATACATTACGTGTCCAGTAGTTGAATCTACTAATGAATCCACCGTAGGCATTGGATATTCATCTTTAGGTATTGCTAAATTTAAATTTTTAAAATCTATGCACACCCTTAATTTACCATTCTTTTTTAACATTGACACGATATTAGATAACCATTCAACATATCTGGCTGTCCTAATAAAACATGTTTTTAACTATCGCTCTATTTCTTTCTTTACTTCAAGAAGTAGGTTGTTTATGAGGTTCAAAATTTGGTTTAGTCGGTAACCTATGTTCTACCAAATTCTTATCTAAATCAGGCATGTGTTCATACTCTCAAGCAAAGAAATCATTATATTCATTTAATAAAGCGATTAATTTATTACTTACCTCCTAGTTAAGCATCTAGCTGATAAATGTTGGACGATCTTCCCCTTCGTCGCTAATATTCACCTTTATCAAAGGATCTCGTGCTTGAGCATGCCCTGGGTTTGCAATTCTCATTACTTTATCGTCTAGATTTCTGGTAGGCACTTCCTTTTCTAAACAATCCACCTTGTTAACTTCTCGGCCAATATTCTGCTCCAACTCGAACACTGCTAATTTGTCTCCCAATGTCTTTAATGATGCTTTTTCTTTCGTCTTCCCTTGACATTCCTTATTGAAAGCCATTAATGTGGCTTTGAATGCCTGAATGTCGACCATATGTTTTTGTTGTTGATAATTCATTAGATTTCCTTGATTATCTTTTTACCAATTACTGGCTCTTCCAAGGCCACTATGTTTGGCCTCATTTGATTGAACATTTCAGTAAGTGTTTCTTCTGAAAATGGATCTTCACTCTGTCCAACAATTCGAGTCTCTTCTCCATCTTGAACTACCCTGACAGGTCCATAATTTCCTTCGTACATCAACCTTTCTACTGAGTTTGGTTATGCGATAAATGGCCTATGGTCTACCTGCACCACTTCTGCTTTGCCTTTGTCATTCCAGAAAACCAGGAATTGGTGGAGCAATAAAGGTATGCAACGACTCCTGTGAATTCAGTCCCTTCCTAGTACACATTGTAACTAGTAGGACCATCTATCACAAAGAAGACTATGGTCCTAGTAGTTATTCCCACAGTTATGTCCAGTGGCATTACCCCTTTAGTTGAAGTTGTTCCTCCATTGAAACTTGTGAGAATGACTTCTGTTGGGATCATATCATTTTCTGCCTTTGCAAATTTTCTCGTCATTCTAGACGAGATGGTATTTATGGTTGCTCTATTATCAATGAGCACCTTTGCCACAGGTATACCATTGACTAAGGCCTTCACATACAATAGCCTTAAATGTTTAGTCAATTTCATGGTTGGTCTCTTAAATATGACCTTCTCAGCTGCATCTATTTCCACTTCCTGTTTGTCTTCTGTTGAAATATCTCTTTGTGATAACTTAACAAGCAATATTTCGCACTGAGTTTCTGCTTCTTGGAATTCCTCCTTACATTCCTCTAGTGCTTCANTCCTCCTTACTTTCCTCTAGTGCTTTTTCGTTGGTTATCCAACCTGTAGGGGGAGGCAATATTCTTGGAGATGACTCATATTTCTCAGAGTAAGGCACTCTCTTCTTTCTCTTCGGTGTCCCGTACAACACATAGTAGTCGAAAGAACGCTCAGAAGGTTCTCCCAACAAATCCACCCTGCGAACACCTTCTCGATGTAGTTGCTTCAACAAAGTATTGCGCAACACTCCCATCTTTCTTATCTCTGCTTCTAAATCAATTTCCTTTTCAATGTCAGTCATGCCATCGTTCATGCCATCGTCCTCTTCTTCATCATATACCTCTTGGGACGTTTGGTCTTCTTTACATTCCAGCACACATGTTTCTTCCTCATTACCTTCTCTTTCCTCTATTTCATTTTCTTTATTTTTGAATTCATTGGCTAGTAAATAATTATTAGCCGTAACATGAGGTAAGGTACCAAATTGGATGGTGAGGGATTGCTCTGGATCTTCTTCATCTTTCTTTCCTCGCTCAAACTTTGATCTCCCGAAAGAACTTTTTGGTAACTCTTCCACTGATTCACCTATACTGGCCTCTTTACTATCTTCAAGAACATTTTGGTTGGCCATCTCAAGAAATTTAGGTGCCTTAGGACGTGATAATCCCTATTGTTGCCTAATCATTCGTCCATAGTTCTGTTGAAAACACCTTTGTTGGGTTTTGGTCATCTCATTGAAAGGTATAACCCTTCCTGCCTTATGCTCGAATAAATGTCATACATTTGGTTAACGAGATTGCGGCCTGAATGTCCTCCCATTGTCTATCGGTCTGAATTGCCTCTCAAAAGGCTGTCCTTTATAGAATGATGTATCCTGTCCTCCACCAGGCTGGATTTGGGACAATATTAGGGCGATGGTGATGTCACCACATTCCTGATCTTCCTATGTTTGTATTCACTTCTCCCTTACATCTCGCACACAGGATGCTTTCGTCCTCTCTAGACTCCTTCCCTTTGATACGTTCAAAAACACTAGGATGTGGTCCAAAATCTTCTTCTCCGTCGTCTACAACCAATTTGAATCTTGGCAACTTGTTTTTGAAACTAGTCATCACAATGTTCACCCCAAGTGGCTATGGGAAATGATTTTCATCCACTGCCATCTTCTTCTTAGCCTTGAACATTATTCGTCCTAATTCGATGGCATCCTGTAACACATGACGAAAGACGAAGCAATTATTAGTCAAATGTGACCNTTCTTATCTTCGAACATAATTCGTCCTGAGTCGATGGCATCTTGTAACACATGACGAATTCCAATTAGTTGGTAGTCAAATGTGACCATGCATTGTGCCATTTACAATATTTTTTACCCTTAATTTGTTCAGGTTCTGGATATTTGTGCTTGTCATTCAGTTTTATCTGCTTATCCTTATATAATTTATCGAATATAAGGTCAGTTTTGGTCACGTCAAATGAGAACACCATAGCCTTTCTATTTTTGTTTTTTACAGGCTCATCCTTACCCAATATTCTAAATTTGGCCATTATAGGACAAGCATATGCATCTCCCTTAACCAATTCGACCAAACATACTTCTGTCTGATCGTAATATTCGTTATTAATATCATGAATGTCGAAATTTGGGTCTCTATAATAAGTCCATTTATTAGAGCTTTTTTTATCTGTTCTTCTTCTTTTATCAATCACTCATATCTAATTACATTACCACTCAATTGAAAAAGGTCAAGAATTTCCATGTCTTGGAATTTTTTTTTAAATCGAAACTCAAGCAACTTTGAACGATTTTGATGAATTCCTTTTCGGGCAGAGGGACAAAATATTTGTTCCTGGTTATTTTAATCTCTGAAGGAAGTTTCTGCCCATTCATTTGACATTTGACGTAAATTCGTCATATCGGCCAAAGTAACTTCAGATTCAATTTTGTAAAACTGAGTGTGGAACAATTGTTCTAGTTGTTGCCATATTTGAACTGAATTTGCTGACAAGTTAATGAACCACGAGAACGCTACTCCTGTTAACAAATTAGGGAACAGTCTCATTTTATGGTAATCGGTCACGTCACCACTTTGCAGTGTGAATCGCCCTATATGTTCCGGGGTAGAAACCTCTCCTAGACCGATAAATAGTGAAAATTCTGGTACTTTGAACTCTCTAGGCCACGGATAAGCCTGATTTATCCAATCAGGCTATGGCTTTGTGTAAGTCGACCTAATAANTAAATAGTGAAAATTCTGGTACTTTGTACCCTCTAGGCCACGGATAAGCCTGATTTACCCAATCAGGATATGGTTTTGTGTAAGTCGGCCTAATAAAAGGACGTGTCCCACAAGCCATTTGAAGTGGACGGTCCGAAAGATGGCTCTGTTCCTAGGTTCGGACTCAGGACAGGGGAATTATGTCCCACAATTGTCCTGGCTTGGAAACTTGGCATAATTGGTTGACAATTTTGGCCTACTAACTTATTCATGATTTCATTTAAAGTATTCAATTGTTTGGCGATGTCGTCATAATGTACATTTCCATTTTAAGTAAATTTTTCCATATTATGAACATTTCGTAGATTTACCTGTTCAACGACATCTTGTGTGAGTTCCCCAAGCAATGCACGCATGGTTCGAGGACTCAATTCTATCATTGGTTCATAACAATTTTGACTGCTTTGACTCTGTCCCTCTGTTCGTTAAGTACTTTGCTGCTCCTCATATCATTCGATCACAGATTGGACTACTCATTGGCTTGCGGTTCTTTATCAGAATTCTTATGAGGCATATTGTTTCAGTTTTTGCATCCTCAAACACCACTGTCCCACTGGGCGTGCCAAATTATTTCGCGCGGATTATCGAGCCTCGTTAACAATTAAAAGATGGTTCATATGATTGTGTAAGGAACAAACCTCTCGAGACAAAGCCCCAACGAGGGGTGCTTTATTTACGAAGATTACAATTAGGAAGAAGCAAAACGCCTCCAAGGGTACAAGCACATAAAGTAATTTGAAGGTTGACAATAAGAATTAAAAGAAATGAAATTATATATTCTCTATTTGAGAGTGATTGATTTGGGGTCATTTCTTCTATGTCTTCTTTTTCCTTTTATACCCATTTGCCAGTTTTCATTGTAAAACCGTTTGAAAATTGCTTGTCGCTCTATAACTATCCACTTGCTTTATAATGACTGACGTGTCGAGAAACCGCCGTTTTTAAACTGCTGCTATTGCTCCCCTCTTTTAACTGCTTGCAACCGAGATTCTTGGATCGTGGAACATGATAGGTTTGCTCAGTAATTGCTTCAATAACTGTCACTTTAACTAACAACAGGATGCTACGTTCGCTCAGATCTTGGACGTTTCAAAGGCTTGTGCGAGAATGAGACCGTCACTCTGAGCGACAATAAGGTACTTCATTCGCTCTGATTCTGGACATCCTGCAGGCTTGAACGATGATATTCCTCCGTTTTTGGGCCTCCACTACATTTCACAATGATCTCATTTGGGCATATCCCTCAAATTTCCTAACTAGACCCCATTTCTTGTACCATTTAATTGGGCCTTATTTTTGTATGTCTACTATCATAAAAATATAATCCAAATCTATTTTGTAAGAAAGTCAAAATATCATCAAGGAGCATACAAAGCTAATAACAATCAATCCCAATATATATTATATAATGGTTTATATACACATGATGTGGTGAGATCTGATTATGTTAGAATTTCCATTATAGTCTATTTTCATGCATGGATTTTCTCTCCTTTTTTTTCGAGCATTTTCACTTCTTTTACATGTAAGAAAATTTAATAGAAGTTCGGTTAAGAGTTAGATTTTACCACTTATTTATGACATTTTGCGAGTTAGATTTTTCGGTTAAGCTAGCTCTCCAGTCATTTTAACAATGAACATTTATTCAATATTTCACTTGATCACCTTTCCCTTTTGCTTAATTTGACAAAATCACAATTTGGTTCATATAAATTCCATAGAATCAAGCTTGATTACTGTTATGTTTTAATTAATCCCAATTAAATTATGTTAATTAACACTAATGGTGACACAGACACTCCATATCATGTTGAGTTTTTATTGATAGAAAATCTCATAAATATGTCGGACCATAATTGACACCTAAGCCATTTGTAAGCCCCAAATGCAAATGCAAAAAAAAAAAAAACACTATAAGGTACATAATCACACACCTTCAATGCAAATGGATAGGTTAAGTAAAATTTCACAATTAAATAATTATAGGTGCTATACCTCTTCAACGAGAGACTCCAAAGATACAATTTATAGATTCATTTATAAATTCAATCACTGTCAAATATTAATTTCAATTATATATTTATAAGTAATATTCAGTATTATTCACATATTTTGCAGAACTCATTATTATTCCTCTTTAAAATTTGATTTAAAAATTTGTCAAACTAAAACTTGGGTATCTCTTGGAGACTCCAATGTAAATAGAACCACATGGAAACGTGAAATCTCTATAATTCATTCAATCTGGTTGGTGATGGTCTCCCCATGATTGGGGCACAGCACATGCTTGGTTGATTGATTATAACCTTGTTCACTGCCCTACAAATCATAGTTCTATCTCTAGGATATTTCTCATGTTTTTGATAAACAAGGAAGATTTGTCGAAGTGCGCACTAATTATGTCCGAGACAAAGAATTACGATAAACATTGTAGTTCTTGCATTAATAATCCCATGATACGTAATGTGCAATCTAGCAGTGCTGTCCGATCTAAAGCCCACAAGAAAGCAATAAACCTCTGGATTTGAAATAGAACGTCTCGACCTAGTAACTATACACAAGTTCAACTCATAGACAAATGAAGCCAACCTAGGATAAGAACCAAAGGGATACGAAACCCAAGTCTAAGATATCAGATGAAGCCTAACTCATATTTCTTGTTCGATCGTTTTAATTGTAATTACAATTCATTCAAATTACGTTTTTTTATTATTAGGATAGGTGAATTCTTATAGATCCATCCCCCGAAAGAACTGGACTTAAATAGACACATCCCATTACACAGATCGGAGATGTTCGTAGTGACTGAGGGAGTTGGGTTTTTCGTGATATGCAAAATGAGAAGTGTTAGTCGTTCTTCTAGTTTTCAAAAGTAATGGATCATATGAATTATATGATAATAAGATAGTGATAAATTGTGAATTTTATAAAATATATAAATTAAAGCACTATCAACCGTGCTCTAACACAAAATCAAAAGTCTACCTCGGATTAAATAGCACGGAATTAATCATTGTTTCTCAAGAAATGTGGACGGCTAAGTAATAGCCATGTGACACAGATTCAATTCCAACTTATGGCTAAATTAATCCTTTTAATTATTTTTATGATTTGATCACAAAGAAATGTTGAAGATAATGAGCTTAAGTGAGAAAAATATTAGGAGGGTGAAATGGTCATTTTAGACTAGATTTAATTATTCGATGCCTGACGAGAGTATTGACATAAAGTTTGCCACGTCGAGGATCTAATTGCAAGGAATTGAAATAATATCACTTGTGGAATTTTGTATAATTTGAGAGTGCAGTCTCACGCTTTTAGTGGAGTACGAGGACACTAATAATTATACTATAGAGTCCTAAATTAGCTTGAATGTTGTTTAATTATTGAAGCTCGAATTATATTTTCTTGTTCTAAGATTAGTTTTTGTTAGACTTCAAAAAATGCAGACAATTGGACTTGCCCAATCAAGANGACAATTGGACTTGCCCAATCAAGACTCATAAGGATGATCGTCGGCTCAGCTCGAGTTCAATTAAATTCGAACATGAGCCCCATGGTCACGAGCGCAAAAATAATCAAGTTGGGGGATGCAGGAATCAAATCGTGAAATATATAAGAAAAATATTATATAAGTTAAGAAAATTTTTTGTCAATTTTTTAAAAAAAAAACAATGTAATTTTCAAATGGCTTTTAGTCATTGATATGAAATATATAAATAGTTTGATAATGTAATAAAAAGGAAAAAAAATTAAAAATTAATTGAAAATTTCGTTAAGAATAAAATAACTTTTCTCTTAGTAATATTATAGTAAAAAAATAAAATGATATTTTAACCTAACCATTGATAACTTATAAAATATTAAAAACTATACAACGAATAAAACTTTATTGGTGATACCGATAACTCACGACAACGATCGAAGCATCATTGATGATATTATCATTGATCATTGCTGAGGGACATGCAAAGAAAGTTGCGTGTCTATGATATCACTACTCATATTTTTACTTCAATTGCCAACGTATTGATTTCAAAATCTCCGATGATATTGCAAAAGCTAACAGAATTCATCAATGATGATTTGCTACAGAATTTATTTTATTATTCTCGAAAAGATTCGCACATTTCCATTAAAACAAAGACACAATTTGTTTTCGTCTCATTTAAAACTTTCTCTTAATATGTCAACTATCTAGGAATTGCCATCACACATCAATTGCATCGTTAAGACGGGGCCACGAAACAGTTATGAGACATCACTTGACCAAGACTTTATTAAAACAAGTTACCAATATAAGTACATGAAAAAATGATCAATTTTTTGTGATACTAATTACAGTTACCGGCTGCGACTTTTCACAATTTGAAAATGTTGGGTACCGTTGACCTCAATTTTTGTACTTCCAATGTGGTCAACAGATCTCAAGACCTTCCACATTCCCATAAGTCGGGTTACTGCATATTAGGACAAACCGTTAGCCACACATGACTTCCTCCGATAATGATAGAGATGGTCACGCACACTTTGAAGATCAAGCCAGTTGAAGTAATAAGTATATAGGTGTGTGAGGTATTTTAGACACGGGCCTCCAATATAAAAAGGGGCTCGGCTTTGGGGAGGATGTGCGATAGCAAAGAGAGTAAAGTTATAGTTTGAGAGTCTAAATTTGAATTACATTTGGAATAGCACATTGTGCAAGCTTTTATAATGGGATAGGATGGATATTGATCGCAGGATGAAAGTATATGTGGCTTCATCCATGCGATTGAGGCATCATGTCAAAATATCAATCAATCATAAATATTTGATGTTAGTATCATTTTGTTGTCGAAAAGTATGACACAACACTTAAAACTTGACTTGTTTGGTTGAATAGGAAGGCGTTAGCAATGAATTGTCACACAATCACTTACTAAGAATTGCATAGAAGATCTCTTGTTGAGCTCCTTCCAGCCTTGCCCCGACATGAGGGCTCGATTCTCTATATGTGATCGACTTTTTATTTAGGTTCGTCCTTTGCACGAACGTTCAGCCAAACTGCCTCTTGAGCAAATTGACGTGGAGTGCGGGCCCAAGTTCACCTACTATAAAGGATTTTTGGAACCTCGTCGAATAAGGTGTAACAGATACTAGCATTAATATAATCATCAAATAATAAATTCTCAATGTAGATGACCAAAGTGTCACTTATCTGTTGATATTCATTTTCCTATTATACAATTAGGGTCCGTTTGATAGGCACGGGTGAAAAGGAATTTCAATTCCATGTTAGTAGGAAAATAAAAATTCACCAAATTTATAGAAATTCGTTTTCCATGAAAATAAAGAAAATGCAGTTTAAAGTGGTTGTACTTTGAAATTCTTCCATTTCCACGTTACAATCAAACGCCCAAAGTGAAATTCGTTTTCATCGGATGTGACATTTTCCATGGAATTCGTTGTAATTAAATATAGCCTTAATTTTTTACAATTGTAATAGTACAAATATCTCTCTAAAACAATAACAACAATAAAAAAGAAAAATTATTTTCAAAATCACAAACATGTATACTGCATTTTACTTTTTGTTTATAAATACGGATGGCAACAAAGCGAACCGGCTCTTTTCATTCTCCATTTCATCTGAAAATTTAAAGTAGAGATTAAAATACTAAAGTCTTATTAAAAAAGTGAAATTCTACAGTTAAGTGGACTGACGTCGTGAAGTACTCTATTCCCTACTGAAGTCATTAACCTTTAGAATCCCATAAACTAATTAGTTAATAATAAAATAGGCATAACAAAATGGAAATAACATAAAATAACTTAAATTACCATTTAATTCAAAGAAATGAAAAAGAATTAAGGCCTTGTTTGATTGCAATGTTTTCTATGGAAAATGTCACATCCGAAGAAAACGAATTCCACTTTGGCCGTTTGATTGTAACGTTGAAATGAAAACCGAATTCTAGGATAAAATCACTTTAAACTGCATTTTCTTTGTTTTCATGGAAAGCTAATTTCTATGAGTATGACATGTTTTTATTTTTCAACTAATATGGAATTGAAATTCCTTTCCACCTTGTCCAACGTGAAGTACTCTATTCCCTACTGAAGTCATTAACCTTTAGAATCCCATAAACTCATTAGTTAATAATAAAATAGGCCTAACAAAATGGAAATAACATAAAATAATTTAAATTACCATTTAAATCAAAGAAATGAAAAAGAATTAAGGTCATGTTTGATAGGACGATTTTTTCATGGAATTTGGAAATTATTTTACATTTTTCACCTTTTAAGCTGTTTGATAAGAAAATTTTTTTGGGCAATTGGTTTTCTATCTTATACCTCACGTGACCCCATTTTCCACATTTTCCTTGAATTGGTT
>OU503041.1:9567559-9585230 GCA_912172775.2 Fraxinus pennsylvanica | reverse complement strand
ATAACAGTAATCAAGCTTGATTCTACGGAATTTATATGAACCAAATTACAATGAATTGTGATTTTGTCAAATTAAGCAAAAGGGAAAGGTGATCAAGTGAAATATTGAATAAATGTTCATTGTTAAAATGACTGGAGAGCTAGCTTAACTGAAAAATCTAACTCGCAAAATTTCATAAATAAGTGGTAAAATCTAACTCTTAACCGAATTTCTATTAAATCTTCTTACATGTAAAAGAAGTGAAAATGCTCGAAAAAAAAGAGAGAAAATCCATGCATGAAAATAGACTATAATGGAAATTCTAACATAATCAGATCTCACCACATCATGTGTATATAAACCATTATATAATAAATATTGGGATTGCTTGTTATTAGCTTTGTATGCTCTTTGATGATATTTTGACTTTCTTACAAAATAGATTTGGATTATATTTTTATGATAGTTGACATACAAAAATAAGGCCCAATTAAATGGTACAAGAAATGGGGTCCAGTTAGAAAATTTGAGGGATATGCCCAAATGAGATCATTGTGAGATGTAGTGGAGGCCCAAAAACGGAGGACTATCATCGTTCAAGCCTAAAGGATGTCCAGAATCAGAGCGAATGAAATACCTTATTGTCGCTCAGAATGACGGTCTCATTCTCGTACAAGCCTTTGAAACGTCCAAGATCTGAGCGAACATAGCATCCTGTTGTTATTTAAAGCGACGATTATTGAAGCAGTTATTGAGCAAACCTATCATGTTCCACGATCCAAGAATCTCGGTTGCAAGCAGTTAAAAGAGGGGAGCAATAGCAGCAGTTTAAAAATGGCGGTTCCTCGACACGTCAGTCATTATAAAGCAAGTGGGTAGTTATAGAGCGACAAGTAGTTTTCAAACGGTTTTACAAGGAAAACTGGCAAAGGGGTATAAAAGGAAAAAGAAGACATAGACTAAATGACCCCGAATCAATCACTCTCAAACGGAGAATATATAATTTCATTTCTTTTAATTCTTATTGTCAACCTTCAAATTACTTTGTGTGCTTGTACCCTTGGAGGTGTTTTGCTTCTTCCTAATTGTAATCTTCGTAAATAAAGCACCCCTCGTTGGGACTTTGTCTCGAGAGGTTTGTTCCTTACACAATCATATGAACCATCTTTTAATTGTTAGCGAGGCTCGATAATCCGCGCGAAATAATTTGGCACGCCCAGTGGGACAGTGGTGTTTGAGGATACAAAAACTGAAACAATATGCCTCATAAGAATTCTGATAAAGAACCGCAAGCCAATGAGTAGTCCAATCAGTGATCGAATGATATGAGGAGCAGCAAAGTACTTAACGAAAGAGAGACAAAGTCAAAGCAGTCAAAATTGTTACGAACCAATGATAGAATTGAGTCCTTGAACCATGCGTGCATTGCTTGGGGAACTCACATAAGATGTCGTTGAACAGGTAAATCTACGAAATGTTCATTATATGGAAAGATTTACTTAAAATGGAAATGTACATTATGACGACATCGCCAAACAATTGAATACTTTAAATAAAATCATGAATAAGTTAGTAGGCCAAATTTGTCAANTACTTAAAATGGAAATGTACATTATGACGACATCGCCAAACAATTGAATACTTTAAATAAAATCATGAATAAGTTAGTAGGCCAAATTTGTCAACCAATTATGCCAAGTTTCCCAGCCAGGACAATTGTGGGACATAATTCCCTGTCCTGAGTCCGAACCAAGGAACAGAGCCATCTTTCGGATCGTCCACTTCAAATCAGTGGGGTGGTGCGATGGAAAATTTAAATAGTAGAATTGGAATATCTAACCTGGGGGGTAACCTAAATGCAAGTTACAATGTCCAAGCCACTGGACAGAATACCACGCGTGTTAATGATGGAAGAAATACTCAAGCTAACGGTAATAATGGCCTAAATAATGGCACATTTGTCACAAACCAATGACTAAACATTAGGCCTCAAATAATTCCACCAATGAATCAACATATAGGAGTTCCGAATGATCCTAACGCTATGTTGAGGAATCAAATCATGGAGATAGTATAAGATCAAATGGCTTGTGGGACACGTCCTTTTATTAGGCCGACTTACACAAAACCATATCCTGATTGGGTAAATCAGACTTATTTGTGGCCTAGAGGGTACAAAGTACCAGAATTTTCACTATTTACCGATCTGGGAGAGGTTTCTACCCCAGAACATATAGGGTGATTCACACTGCAAAGTGGTGACGTGACCGATTACCATATAATGAGACTGTTCCCTAATTTGTTAACATGAGTAGCATTCTCGTGGTTCATTAACTTGTCAGCAAATTCAGTTCAAATATGGCAACAACTAGAACAATTGTTCCACACTCAGTTTTACAAAACTGAATCTGAAGTTACTTTGGCCGATATAACGAATTTACATCAAATGCCAAATTAATAGGCAGAAAACTTCCTTCGGAGATTAAAATAACCAAGAGCAAATATTTGGTCCCTCTGCCCGAAAAGTAACTCGTCAAAATCGTTCAAAGTTGCTTGAGTTTCGATTTAAAAAAGAAATTCCAAGACATGGAATTTCCTGACATTTTTCAATTGAGTGCTAATGTGATTAGATATGAGTGATTGATAAAAGAAGAAGAACAGATAAAAAAACTCTAGTAAATGGACTTATTATAGAGACCCAAATTTTGACATTCATGATGTTAATAACGAATATTACGATCAGACAGAAGTATGTTTGGCCGAATTGGTTAAGGGAGATGCATATTCTTGTCTTATAATGGCCAAATTTAGAACATTAGGTAAGGATGAGCCTGTAAAAAACAAAAATAGAAAGGCTATGGTGTTTACATTTGACGTGACCAAGGCTGACCTTATATTCGATAAATTATATAAGGATAAGCAGATAAAACTGAATGACAAGCACAAATATCCAGATCCTGAACAAATTAAGGGTAAAAAATATTGTAAATGGCACAATGCATAGTCACATTTGACTAATAATTGCTTGGTCTTTCGTTATGTGTTACAGGATGCCATCGAGTCAGGACGAATAATGTTCAAAGCTAAGAAGAAGATGGCAGTGGATGAAAATCCTTTCCCATAACCACTTGGGGTGAACATTGTAATGACTGGTTTCAAAAACAAGTTGCCAAGATTCTTTAACCAACATCTGCTGCCTCTTGAGGATTTTGGACCACATCCTAGTGTTTTTGAACGTAACAAAGGGAAGGAGTCTAGAGAGGACGAAAGCATCCTGTGTGCGAGATGTAAGGGAGAAGTGAATGTAAACATAGGAAGACCAGGAATGTGGTGACATCACCATCGCCCTGATATTGTCCCAAATCCAGCCTGGTGGAGGATGGGGTACGTCATTCTATAGAGGACCGCCTTTTGAGAGGCAGTTCAGACCGATAGACAATGGGAGGACATTCAGGTCGCAATCTCGCTAACCAAATGTATGACATTCATTCTAGCATAAGGCAGAAAGGGTTAACCTTTCAATGAGATGACCAAAACCCAACAAAGGCGTTTTCAAAGGAACTATGGACGAATGATTAGGCAATAATAGGGATTACCACGTCCTAAGGCACCTAAATTTCTTGAGGTGGCCAACCAAAATGTTCTTGAAGATAGTAAAGAGGCCTGTATAGGCGAATCAGTGGAAGAGTTACCAGAAAGTTCTTCCGGGAGATCAAAGTTTGAGCGAGGAAAGATAGATGAAGAAGATCCAGAGCAATCCCTCACCATCCAATTTGGTACCTTACCTCATGTTACGGCTAATAATTATTTACTAGCCAATGAATTCAAAAATAAAGAAAATGAAATAGAGGAAAGAGAAGGTAATGAGGAAGAAACATGTGTGCTGGAATGTGAAGAAGACCAAACGTCCCAAGAGGTATATGATGAAGAAGAGTACGATGGCATGACTGACATTGAAGAGAAAATTGATTTAGAAGCAGAGAGAAGAAAGATGGGAGTGTCGCGCAATACTTTGTTGAAGCAACTACATCGAGAAGGTGTTCGCAAGGTGGATTTGTTGGGAGAACCTTCTGAGCGTTCTTTCGACTACTATGTGTTGTGCGGGACACCCAAGAGAAAGAAGAGAGTACCTTACTCTGAGAAATATGGGTTATCTCCAAGAATATTGCCTCCCTCTACAGGTTGGATAACCAACGAAAAAGCACTAGAGGAAAGTAAGGAGGAAATCCAAGAAAACTTATCACAAAGAGATATTTCAATAGAAGACAAACGGGAAGTGGAAATAGATGCAGCTGAAAAGGTCATATTTAAGAGACCAACCATGAAATTGACTAAACATTTAAGGCCATTGTATGTGAAGGCCTTAGTTAATGGTATACCCGTGGCAAAGGTGCTCATTGATAATAGAGCAGCCATAAATACCATCCCGTCTAAAATGATGAGAAAATTTGCAAAGGCAGAAAGTGATATGATCCTAACAAAAGTCATTCTCACAAGTTTCAATGGAGGAACAACTTCAGTTAAAGGGGTAATGGCACTGGACATAACTGTGGGAATAACTACTAGGACCATAGTCTTCTTTGTGACAGATGGTCCTACTAGTTGCAATGTGCTACTAGGAAGGGACTGGATTCACAGGAGTCGTTGCATACCTTTATTGCTCCACCAATTCCAGGTTTTCTGGAATGACAAAGGCAAAGCAGAAGTGGTGCAGGTAGACTATAGGCCCTTTATCGCATAAGGAAACTCAGTAGAAAGGTTGATGTACGAAGGAAATTATGGACCTGTCAGGGTAGTTCAAGATGGAAAAGAGACTCGAATTGTTGGACAGAGTGAATATCCATTTTCAGTAGAAACACTTACTGAAATGTTCAATCAAATGAAGCCAAACATATTAGCCTTGGAAGAGCCAGTAATTGGCAAAAAGATAATCAAGGAAATCTAATGAGTTATCAACAACAAAAACATATGGTCGACATTCAGGCATTCAAAGCCACATTTATGGCTTTCAATAAGGAATGTCAAGGGAAGACGAAAGAAGAAGTAGCATTAAAGACATTGGGAGATAAATTAGCAGTGTTCGAGTTGGAGCAGAATATTGGCCGAGAAGTTAACAAGGTGGATTGCTTAGAAAAGGAAGTGCCTACCAGAAATCTAGACGATGAAGTAATGAGAATTGCAAACCCAGGGCATACTCAAGCACGAGATTCTTTGATAAAGATGAATATTAGCGACGAAGGGGAAGATCGTCCAATATTTATCAGCTAGATGCTTAACCAGGAGGTAAGTAATAAATTAATGGCTTTATTAAATGAATATAATGATTTATTTGCTTGAGAGTATGAACACATGCCTGATTTAGATAAGAATTTGGTAGAACATAGGTTACCGACTAAACCAAATTTTAAACCTCATAAACAACCTACTTCTTGAAGTAAAGAAAGAAATAGAGCGATTGTTAAAAGCATGTTTTATTAGGACAGCCAAATATGTTGAATGGTTATCTAATATCGTGTCAATGTTAAAAAAGAATGGTAAATTAAGGGTGTGCATAGATTTTAGAAATTTAAATTTAGCAACACCTAATAATGAATATCCAATACCTACGGTGGATTCATTAGTAGATTCAACTACTGGACACGTAATGTATTCCTTTATGGATGGATATTCAGGATACAACCAAATCTACATAGGTGAAGAAGATTTACACAAAACTACCTTTAGATGTCCTGGGGCTTTAGAATGATTTAAATGGGTAGTTATGTATTTCGGCATGAAAAATGTAGGGGCAACTTATCAAAGGGCAATGAACTTGATTTTTCATGGCATGATAGACAATTTTGTTGAAGTGTATGTAGATGATATAGTGGTCAAATCTATTAAAGAGGAATACCATTTTGAACAGCTAAAACGCTCATTTGAGCTAATGAGGCAATACAAACTAAAATTAAATCCTTTGAAATGTGTATTTGACGTTAATGTAGGGAATTTCCTTGGTTTTCTAGTGCATGAAAGAGGAATTAAACTCAATAAAAATAAAGCGAAGGCCATATTAGAGGCCAAACCACCTAGTAACAAGAAAGAATTGCAAAGGTTTCTAAGCCAAGTGAACTTTTTAAGAAAATTTATCTCTAATTGTGAAGGGCGAACGAAAGCTTTTTTTACCTCTTTTAAAGTTGAAAAATCAAGACGAATTCGTCTGAAAGGAAGACCATCAAAAGGCTTTTGATAGCCTAAAGACCTATTTATCAAAGCCATCAGTGTTGGTGTTACCTAGGGATAGCCAATGAAAGTATACATATCGCCTGAACAAGAATCGGTAGCTGGAATGGTTTACTATTTGAGTAGACGGTTAACGAAATGTGAATGTAATTACTCTGCCATTGAAAAGTTATGTCTTACTTTATATTTCACATGTACAAAACTAAGGGCTTATCTACGGCCTGTGATTGTTTATTTAATTTCTAAAGTAAATTTAGTGAAGTATATGTTTTCTCGCCCTATTTTACACCAAAGGATAGGTTTTTGAACTTTGGCATTATATGCCACAAAAGACAGTAAAAAATCAAGCATTGACTAACTTTTTGGTCTATCATCCATGCCTTGACATGCCTAAGAAAATTGAATTGGAGATCGATTCATTTGAAATAAAACCTTGTGTTTTATACTTTGACGGATCAAAAACTTCTAGAGGTGCGGGGGTATGAATAGTTTTAATAAACCTTTTAGAGGTTTATTATAAATTTTCTTTCACTTTGGATCGAATGTGTACTAATAATCAATTCGAATACAAAGCATTGATCATAGGCTTAGAGCTGTTAGTGGAAATGAGAATAAAGAATGTAATTATTAAGGGCGATTCCCAATTAGTAATTTACCAATTGATTGGTGATTTCAAATGCCAAAGTGATTATGTTATAAGTCAATATGAAATCGTCCAAAAATTATTGGAAGAGTTTGACCAAGTAGAGTTTCAATACGTCAATAGGATGTATAATGACCTAGAGAACAAATTAGCCCAAATGGCTTTTGGTTATTCGAAGGTTCTAAATTTGGAATCTACTTGCGAATATAGAGTAATATTGCCCGTAGTATAAAGAAGGATGAGAAGGATTGAAATTCATTGCATACAAGATGGAGATGTGATAGATTGGAGGGCAGAGATTAAAATGTTCTTGAAAGAACCTAACAAGGAAAGTAGTAGGAAAATGAAGTTACGTTCGTTGAATTACGTATTGATCGATGGGGAGCTATTCAAGAAACGCTCAGATGGTGTATTATTAAAATATGTGAGTTTGCAAGAGGCCAAAACGATCATGGCTGAAGTACATGAAGGAATATGCGGGGCCCATCAAGCTGGCTAGAGGATAAGATGGTTGATTGTTAGAAGTGGATACTTTTGGCCCAAAATGAGAATTGTGCGTTCATTATGCAAAAAGTTGTTTAGCATGCCAAAAGCATGAACCGATACAAAGAGCGCTAGCAAGAGAAAGGTCGTCCATTATTAAACATTGGCCATTTAAAGGTTGGACGATAGATTTGGTAGGGAAGATTTATCCCCCGTCGTCCAAGCAACATACATTTATAATAGTCGCAACAGGCTTCTTCACTAAATGGGTAGAAGTAATACCGTTAAAGGAGATTTCCCAGAAAAATGTTATAGGCTTTATTTGTGACCCCATTATTTATAGATTTGGGATACCACAAACCATAATAATGGATCACGGAACTTCCTTGAATGGAGATCAAGTGAAGGAATTCTTGAGTGAGTTTGGAGTTAAACTAGTAAACTCTACCCCTTATTACGCTCAATCTAATGGACATGCCAAATCTTCTAATAAAATTTTGAAAAATATCATAAGGAAAATGATAAACGAAAATACCAGAAATTGGCATAAATGCTTAAATAAAGCTTTATGAGCTTATAGAATGTCCCCACACTCAAGTACCAAAGTAACTCATTTTTAACTTACTTATAGACAAGATGCTGTGTTGTATATAAAAATCAACGTGCAGTTGATCAGAGTGGTTTTGCAAAATAATTTAAGTGATGGTTAGCATGCAAAATCACTAACCCAAAATTTATTAGAATTGGATGAATTAAAGCTGGATCAATTGCAGATTCAAAAACGAAAAATGGCTAAGTTCTATAACAAAAAAGTTATAGCCAAGTCTTTTAGCTTGGGCGATTTGGTTTGAAAAATGATTCTCCCTTTGGATAGCAAAGATTCAAAGTATGGTAAATGGTCACCCAATTGAGAATGACCATATAAAGTGAAGAGTGTGTTGCCCAACGGGACTTACCATTTGGAAGATTTAGATGGCACAAAGCATATAAGATTTATTAATGGCAAATATCTAAAAAAGTATGTTCCTTCCTTATGAGAAAGTGAACAAATAGTTGCATAAGTAAGCAGTTTGTTGGACACTTATGTCCAAGTAAAGTAAGAACGAAATGCGTTCAAATAACATTTTCCATTAATCAAATATTCGTTACAAAACATGAGATACAAAATACAAAATGTTCTATAAGCCGCAACTAGAAGCAGACTGTTACGGTTCTTCTATCAATTACAAGGAAAAGGGTGGATCGGCCTTAGTCGCCTCCTAAATGCATTGCTGCAATGACCGACAAATGATCTGAGAAGCACTCTCAACAAGCAATTGGCTCCCATCAAGAACTCTCTCTGGAGATCATAAATGGAAAAGGTGCTGAGAATACCTTCATTGACTAAAGAACATTTCCTATATCTCTCGTACCAAAGATAATATCAAGACAGACGGTAAGATAGAAAAAAGATCAAATGATCTATTTCTGTTGAAAGATGAGATAATTGATCGATTATCTGAGCGCCAAACGATGGCAAGTAAGATGATTTTTGTGGAGAGTGAGGATGAAGATGACAAATGTGTAATACATACGCATTTGTAGAGGTGTGAAGGCGAAAAGACGGAATGTGAATGGCCACTTGCATGCCTAGTAACCGAAATTGATGGCCCAAATCTTGGAAAGGAAAATTGGAATACCAAAAGTTTTGCTCCGTGTAAAGATTCCACAAGGGGAAATGTGTACGAATATGGCACAAGGTTAATAATTAAATGTTTGGGGGTGTTGACGATTGAAGAAAACATCAATTATGCTGTTTTAGAATGCATACGAAAGTCATTACACAAGTAAATAAAATGATCGTTCTATTCATGAAATTGGCTGCCAACACATTCAAATTAATAGTGGCTACCATAGCAGAATTACAAGGAAAATATGGACATTAATGTCTTAATTACAGTTTGCCCCAAGTAGAATGCATATATTCCCTACGTTTTCCCCATTTATCGCTCTGTCCGGAAGAAGCAATGGATAGCTCAATCACAATCTCCTCGTTAACTTCCAGCTTTGTGTAACGCTCAACCAAAGACTTGGTTCACTCAACTTTTTGGGAAGCATTGCGCTTCTTGGCAGCTAATCTAGCCTTACAGTCATCCATATTCGCTTGGAGTTCCTTCATCTCTGCAGCCAGTTTTATCATCAAAAGTCCTTAACCATAACTTTTGAGGAGATTTTGTTTAGATCGACCTTGGCCTTCTCAATCTCTTGAAGACTCTTTTTCGGTTACGGCATGGAAATACTGAGTCTTCTTGGCTTTCAACTCGACATTTTTGGCTAGCAAAGTTTTTATCTCGGAGTGGATAATCTTCAAAGTTAGCTTAACGTCAGATGAAATTTTAAGCAAAGGAAGCTCAAGTGCTTGAGCCATTTTTGCACTCAAAAGCTCGAATCTACCTCTTTGTCTAGCAGTACTGGCTTTGCTGATATCCATATCCATGAAGGAAACATATTCAAGTAATGATTGCTCGAGAACATTCATATTTTCTTCCGAGATTGCGGCAGATGAAGCGGAAGGACGACTGGCTGGAGACGGTTGGGATGTCTTGTTCCCAAAAAGTGAACAAGTTCGGAATGGAGCGCGAGGTAGCGTAAATATCCTGTAAAGAAAAATGTAAGCACTTAGCATTATAATTACAGTAAATGAAATGAAGATGAAAGATAAAACAAAGGCTACCTCATCGGAAGCTTTAGGAAGTTGGGGTACATCATTGGTTGACTCAGCTATCCGTGGAGACTTCCCCTTGTCTAGATAAGTAGGCTCTGCCACAATGGGCAGGTCTATTGGAACCTCTGCAAAATTCCAGTAGCAATGAATTGAAGGCCATTAGTACAAGCAAGGAAAAAGATCATAAGATATGAATTACTTTTCGGTTCAACACATGGGAAGGTGACCGTTTTCCAGTTAGCTGTGCATGAGAAGACTCTAGCATTATGGCTTTCTCTTCAGGTAAAGCCCATGCATCAGACAACTTGGATGAAGCAGTTTTAGAAGAAGATGATGGAGCAGGGGCTGCCAAAGTTAGAGCATTCGAAGGAGAAGTTGAGCTCTTCTGAAAAGTTCAGGTAAAAAACATTAACTTATGAAGAATTGTTGATTCATGAATAAATAAGTTCAATTACCTTTCTCCTGACGATGAGAGGAACATCATCATCGGGCAAAACTGAAGGAGCTGAAGCAGGTCGTTTGACACTAGAGGCACCTTTAGCTGTATTAGCTTGAGTAGATGGGAAACCAGTTGGAAGAGCAGAACGTTTAGCATGAGCAGGTGGAGATCTAGAAGGGAAAATGAGATTCCTGATAGACACATGAGTGACAAAAATAGGAGAAGAGGAAGTCTTTGGCCGCTCCAGCAGGTGGAAAGTACGGTTAGCATCAATTGTGAATAGTTTGCGTTTCACAGACGGCCACAGTAGTTCAAAAGTAGGATGAGTGGCAAAAGTTGAAAGGAGCCAAGGAAAAACCTTTGGTCAAAAGATTATTATGGACATCAATAGCTTGTGACTCTATTTTATTTATGGTATGGAAACGCTCTATCAAACTTTTAGAAAATGAGGGAGGAACATGCCACATTTGGCCAAAACCAAGTTGAGAAGCGAAAAATTGGGGAGCATATATCTCAACCCCAGCCTTGGCATTTGTGCCGATTAAAATATCATGGAACAATTCCTTTCCAATCAAGAATTGAGCCCAAATGAGTAAGAATGTGCTCACATCATCCATAGTGGAAGGAGGTTGCACGTAATTTGGAATTAAGTGAGCAGAGAAAGGAAAAAAGGTGGAAATTGAATTCAAATTGTAAAAGAATATGAAAACATCCATATTGGACATATTTATAGGCTTCAATTGGTTAGTAGCTAGCCCATAACAACTAATTGTTCGTGGGAGAGAGAGTGGAGCACCAAGTTGGGGAAAGTATGCTCTCAACCACAATTGAGCGAGCCAAAGAGGCCCACTAGCAGTGGGAGATGTTCCATTTTTCAATTGAAATTGGAGGAAAGTCATGCCTCTATAAAAGGCGGCTAAAATAATGAATAGAGATTCAAAGGCCTACCACTCACTAATTCATGTGCTATGGGTACATAACTCATAGAGGGTTTCATACTAGGCACACAAATGACATATTTAGAAAGCTAAACCTGAAGAAAGGCCACATGCTCAGTATGGGAAGGTTCAGCACTAGAATTATTATAAAGTCTTTGCATGCCTGAATATGACTCAATAAGTTTTTTGTCAAATTTTGGGGCACTGTTGGTAACCAAAATGTTAGGAAAAATGGTATCGCCCAAGGGCGGAAGGTTTACTAGGGCTCCAACGTCCCTCAGGGTAATGGACATTGGACCAAGAGGGAAAACAAAAATATTGTACTCAGACGATCAAAAACTCAGTGCAATGGGAAAAAGCACCGGGTCATAAATTGAGGGACGAAGAGTGATTTCTAATAAATTCGAAATCTTGGCACGATAAAAAATTGCCTTAGTAGGGCCATGATTTACCATACGTGTATGACACATAAGAAAATTAGTGTCTGTTTTAGGCCAAGTACGAATACCTTTCTTGCGAATCGGCTTTAGTAGTAGAGAGTTCAGAAAAAGGAGGGTCTTGAGTGTAAGGGAATAGCTGACCCACCGTCGCTTGTCCGAAAGATTCAGAATGATTAAACGACAGACCCAGATAAAATTCATGGAAGTCAGAATTGGCTGGTGAAAGAAAAATTGAATTTATGTACGGCTTGGAAATGCAGTTTTGGAAGTCCTCGAAGCTAAGAGAGTTGTCGGAAAGGCTTTGTGGAGTCGTCATTTGCTGCAAAGTACAATCTTCGTAAGGGATTGTGAGAAGCGTAGCGGGGAATCAAGAAAATGAACAGTGATTTCTATATAGAAAGATAAGTGGGCGATGCAAAGACGTGGGTATAATAGCGCGATGAAGTGGCGTGTCCTTTGGTTTATAGGGGTTACGTGATGTTACACTTTTCAGGATGCAGAGGGTTACCGCCAAATGAAAATAATGATTGGGATTATTCGCCTTTTTTGAGAATGCAAGCATTGTCAGAAAATACAAAGGAAGAATATGACATAAGATTAATACTTGATATTAGTTTTGCCATATTAGGGGGTAATTGTTGACATACAAAAATGAGGCCCAATTAAAATGGTCCAAGAAATGGGGTCCAGTTAGGGAATTTGAGGGATAGGCCCAAATGAAACCATTGTGAAATGTAGTGGAGGCCCATAAACGAAGGACTATCATCGTCCAGGCTTGCAGGATGCCCAGAATCAAAGCAAATGAGGTACCTTCTTGTCTCTCAGAGTGATGGTCCCATTCTCGCCCAAGCTTTCGAAACGTTATCTGAGCGAACATAGCATCCTGTTGTTATTTAAAGCGGCGGTTATTGAAACAGTTGTTAAACAAACTTATCATGTTCCACGATCTAAGAATCTCGGTTGTAAGATGTTAAAAGAGGGATCAATAGCAGCAATTTAAAAACAGTGGTTTTTCGACACGTCAGCCATTATGAAGCAAGTTGGTAGTTATAGAGCGACAAGCAGTTTCCAAACGGTTTTACAAGGAAAACTGGCAAATAAGTATAAAAGGAAAAAGAAGACATAGAAGAAAGGACCCTGAATCAATCACTCTCAAACAGAGAATACGTAATTTCATTTCTTTTAATTCTTATCGTCAACCTTCAAATTGTTTTGTGTCCTTGTGCCCCTTGGAGGCGTTTTGCTTCTTCCTAATTGTAATCTTCGTAAATAAAGCACCTCTACTTGGGACTTTGTCTCGAAGGGTTTGTTCCTTACACAATCGTCTGAACCATCTTTTAATTGTTAGCGAGGCTCGTAATCCGCGCGAAACAATAGTCTAATATTTCTTTGAGATTCTTTGTGCTCAATTAGAAAACAAATTAAGGAAAATTTTCTAGTGCAAGCAAAGAAAAACCGACCATATATAGAATGTGGATGCTGGATGTTTTTCTTCATCCCTTCACTGCATGAAAATTTTGAGCAGAAAAATATTGGAGATTTGAATGGCAAGAAAAACCGCTTCTTTATAAAGGAAAAAGAAGGGACAATTGCACACCTTTCTGGTAGAAATTAACGATCCTAGTTATTAATTGCTTTTGATTTCTATTTTTGGTGTTGTAAATAGGAATGTTTGACGTGATTGATAAATAATTGTAAGACTAAAAAATGTGAGAGGAATGTATCATTTATCTATAGTGAATTATTAACTTGTAGTATGCAAGCTCGAGAATGTTTTTCGTAGGGTTTACTATGTTACATCTCTTGTTCTATTATTGTTATATTTTGGATTTGTGGTCGATTAATTAGTTGTTCGGTAATTCGTCATACAGTTAAAACCATCAGCTGAACTATAAGTTTAAATAAACATTTGATTAATTATTAATTAAAGCATGTTTACTTTTTTATTAGAGATAAAAAAAATATCTGTCACGGAAAATACACCAAGAACTTCGATTCGTATACAATACGGGCTCAGTTTATCAAAAACAAATCAAAACTGTCGATTGAGTTCTCAACCCTCAAATACTTCCACTATGGTTGCCCAATTGTAAACCACGAATGATAGAAATGGCGGATGCAATATCACAAAAAAAGGAGATGAAAAGAGGTTGCAATAAAGCTCACGGCCACAAAGAGAAGTGAATATTTGCTGCCCTCTTAATTTCTCGTTCAAACACACGGCACTCTCTCAAACATGGGCCAATATATATGGTTTTAAGGCTAAAAAATGTGGATAAGCCAAACAAAATTGGGCCAAGTCAAAACACATGAGATGGACCAAAACCAAAGGCAAAGTGGGCTTACAAATTAAAAGACCGTCTAACTGATGAATTGACAACTTAAATTAATAGTTGCTTCCAATGATTCAATTTATTACCAGGTCAAAACAATCAATTATGGTGTCGATAAACATTTCAATCAATAGCCAAAGCCTACTATAAATTAATCCAATCATTTAAACATCATTGCCTGAATTTATTAGGTATAAAAATCCAACAAATCTCCACATTAATATCTAATGAACATGCAAGTAAGCAACACCAAGTTTATACTTGGCTAAGGGAACCAGATAAAATTAAAAATCACAGACCCTATCTTTGTCTCTGATGCGAAATAAATATCATACCTACACATGTTCTCATCAAGGGCTAAGGTCAAGAATTCCAGTACAATCATATATACGCAGTAGTCAATCAAGAGCATATAATAACACATTGTTATAAATCATGCGATGATGACGCACCATATGATAATATACATATCTTTTCAACATGTTCAACATGCATACAACATCAAATTAACACTAAGTTAATCAAGTAAATGGCTAATATATACAACCAATGCATAAATGACCCCCAAAAAAAGATCTCACTACAATTATCCTACTCCATTTCGTGTAGCTTGTATCTAGAGAACTTATTTCTCCTCTCTTCATACGTAATTGGTAAACCTCTAATGATTTTAAGTCCATTGAATGTTCCTCTATCACTACCTCACATCTCTTAACATAAGCGGATAATGAGTCGCCACCTAGTAGAGGCGATAAGAATGTCAATCTCTCACTCTACCAGATTAAAATTCTAATAGATAGAGGATTCCAAACATCTATACTATATATTTCCAGCTGACATGCTTATTGCTAACGCACCTACAAAAGTAATAACACACCTAGTGTCAATCCTCACATAATAATCCTATCCGCTATGCATACAATACAATTCACATAGTAATACGATCACTCTCAAATCCATGCAAAAACACACATCAAACATACTGAAATGTAACATAAAGCAATGCACTAGAATCAAGCAATCATTATGTAAATGGGATTTCACACAGATGCAAATACGATAACATAGTTTATTATCAATAAACCTCACTCGAGTCATACTTAGACCTAGTGGCCACATTCGTCTCACCCTTCACCTTTTATTTCTCCTTATTTTTCTTCTTAGGATAGTCTCTTATAAAATGTCCAGATTTTTTACCACAGCTATAACTTCACTTGCCATTCGTTCTGGACTTAGACCTATCCCAACTTTCACCCTTCTTTTTACACCATAGTCTTGATTTCCTTCATGATTGATTTGCTTAAAATGTCTTTTACTCTTCATCATGTGTATCTTACCACTTTTCTTATCATGTTTTTTTAATTCTAATCTCCATTTCCTTACTCCTAAGAGAATCTATTAAATCTCAAGCTTTAAAGTGTTCGTACCATACTTAATTGCATTTTTTTACCTCTTTATATGTGTGAGACATTGAATTAAGTAAAACTATGGCCTTATATGTTTTAGACACCGTTTCTTCACAATTAACAATAGATTGCATAAGTTTGTTAAATACATTCAAATTGTCGACAAGATCATTTGAAAGATCTATTTTAAAATTGAAAAACTTCTCGAAAAAGTAAAGTTCGTTAGGAGTAGACTTAAGCAAATACAAGCCATCCAACTTTTTTCAAAGTTGTTTTGTGATTTTAAGTTTATCAACTTTTCTCAAAATAGCATCTGACATGCGTAAAATAATTGAAGTATAGCAAGCTCATTTGATTCTTCTTTTTGTTCTATTGACAAATCGACAGAAAGATTGTTGTCTATAGCTTTTGAAATCTTTTGTGGAACTAAAATCTCTCTCATTTTCTGATGTCAAATAGAAAAATCTTATTTTCCATTAACAATTATCAAATCAAAATGTGTTGTCATTTTTATGACACAGATCAACTAAAAATTCACAAATACATAAATAGAATGTAGAAAATAGCTCTAAGGTCACATGCAATATACAGAATTCTAGATTTCTAGGGTTTGTGAGATTCGCGATCTTAAATCAAGGGAATTGTCAAAGAGGTATGCCAACGAAACCAATTTCTCACTTAATGCAAATCTCACACTATGACTTAATCAACAATTATATCAAAGAATCTATGAGCAACTTTCATCAGTTAAATTTAATAAACTTTAAGCACTTCAAGGGTAAATAATTCCTATATTCTATCAACAAGCAAGGGGTTATCACACACGGTAACCGCAAACTTAATGATTAACCTACACGATGACCTACTAGTACGAGAATTTAAAAGTGATAAGCCAATTTACCAAGCGGACCAATCGTCGTCCATGAATAATGAGATATGTGAATTTTACTCTGAGGGATGCGTGGCCACCGTATCTGCTCATGGACCTCACTCGTCACCATACAGACCCTCCACGTATTGTACACGCTAGCCTACAGGATGCATCTCGTCGTCCTAAGTAGAGATATGGCCTTCGTTTGCACAAACACCAACTGTTTTGGTTGAATAATGGAGTTGAAAGTACAGTTAGTTTGATTTCTATCGATTTTCTTCATTTTTTTGCACAGCAGGTTTTTTCCTTCTTTTTGACCAATTTTGCTTGATTTAAATACAAATTTGCAGAGATTATTCTCTAATACCATTTGTCATGAAAAATACACCCAGAAATTCGATCATGCTCAAACCGAGCTCAGTTTATCAATTACAAATCAAACATTGTCAATTGATTTCTCAACCCACAAACCTTCCACTAAGGTTGCCCAATTGTAACCCATAAAGGATAGAAATTGTGGATACAATATCATAAAGAGGAGAATAAAAGAGACATTAATAAAGTTCATGGTCACAAAGAGAGGAAAATAGTGGCTGTCGTCTTAATTTCTCTTGCGAACACAAGGCACTCTCTCAAACAATGGCCAATATATATAGTTTCAAGGCTAAGAAAAGTGGATGGGCCAAAACCGAAGGCAAAAAGGCAAAATGGGCTAACAAATTAAAGGGTCATCCAACTAATGAACAAATCACAAGCAATATAAATTAGGGGAAAATTCATAAATAATGTGTATACTTTACACCAATTCAAAAATCAGGTTTATAGTTTGAAAATTCAAAAATCAGGTTTTTTAAATTTTTATTTATGAAATAATAAATTATTAAATCAATTTATTATTAAATATTTAATTCTAATATAATATAATTAATTCATCCCACATGCACCACCCATACCGCTCCGGGGACTATTCAGGCGACAATTTCGACCACCACTCTTCTCTGGCAATTGTTCCAACGACCGTTTCGACGACTATTCCGATGACCATTCTGGTCACAGATTTACAATTTACGATCACAGCTCAAAAATTTTGTAGGTCACAATTAATTCGTTGGTTACAAATTTCAAAATTAGTTGGTCACAGATCAAAATTTATATGCCATACAGTCACAGATTTTCAAATTAATTCTAGGTCACATGTCACATATTTTAAAAT
>OU503041.1:9555234-9566060 GCA_912172775.2 Fraxinus pennsylvanica | reverse complement strand
GTAGACCTGATTTTTAAAAACCAATATTTAAACACCTGATTTTTTATAATTTCCCTATAAATTAATGGTTGCTTCCAGTGGCTCAGTTTGTCAAGCCAATCAATTGTGGTGAAAATTTCACCACATACCTTGTTTTTAATAAATATTCAAATTGTACTACTAAATATTTTTTAAACCAAAATTATTGCATTTTATGTAGTAAAAAAGAAAAAAAACAAAATTGCCTCTATCGTCCATTAATTGATTCCATAGTTGTAATTACTCCTCCAAGCAAAGCTCAACATTCCTGATTAAGAAATACATTTTTTAATCTACATGGCTTTAATCAATCCACCAAACACGCCCCAACTATCCCTTGTTATCTTTTCCAAAAAATTGCCCAAATTGTGCTCTTAGAAAAATTAAAAATTACCTTTGATTGAAATATTTCCCCATTCAATCTCAATCAAACTTTTCTTCACATCTCAAATCTAGGTTTTATTTCACTCTGGGGGTCTAGAAATTGATACCAAATCGCGGTTTAACATTGGCTTCAAGCAAGAACGAACACCCGATTGAAGATTCACCACAGGCTGCTAATCCGTCACGCCGTTTGTCAATGAGCTCAATAGGAATAAAAAAGGAGATGAAGATACAAACCAAAAGGAAACAACAAAGGAGGAAAAATCAAAGATGAAAAAAATCATCGACGACAAAAGTGAAGATCTGGAGAGAACAAACGAAGAAATGGAAAACTCAAAATTAAAATAGACGAACATCAACGAAAAAAAAGGAAACTGGAACAAGTGCCAAGGCTTAAGAGGCAAAGTCTTTTGACATTGCAACTCACTCATGAAACAATGCAGTTGGAGTCACAAGCATTTGAAAAATCAGTTGCTCATGCACTTAGCTACATCAGTAATAAATTGGAGGCTGCGGGTAATATTGTAGTCCAATTGACTCGAGGTGAATATCACACGTTAAAAAGAAGGCTAGTGAACACACATCACTAGTAGAACGACATATATTGGTATCGATGGAGCAAAAACTTGTGGTGGAAAACATTCGGGACTCCTTTAGAAGGTTGAAGCAACTATATTCCCACCATGCGTCGAGCAAAAGAAGAATGGAAGAAAATAGAAGTCCAAATAAAGGTTTTGGGGATCTTACAAAAGAGCAATATGCAAGTATCAGAGAAGTTACTCCAAGGAATCAACAAAAATTCAAAAGTAACAATGACAACTTTTTAGTCTAGAAAAAGAAAAAAATCCATTTTCTATCAAATACGGAGTTGTTTTGCTCGAAAATTTAGAAAATATCTAAATGATTTGCAATGTACTAATCACACCCTTTTTAGGGAATTAAACAATTTATACGATATAAATAACTTTCAGTGCTTATAGAAAGTATGTCGAAAAATCGTAAATGAAGATTATAAGAAAATCATAGCATCCTTATTTTAATCATGGAAAAGTAAGAGGTACATGTACATAAACGGAACACGAAAACACACAAATAGGAGAAGCTAAATAGTAGAAATTGATTGTAATGACCTAGATTTGAAATCCATACTTAAGCCTTCTCAAAAAGTTAATTACTAGTTCATTTTCATTCATTTAGGTAGGCAAGTTTCTAATTTACCATTCTACAATTTTTTCTTATCTCTTCATCTCGTCCTGTAAGAACACCAATATTATCCATCTTCACCATAGATATACCAAAACCTCTTGAGAAAAGGAAAGGGAATTAGCTATAGTTCATGACAAACAAAGCGGCTATATTGTCACCCATAAGGGCTTGGTCCGACTGTAGGAGACTGGAATTGTTCACAAGATTCTTGACATAGATGTTGTCGAACTTGTTAGTCGTAGTAGGATCCAAGGAAGCCAAATTCATATCAGAATTGTTTGATTCAGACAGATCCATCACAGCCCAATATAACCAAAAGTATTGAACACGTTTATTTAAATTATTCATGTGGAAGTATACAAGGTAACGTGATTACATTAACAAAAGAGTCATGGAAATGTAGGCGTAGAATAGAGGCAGCCATTCTAGTTTCATTAGCTATAGCAGACCAAACACCATATCTGACAATCTTAAGCAAGTTGGGACAAGAATTGTCATAAACTTTATAATCAAGTTGACTGCAACTAAAAGAAACAAGAAACAAAACAAAAAGATGGATACAAAGAGATGGACGTTCATTACAAGTAACTTTGAGTCATATCTTCAATGTAGAAGACGAGTGAGTTGTCATTTTTAATACTAGTCGTTGGCAGGTTTTCGTCCACTTCGTATTCTATTTTCAAGCCAACATTGCGGCTATCAATCTTCATCTCAATGGAGATCATCTCAACTAGATCCACCAAACAGCAACCACTTGGTACGGGCAGCTGGGAAGTCCTTGAGTTGCAAGATATGAAGACATTCACAGAAAGTTACTGCATCGGGTGAAAAAAAGGAAATTATATTAACGTTTGAATTAAAATCAATATCTGATGCATCCATTGGTATCCCTGAACCCGCTTGGTTTGTTAATATTATTAAGCTATCATATACATNNAATATTATTAAGCTATCATATACATCAATTAATCGGAGACATCGAAGAAATTTTTTAGTAAACAATACATGTTTTTGTATCACCGTTGCCAACACATTCCCTTACCATTCAGTTGTGATATGCATTCATCAGTTAGATTGCGACATGCATATATCAGTTAGTTTTCAAGTGTGTTAGAGACACATCCCCGATCATTCAGTTGTGATATGCATACATCAGTTCTATTGTGATATGCACACATCAGTTTTTTTGCCCCTGTTTGGTGCAGATTAAAATCAATTTTTCAGTAAATTTTGATAGAAGTTAAAACACATATGGATTCCATGAAATATGTTATTAAAATTAATTATTAACTTTGATTTAGATTAAAATTTAGATTTCAATCGATACCAAACATGACTTCAAGTGCTTCAAAGACACATTCCTTGGATCATTTTTCTNTTAAAATCAAATTTTTAGTAAACTTTGATAAAAGTTAAATAGTTATGGATTCCATGAAATATGTTATTAAAATTAATTGTTAACTTTGATTTAAATTAAAATTTATATTTCAATCGATACCAAACATGACTTCAAGTGCTTCAAAGACACATTCCTTGGATCATTTTTCTCAGTGCTTCAGAGACACCGTGAATCAGATTGTGATACGCATACACATCAGATAGATTTTAATTGGTGCTACGGGTATGTATATGTTAGATTACAGCAATGTAGTAAACAGCCCTGATTCTTCCATTGCTACAGGTCAAGAATCACATTCATTTCAAAAAATGGCAAAAAGAAATGGACTTAAAAACAGAGATAATATGGAATATCCAAAATTGCAGTAATTTGCTAAAAAAATTTTAATATGAACATATTACATGTAATCATGCAAACTCTCGTTCGATGTCAAACATTGGGATTACCTTAATGTAATCAATCTGACACGATCGCAGATGATGGATATTCTCAATTCCTCTATCAATATTATCATAACGAACAAATTTTGAAATTGAATATCCATATGTTCTGGTTTTGAATATAATGCCTCTGTCCTTGGAAATTTTCAGTTACGTGTACAAAATAGAAAGTTTATTATGCAGTACTTTTGGGATTCTAATGGAGTTTTGAAGTATTTTGGATTATTATTTGGATTTAATAGTAAAAAATGAATTATTATATATTAATAAGGTATATATGATTTTTTCCATCAACTGTAATGTTAATAAACATTTCAGTCAATGTCCAAAGCCTACTGAAAATTAATCCGACTGTTTAAACATCATTGTACCCAACAATCTAGGTAATGAATTTTGTAAGGACTTTTGATATACCTCCTTTGTCTAATGGTACCAACTATGAACAATGAAATTTTTTAATTAGGACTCTTCTCCAACCAATTGCTGATTGCAAATCACCTAGTGATAATGAGCATGTCTAAATATTTATTGCTTGTATACTTGTTTAAAAAACTATTATTGAATTCCAACTGTTTAAATGTTGTATTTGATCTTGTTGATATTTACAATTTTTCTTTGATTTCTCATTGTAATGTTGCGAAAGTCGCCTAAGACATCTTACAAAATGTTTACGAAGGAACAAAGGAAGTTGGGTATACAAAATTCAAAATCATTGCCGAGGAACATGAAGGTTTAAAAAGAAAAAGAAAAGGTCGTGGAGTCTTCCTGGAGTGATGATGAATATGACACAAAGGAAGAAGTAGAAAATGAAGATTAGGTTGGAACAGAGTGTTCTGGCTTTTTAGGGAACCAACAAATCAAATTTTGAACAACGAGTGGAGGAACTTGAGAATTTGATTGATTAGGACAAATAAACCCAATGAAAACTGTACCCTGGCTGATAAAGCTGTTGCATCCTTGACTTGTTCTAAAGTCCCTATGCTAGTTCAGACCAACATCAGTAACTCCAACAGCTTACTTCATTAACGAGTCCAAGAGGTACCAACTCTGTTGCTAGATTTGACCCACACAGGAACTTCTTCCGCATTCCAGGCTATGTCTGGAATTTGTGCAATAGTTCAAACTCAGACTGAAGCTTCAGTTGCAGTTCAAATAGATTTAGATATCTCAGATCATACCACGACTAGCCATATTTGCTTGCATTTGTGGTAGGAATGGCTATACTAAATCTCAATACCCAACCTTTTTGAACATTACTCAAAAGAACAAGTGTAACAAAGTTGCACAAGTGCTTAAAGGATTCAAAGACATGTCTAAGTTTTCCATTGATCATACACACGTCGAAAAATTTAAAGCAGAAAAAGGTAAAGAAAAATTTGAGAGTTTAATATACAATTGTTCTTACATGATAAATGAAATTTAGATGTTCTAAATGTTGGGACTATGATTGCAATTAATTATTTATTTTTTCTTCTCTTTCCTTTTGTTTTATTTAAAGAGGATGATATATTTGTCATTTCACAAGGCTTTATTGAGAAAATGGAAGAAAAGGTTGTCTTCCGCACTTAAAAGGTCATCCAAGGTAGTTTTCTGTCAATCTAAAAGGACGAGATATTCCACAATAGAGGCAAAGGTAAGAGGGGTTTTGCACCAGTTATCCCTTTTTCAGTCTCATTTGCTAGCTTGTCCCAGAAACTTCACAAGAAAAATTTCCAGATACCGTAACGATTTCACTGTTAGTATTATTACCATTCGCTTTACTACAATATTGGATGAAACATGTATTACAATTTGAATCTGAGCATTTATCTTGAATAACATCACTCTACGAACACCAGACCCCGTAACCAAATTGTCTCGACCGTAGTTCCAGAAGTTCACACTATCACTCTTGTACAGTAAAACATCATTTTTCAATATTCACAAGAAATTGAACAATGCTATGAAACACTCATAAATCCTGTATACATTGGCATTTATTAGTTTCCAATAACTGATTCAGAATGCTGAGGAAGAGCTACAAACTTGCAAGAATGGCATAACATGTTTTCTGGTTAGAATAAAAAATTTAATATTCAACTTCACTTGGTGAATTTGACATCTGGATTCCTTATTGGTTTGAGCCACATATCTGCCATTACACGTGAGGAAATGCTCCAAAGGAGATCTGGTCCCTTCGACTCAAGGCGCTTTCCCTTTTTTACAGCCTTCCCCATTCCATATGCTACCAGCCACTGCAATGCAGTTAGCCTTCGCTTTTCAGTGTCCCATACATTTTTTCTTCCAGGAGTTCTCACCTTTAAGCCCCCAACAACCAAACTCGACACTTTGTATTTTGTCTCCTCATTGTAACTATCAGTCTTATCGTAGAACTGAGGTGCATGAATCAGTGCTATGACAGGGCAACCGACAGCCTCGTATTGCCTTATTGGATCGCGTAGTTGGACAACAACAGATAATGTTATGGCTGGTGGGTCTGAAGCATCGTCATCAGAACTTCCTCTGCTGGTAATTTTTATCCAGTCCTCAATAGGAACTGCAGAAGCCAATGGGTGATTATATACCTTTCCATTAGCTCCAATAGTTTTTGCATCAACTGGAGAAACATCAAATGGCGCATCTTCTTCAGCCATGTCTGCCTGAATTTTTAGAGCATCTATAGCCATAACTTCGATCTTCTGCATTGAGAATGCCAAAATTTCATCAATTGTCAGAGGGGCTTCACTCACATTCCATATTCCGGTTGAAATTCTTTCCTTTCTGCCGCTGTTCATTGCAGTTGCCATGGATTTGACAGCAGTAATGGTGCGAGCAGCACTTGAGCTGGCCCCTTCTTTGTTCCTTCCCTGGATAATTGCTGAAGCAATGCCTTCAAAAGCTATCTGCTCTGCTGTTTTACCAATGAGTTCATCCAATGGCATCAATGATAAGATCTCAGAACTAAGTTCTTCAAGACCAACAGCTGCCATCTTCTGGAATAACTCAAATCCGTTCTTATATGATTGGAGAACAAATGGCTTGGACATCTGCATTGCGAGTTTTGGTGTGTCTTTCCGTGCCATTGCAGTATCCAGAGGATTCATTGCTGCCAAATAGCCTCCATTTCGTGTTTGGACTACGCAGCCCAATCCCTTCCCAAGATCTGGTATGAGAACATTGGATTCGGACTCTTCTGTATTTGCATTGCTTTCGAGCTTCAGAGAAAGGATTTCAGGGTCAATCATAAGTTTATTAGCTTCAGCATCCTCGAGCATTTGCAGAAATTCTCTAGTTACTGTTTCTTCATCTGCATCTAATATTTGGGATGCCGTTTCTTCTTCTGCTTTGTCTATTTTTTCCTCCCCCATCATGGATTCAAGAGCTTTTATCTGCTGAGCAATTGAATCAAGCTCTGTCAATCTTGTCAAGTGAAATTGATCGTGCACAATTTCCTTGACAACCTCACTTGAGACTGATCTTTTATCCGAGTTTTCTTCTGATTGTCCTTCATCTTTATCTTGTATTTCAACTCCTTTATCAACAACTTCAAAGTCCGGGAAATCAAAGTCCTCCGTTTTTGGTTCTTGTTCCTCATTCTTTTGCAGGGGCTGAGAAGTTGAAGGTACTGGAGCTGGTTCATCAAGATTCAGATCATCAATTCCTTGAAGATCTGATGTGACTCCTTTCTGCGAAGGAGTCCAAGCTTCTGCTCGGCTAGTCAGTCTTGGACTCGGAACACTGAAGGATAATTTTGAGTGCCTTCGCGCAACAGAAGGCGAGTTATTCTTATTTTTTCCCGACTTCTGGCCATCAGACTGACTGTATATTCCAATACCTCCATCTTTCTCCATAATCTGGAACCCCAATTTCAGAACTAGTTCACCCCCCTTAGCCTTGCCTGAGAGATTGAAGGTCATATCCCATTGCCGAATTCTTGAACCTTCAAAACTCTTCTCGATGGATTCCTGAATTAAATGACTTAAATCTACAGAACTTCTTCCAAAATTGAGTTCTTCGGCGTCGACTGCAAACACGTATATCAGAAATGGGCGTGGTTCGAACTTCATCTGCGTTCCACTACCCGGGGTGAAGTAAACATGGCACCTTATGAATAGTGTCTCTTCAAAATCAGCTGCTCCTTGAGAAACTCTTGATGGCATTGTCTGCACCGCTCCGTCCTTGCTTTCTTTCTTCCTAACGCAAATAGATAAGCGAAGGCCATTCATAGAAGGTGGAAGATCTTGAACTGTGACAACTTCTACAGAGAATAAACAACTCAGCTTCTGCATACCAATATGGGAGAGTGCTCGAATTGGCTTCCAATTCCATATTCCTTTCTTCTCTGATGTAGCTGATTCATCAACCAACTTCTTGGTCTCTTTCTTAGTTGAAACCGTACTACGTTCTCTCTGCTCGTCTTCTTTAGCAAGTTTAGGCCGAGAACGCCAAGGAGACAGGGACATGCGCCTCGATCTCGGTTTTGGATTGAGCCTCTCAACATTCTCTGAGCCGATTTCATCGGTGGAGGAGATAGGCGGAATTGCACTTCTTGGGAGTGCTAAAGAGGCAGTTCTTCGGGCAGTATTCGATTTGTGGGACTGGTAGAGGGACTCACTAAGTGTCTCGAGTTCTTCCAATAGCTGAGTACTCGAATTTCTTTTGCCTTGATAGTTTGCCGCCATAATGAAGACAACGAAAAACGCAGAGAAAAAGTTCTGCAACAAGATTTGAAGATATGAAGTTAGAAGCTGAGGCAGAGGAAGATAAAAACTGGGGACAAAATTTGAGGTCAAGAAACTTCCATTAATGATAAACCTTTGGGCAGTAGCTGGTGCTTTGTGAGCCAGAAATCTGTCTTGGTTTAATATGTGAAGGGCAAGTAAGTAACGTTGGTTTATTTGTCTCCTATCCTCAAAAGTCTCTCAACTGAAAGAGACAGGATAAGAGAATGGAGGACGAAATCTAGTGACACAATTTATCGCTGTATTTATTCCTTTAGTAGTAAATTTTGTGCATAAAAATGGTAAACGTGACATTTCCGTGTATATTTTTGGTTTGTAGTACTTGATAAGACTAGACAAAATTATAAACAAAAAATTAATTTTTTTTTCTTCTTTAATATTATATAATGAAAGTTACTAGTTCAACCCTAAAATTCACCTAATATGTGAATAACACAGAATTCAACTTATCAATTAAAACCAACAAGTCACTTTTTAATTGTTCTAGATGTTTAATCAATCAAGTCAAATTATCATACGTTGAATTGCCGCAATAAACTATTAAAGCAGTAAATAATACAAGATTTTATGATGGAAAAATTCTTAACTTGGTAAAAACTCCAGAACCAATCAAGTAGTTTTCACTATGGAGAATAAGAACTTATAGTAAGATGAACACCCACTAGACTCGTTGATATAATTCATATAATCTTCAAAACCCGCTGGAATGTGCTTCACTCACACATGTTCCCGATCTTTTGGAATTGTCTATATCCTGTGGAACACCTGAACGCCTCGTTCTTATACTCTTTATGTGCTTTTGATCCAACTTCTTTCAATCTTTAACAATTTCTGAAAGTTATTGAGAAAGTACCTTACTGATGATATAAGAAGTTGGTGTTTTAGATTATATGAAATTGATATTTTTCTCAAACTTATGGTCGATTGATATCGAGAATCAAAATGTTAATCTAGATTGTTGAATGTGTTTTTGAATCTTGGAATGATGTTATAAAAATGTAAATAATGATTAACCACCACAAAAAAATTTACTAGGCAATGGGTATTTATAATAGAAGGCATTTAGGTAGTATATGTTAGATAAACCTCTTGAAAAACGCAAACTAGGGTTTCTAGGAAAACACCGTTTCTCGAGCTCCAAGCTAGCGACAAGCGAGCGAGAGATACGTCGCTTGAATGAGAGTCGGGTGACAATGATTCTACTTTGTAAGCTCGAGCATCAGCTAGGTGACATGTTAGTGTAAATCCAGCAACTCTTTCTCCTTATGCCATACTCGAACTCAAGGATTCTTAATTCATCTATACAACACTCCAAAAGATTCCTTGACATTTACAACTCTTTTATAACAATCCTATTCTTTTACAATAATCATTTTGTTTAAAAAATTGTCAATACAACTAAAAACCTAACAATCTCCCCCTTTGACATTTGGTAACAAAATTATACAATACAAGTCAAGGATGTAAAAACAAAACTAATTTATCCAAATTTAAACTGAAAGTCTATCTTTTGCATTTCTTGAAACTTGTTTTTGAAATCAATAACTCAAAATACTAAGTGTAAAAGTATGTGATACAAAAAATATAATAATTGAAATAGACAATCATATGCTAGCTAGATTGAGAAACAATACTAATATTAATCAAAACACCAACTAAACGTTAATATCACAAAATATCAAAAATCAAAAAATCTAAGCATTCAAAAAAATCATCTCTCATTCAAAAAAAAAAATCTCCCCCTTACTACAAAATAAACTAAAATTTAAAAACTTCTCATCATCTCTCCCCATTGTTGTCATAAATGACGAAAGTAACAACAATATATAATAACTCAAATATGCAATTGATAGCATGCACAAGCAAAATCAATGATCAGTAAATTTTCTCATACTTAGTTCAAGTCTAAATGAAGTAAATTGCGTAAGTGACTCGGGTGTGTTGAATTCCACTAATTTCTTGTTATCAAAACTCCAAACCATAAATTTGGGAGAAAAACATGCTAAATATCACTGTTAAATAAATTTATTTCCCTACTAATGAAATTCAAACCAATAATGCATATTATGACACATAAATAAAGCTTATTTTTCATGTATATTATTATTTTCTTCCCTTTGAGCATAGATACATATTCACACAATTTATATTTTTCTTTTTAAACTCATAATTTTTCTCTTCAATTTTTCACATTGTATGTACAAACTCTTCTCCATTAAGCGACTAAGATGATTCTTATAACGAGTTTTGGGTCGATAACTCCAAGTCAGTTGACCATGGGGTATTGGGTTTTGAGAAATCTCTCAATTCTAATTACTTGAGTCAAATACGCTTCGAATAAAAGTATAAGATGTAATATTTTTATTTTATTTAAGGGAATATACTCGAGTTTAGAACTACTAAATTATGGTCAATCCATGTTCAATGTCACCTTACCAATAGATGACGGCCATCCTAAACCTCACACTTGTGATCAAGACTTACTCACAAAATCATAGTGTAAATTGTACATGAAGAAACTTATACTAAGTATTTCACATCAACCTAAACAAAGTAATGGAAAATATGCTATAGCACATCAATTAAACTCATACTTGGTCACAACATATATGTTCAAGTAAATCATATATTATGCTGTAGTAAAGAATTTTCCCTCTA
>OU503041.1:9478239-9495951 GCA_912172775.2 Fraxinus pennsylvanica | reverse complement strand
CGAATAAAATCTTTATCGAGCAAAGCATCAATTTGCTTATTGAGTTAAGCTCGCTTAGCAGGGTTCATTCTATGATGGGGACGATTTGGCGACTGGAACCAGGAACAAGATCTATAGCATGTTAAATATCCCGCATATGATTGAAGATTGTAACTTTATTTGATATTCCAATGTGTTCTCTTACAATCAACGAACCTCAATTTATAGGTTCTAAATAACAATGGAAAGGAAAATTACGAAAAAAAGGAAAAACTACGACAAATTCACTATTCCACTAAAAACAAGAAAATGTACTAATGAAAATCCAATCATTAATTGATTTGACTCAGTTTACACTTAGACTATACTTTCCAATTTGCATCATTGGGTAAAGAGGTTCGATCAACCCACGTTACTTTAAAAAAGATGAGGGTGTAGTTCGGTTTCGAAGCCAAACTTGGCCACGGCGGACTTGGATTTAACATTCATAGTACTACCCCTGTCAATAACTAACTTGCATGAACAAGAATTTCAAGGGATGAATGTATAAAAAATAGAAGTTCATTTCCACGAGTTAGAATCAATAGGGGTAGAAATAATACATCTCATAACAAAGACAACAACAACCTCTTCCTTAGTCAATAGGGTCGACTGTGAAACACTCATTTTTGGAGTCAGAAGTAGAGGTTCTTGTATAAGGGCGAGGGCATGATTGGGACATGGAGAGGCTATATGACCTCGTGCATGATAGATATGACATACAATTTGAGATGTAGTCCTTGAGAGGTGGTGGAAAAAACATGTAGACCTTTAGAGATGTCGTGAGGAATAGGCGTGGAAAACGATTTGACATTCGAAGGAGTCTGGTTCGATGTAGGGCCACTAGTAGCACCGGTAAAAGGAGGTTGAGAAAGGCGAAGGGCAGGTAAGGTGGGAGGGCCACACCACAAATAGGAAGAATGAGAGTATCGCTCACGTTCTAGTGTATTGTGAAAAACATCTTCTGACAAGTCAGGATTGAGTACAAGGACTCGATATTTGAGGCCAGGTCTTAGACTGTTAATAAACCTAGTGATAGTGACATCCTTAGGTTTAGCAAGTTTGGAGTGGTACAGTCACTCATCAAAACATATTCTATGGTCCGACACAGTTGAGAACGATGATTAAGAAGGCGTTCTGTGAGTTGAGAATGATGATAGATGGAACGTTCTTAGTGAGTTTTAATTTCATTTCGTTCCACAATATAATAGGCTAACCTAAACGGCCTAGGGCTCGTGTCACTATCTGCCAATGGCATTTAGCATATTTGACAAGTTTCATTTTAGGAATAAGTTGGTAGTCAGGCATCTAGTACCAATCAATGTATTCTTCGATGGTATTGAGCCAGTCAAGAAAGGCTTTAAGGTCAAGGCAACCATCAAAATCAAAGCCTTTACATTAACTTTTCTAGTGACATCATTAATGTGGTCCCTATACTGGTCATAACAAGGAGGTGGGGGATCTGAACGAGGCCCATGAATGCCTACTAGGTTGCGAAGGTCTGGATATGTGGTTTGTTATCTAGGACCAAGATTGTGTGGCTTGTCTGGAGTGCGAAGAAGTGGTTAATGCACATTTTGACCAACGGTGGAGAAATCGAATAAATCATCCATAGGACATTTACCAGGTTTCAAGTTGATTGCCTAGCCTGTTTAGTAAGGTTTTGTAAAAGAGTTTTAAGCTCAGCGAGATCCGATTTCACTAATGACATATCAAATGAAAGATTTGTGACTTGTTGTGAGAGGGTATCATGAGATTGGTTAAGGTCTTTAAGATTCATTTGTGCTATGATTAGTGTAGAAATGTGTTTTGAGGTGACGTCAAGGACGAATGTTAAAAGTGGTGTTCTAATACTTTTTTTTTTTAATTGGAGCTAAAACTAAATCAATTTAAGTAAAATTAAACTCACTTAAATAGAAGCTCATATAAAAAATAGAGCCTTACTGGAAAGCTAATAGGGAATGATTGGTTTAATTGTTTGGAAGGCGAGGCACATGGCAGGGAAGTTGACACCTGCAGGAAATTCACTAGCATACGGCGTGAACTGGGTAGGATCATGAGGCAACGATAATTGCGACGGTAGGTTCGTTCAAGGATGAGTTGGGCTTTTGATGTAATGTTGTGGGCAATGTAAATTTATGTGAAATGGCCTGTATATGTATGTTTTGTTAGGATATATGGGTATGGGAAATGTTGTCAATTATGATTGTAGTGGGTCAGTAAATTGATAGTATCGAGCTCTGATACCAAATTGATGCTGAACATAATGAGAAAAAACGATTAAGAAGGAAATAGAAGATAAGAAGAGAGGAATGAGGGAAGATTGTAACTTTATTTGATATTCCAATGTGTTCTTTTAAATTCAATATTGTTAAAACTGACCCAGACAGGCCGGTTCGACTGGATAAACCAGGAACTGGGTCCAAAACTAGGTTGGTTAGGCGATTAAAACCTGAAAATTAATTCGCCCAACTTAAAATCGGTGACCGGCCTGATTTTCATAAAACCCTTGACTCGTACTCGATTTATACGGTTGGGCTGGTTCAAAGCCTGAAACTTTTGAAAATTGAAACACTTCAGACTTTCAAAATTCTCCATTTCTCCTACTCGTTCTATGCCATCTCCTCTCCCTCTTCTATGTTGTCTCCTCATTTCTCTATGCCCAGTCACCGACTACCCTGAAGAGTGAAGACCATCTTCTTTTTGAAGACTCTTGACTTGAGTTTTCATTTTTCAATCCTTCGAGTAAAGTTAAATTTCTTGTCAGATTCAAAAACATTGAAAGGTTGGTATTTTTAAAATCCTATATAGCTTGTGCCATTTTTTTTTTGTTTCTGTAGTCTACTTTTTAAGATTATTTTTTTGTTTATGTAGTTTTAAGATTATCAATTTTTTTTTTTTGTTTCTGTAGCATTCTGCAGTTACCAAAACAGCTGTTTGTTTTATAATCAAAAGCATTATATATGAACAAATACCTTGTACCTGCAACTTTGCAGAAATATTAATCTCTTTTCTCCGTTAAAGAGTGGAGTGTTGCCATTTTTTGCTGTCAAATTTTTTTGAAGTATGAATCATGTACTGTGTATGTCATTTATGTGTTCATATTATAGTTTTTGACTTTTTGTGATTTCAAAAAACTTGCTTTCATTTGATGATTTATTGTAAAATTATTAAAAAAAAAACGGGTGGATCATGGTTCAACCTTGTGACCTTTGACCCTTACTCTTTTCCAGGTCGATGCCCGAGTCGGTTTTTAAAACATTGCTTACCATCAACAAACCTCAATTTATAGGTTCTAAATAACAATGAAAACAAAAATTAAAAGAAGGAAAAACCAGGGTTTCCATTTAGAGGGAGACGAATTCACTATTCTACTAAAAACAAGAAAATGCAACAATGAAAATTCGATCTTCATTTGATTTGAGTCCGCTTACGCCTAGAATATACTTTCCAAGTTGCATCCAATACATTGAAAAAATATTGAATCACCATATGAATTTGTTGACATACAAAAAATGAGGTCCAATTAAAATGGTCCAACAAATGGGGCCCACTTAAGGTATTTGAGGGATAAGCCCAAATGAGACCATTGTGAAATATTGTGGAGGCCCATAAATGGAGGACTATCATCTCCCAAGCCTGCAGGACATCCAGAATCAGAGCGAATGAAGTACTTTATTGTCGCTCAGAACTACGTTCACATTCTCGCCCAAACCTTCGAGACACCCAAAATCTGGGCGAACATAGCGTCCATTTGTTATTTAAAGCTGCGGTTATTAAAGCAGTTATTGAACAATCTTATCACATTCCACAATCCAAGAATCTCGGTTGCAAGTGGTTAAGGAGAGTAGTGGCAACAGTTTAAAAATAACAGATCCTTAACACTTAAGCCATTATGAAGCAACTAAGTAGTTATAGAGCGACAAGTAGTTTCCAAACAGTTTCACAAGGAAAATTGACGAAGGAGTATAAAAGAAAAAAGAAAACGTAGAAGAAATCAATCATTCTCAAACAAAGAATATGTAATTTTATTTCTTTTAGTTTTTATCGTCAACTTTTAAATTACTTTGTCTGCTTGTGCCCCTTGGAGGCATTCTGTTTCTTTTTCATTGTAATCTTTATAAATAAAGCACCCCTCATTGGGACTTTGTGTCAAGAGGTTTCTTCCTTACACAATCGTTTGAATCATCTTTTAATTGTTAGCGAGGCTCGATAAATTCGAGCGAAACAGAATTGAACTTCTAACTCTTGTAGATAGCTTCTTAAACTATTGTAGTCAAGGAAGAAAGCATCCTATGGTCCTCATAATGATAATAAGAATACTGAAATCTCATATTAAAATTTTTGTAAAACAATCAATTACCGGCCATGCCAGAGGTGTATGCGATGTATTCGTTGCCACCTAGTGGATTTGAAGGACCACCAGCGAATTCAATGAAAGCCACATTTGATGGTGAGTTGTTGGCACCAGTTGCACCATCTGCACTCACTTGTAGAGAAAATGAGGCTCCATGGAGTTAGCAGATTTTTTCCCTCACAGTCATAAGCCCTAAAGCTGGCCACTGATATTTTCAATTGGAGATATAATGCCAAACACAAACATCAGGTATTTACAAGAACATTAAATACAATAGGTAGATGTAGTAAAAAAGTATGTCCTTGAGAACTGACAAACCTGAATGGGGAAGGCAGTAACTAGTGGACCAACCATACAACCGCCAAAAACCCTTCCATCATATCTAGAAAATCTTACACTTAATCAAATAGAGAATATGTAATTTTATTTCTTTTAGTTGTTATCATCAACTTTCAAATTATTTTGTGTGCTTGTGCCCCTTGGAGGCGTTCTGCTTTTTTTTCATTGTAATTTTCATAAATAAAGCACCCCTCTTTAGGACTTTATCTCAAGAGGTTCGTTCCTTACACAATCGTCTGAATCATTTTTTAATTGTTAGCGAGGCTCGATAAATCTGTGCGAAACAATTTGGCATGCCCAGTGGGACATTGGTATTTGAGGATACGAAAACTGAAGCAATATGCTTCTTAAGGATTCTGGTAAAGAGCCAGCGAGCCGAAAAAGTCCAGTCTGTGATCGAACGATATGAGGAGCAGCAAAGTACTCCACGAACAGAGGGACAGAGTCAAAGCAATCACGGTCTTTATGAACTAATGATAGAATTGAGTCCTTGAACCATGCGTGCATTACTCAAGGAACTTACACAATATGTCGTTGAATAGGTAAATCTGCGAAATGTTCATAATATGGAAATATTTAGTCAAAATGAAAATGTACATTATGACAACATAGCCAAATAATTTAATGCTTTGAATGAAATAATGAATAAGTTAGTAGGTCAAATTTGTCAACGAATTATGCCAAGTTTCCAATCCCGGGAAATTGTGGGACATAATTCCCAAGCTTGAGTCTGAACCAAGGAATGGAGACACCTTTCAGACCGTCTACTTGAAACTAGGGGGTGGTGTGATGACAAAATTAAATAATGGAATTGAATATCTAACCTAGGGGGTAACCTAAATGTAATAGACAATGTCGAAGCCACTGGACAAAACACCCCGCGCATTAATGATGGAGGAAATACTTAGGTTAACGGTAATAATGGCCTAAATAATAGAGCATTTGTCACAAATCAAGGACCAAACATTAGGCCTCAAATAATCCCACCAATGAATCAACCTATAGGGGTTCTGTATGATCCCAACGTTATGTTGAGGAATCAAATCATAGAGATAGTACATGATCAAATGGTTTGTGGGACACGTCCTTTTATTAGGTCGACTTATACAAAGCCATATCTTGATTGGGTAGATCAGGCTTATCAGCAGCCTAGAGGGTACAAAGTACCAGAATTTTCACTATTTACCGGTCTGGGAAAGGTTTCTACCCTGGAACATATAGGGCGATTCACACTGGAAAGTGGTGAAGTGACCGATTACCATATAATGAGACCNTTTTGTATCTCTATCCGAAAAAGAATTTGTCAAAATCGCTCAAAGTTGTTTGAGTTTTGACTTAAAAAAGAAATTTCAAGATAGAGAATTTCCTGACCTTTTTCAACTGAGTGCTAATGTGATTAAATATGTACAATTGATAAGAGAAGAAGAACATATGAAAAACTCTAGTAAAGGGATTATTATAGAGACCCAAACTTTGATGTTCATGCTGTTAATGATGAATATTAAGATCAGACAAAAATATGTCCGGCCGAATTGGTTAAGGCAGATATATATGCTTGTCCTATAATAGCCAAATTTAGAACATCGGGTAAGGATGAGCCTGTAAAAAATGAAAATAGAAAGGTTAGGGTGTTCTCATTTGACGTGACCAATGCCGACCTTATATTTGATAAATTATACAAGCATAAGTAGATAAAATTGATTGACAAGTATAAATTGCCAGACCCTAAAGAAGTTAAGGGTAAAAAAATATTGTAAATAGCACAATGCATGGTCACATATGACTAATAATTACTTGGTCTTTCATCATGTGTTACATGATGCCATCGAGTCAGGGCGAATTACGTTCGAAGCTAAGAAGAAAATGGTAGTGGGTGAAAATCATTTTTTACAGCTACTTGGGGTGAACATTGTGACAACTGGTTTCAAAAACAAGTTGATAAGGTTCAAATTGGTCGTAGATGACGGAGAAGAAGATTATGGGCAACATCCCAATATTTTTGAATGTATCAAAGAGAAGGAGCCTGGAGAGGATGGAGGCGTCCTGTGTGAGAGATGCAAAGGAGAAGTGAATGCAAACGTAGAAAGACCAGGAATATGGCAACATCACCATCGCCTTGATATTGTACCAAATATCCAGCCTGGTAGAGGACGGGGTATATCATTCTATAGATGACCGCCTTTTGAGAGGCAGTTCAGGCCGATAAACAATGGGAGGACATTCAGGTCGAAACCTCGCCAACCAAATATATGGTATTCTTTCCAATCTAATGCAGGAAGGGTTATACCTTCCAATGAGATGACCTGAACTCAACAAAGGCATTTTCAACTGAATTATGGACGAATGATGAGGCAACAATAGGAATTGTCATGTCCTAAAGCACCTAAATTGCTTGAAGTGGCCAACCAAAATGTTCTTGAAGATAGTAAAGAGATTGGTATAAGCGAATGAATGGAAGAGTTACCAGAAAGGTTTTCCAGGAGATCAAAGTTTGAGCGATGAATGAAAGATGAGGAAGATCCAGAGCAACCCCTCACTATTCAGTTCGGTACGTTACCTCATGTTATGGATAATAATTATTTACTAGCCAATAAATTCAAAAACAAATAGAATGAAGAGGAGAAAATGGAGGATAACGACGAGGAAGGCCAAACATCTCGAGGGTATATGATGAAGAAGAGGATGATAGTATGATGGACATTGAAGATGAATTGATTTGGAAGCAGAGAGAAGAAAGAGGGGAGTGTCGCGTAATACTTTGTTGAAATAGCTACATAGGGAAGGTGTTCGCGAGGTGGATCTATTGGGAGAACTATCTGTGATTTCCTTTGATTACTATGTGTTGTACGGGGACACCCAAAAAAAAGAAGAGAGTACCTCGCTTTGAGAAATATGGGTCATCTCCAAGAATATTACCTCTCCCTACAGGATGGATAATCGAAGAAGAAGCACTAGAGAAAATTAAAAAGGAAATCCAAGAAGTAGAAATTCAGTGCGAAATATTGCACGTTGACTCATTATAAAGAGATGATTCAACAGAAGACAAACATGAAGTGGAAATAGATGCTGCTGAAAAGGTCATCTTTAAGAGACCAACCACGATACTAACTAAACATTTAAGACCATTGTATGTGAAGGCCTTAATCAATGGTATATCTGTGGTGAAAGTACTCATGGACAATGGAGCAGCCATAAATACCATCCCATCTAGGATGATGAGGAAATTTTCAAAGTTAGAAAGCGATATGATCCCAACAAAAGTTATTCTCACAAGTTTTAACATAGGAGTAACTTCAGCTAAATGGGTAATACCACTGGACATAACCGTGAGAACAACTACTAGGACCACAGTCTTCTTTGTGATAGATGGTCCTGCTAGTTACAATGTGCTACTAGGAAGGGACTGGATCCACGGGAATCGTTGCGTTCCTTCATCATAGATAGATGGTCCTGCTAGTTACAATGTGCTACTAGGAAGGGACTGGATCCACAGGAATCGTTGCGTTCCTTCATCATTCCACCAATGCTTGGTTTTCTGGAATGACAAAGGAGAAGCAGAAGTGGTGCAGGTGGACTATAGTTCCTTTGTCACAGAAGCAAACTCAGTAGAAAGGTTTATGTATGAAGGAAATTATGGACCTGTCGGGGTGGTTCAAGATGGAGAAGAAATTCAGATTGTCGTACGGAGTGAAGAGTCATTTTCAGTTAATGTACTTACTGAAATGTGAAATGAGGTAATAAAGGTCACAAAGTCTGGGCATGCTCAAGCACAAAACCTTTTGACTAGGGCTAATATTAGCGACGAAGGGGAAGATCGCTCAACATTTGTTAGCCAGATGCTTCGTCACGTCGTTAGTAGTAAATTAATCGCTTTATTAAAAGAGTATAATGATTGTTTTGCTTAGGAATATGAACATATGTCTGGTTTAGATATGAATTTGGTAAAACATAGATTACCAACTAAGCCAAATTTTAAATATCAAAAACAATTTCCTAGACATTTTGCCCCTAATGTACTTCCTGAGGTAAAGAAAGAAATTGAGCGATTATTAAAAGTGGGTTTTATTAGGACAACTAGATATGTGAAGTGGTTATCTAATATTGTGCCAGTGTTAAAAAGAATGGTAAATTAAGGGTGTGCATAGATTTTAGAAAGTTATATTTAGCAACACCTAAAGATGAATATCCAATGCCTACGGTGGATTCTTTAGTAGATTCAACTACCGGACATGTAATGTATTCCTTTATGAATGAATATTCAGGATACAACCAAATCTACATAGCTGAAGAAGATGTACACAAAACTGCCTTTAGATGCCCAGGAGCTATTAGATGCTTTGACTGGGTAGTTATGCCTTTCGGTCTGAAAAGTATTGGGGCAACTTATCAAATGATAATGAACTTGATTTTTCACGAAATGATAGGCAAGGTTGTTGAAGTGTATGTATTTGATATAGTGGTCAAGTCTATTAAAGAGGAAAACCATTTTGAACAGCTAAAACACTCATTTGAGCGAATGAGGTATTACAAATTAAAATTGAATCCGTTGAAATGTCCATTTGGCATTAATGAAGGGAATTTCCATGGTTTTCTAGTTCACGAAAGAGTAATTGAACTCAATAAAAATAAAGCGAATGTCATTTTAGAGGCNCACCTATTTTTACTAGCAAGCCGAATAATGACTTTTACCACCATGATATTCCTTTTTAAATGAGAGATCCCATTCTATTTTTCTAATGACATTAGATGTTGTATAAGGTAAAATTGAATTTCAATTTTAAATATAGCTATTTTATTTCATTATTTCCATTAACAAATCAAATTATTTGTTACGTATTAATTATTAGTTTTTAAAATTGTAAAATAAATTTAATTAAGAAAAATATAGATATTTATTTACTTTAAATTAGTAAACTAAAATTTAAAAAAAAATCTATTTTTTATATCATTTTTACATTTATGTGTATAGTTATTTATTCAATTTGACAACCGGTTCGATACTGATTGGACCACGATTCGACTTTTTGACATTTGATTTTCTTCCTTTTCCGAGTTGATGCCCGTGTTAATTTCTAAAATATTGGTTGAAATTAATTTTTTTTTTCAAATTTTCCAATTTTTAAATAGGTTTAATAATTATAAATTTTTCAATATTTTTATGTTTCGAATTTGATTTCTTTTTTATTCTAAATTTATTTATTTTGGTGACAAATAATATGCCATAAAAATATTTTACCGACTTAATTATTTATAACAAATCGGATCGGATTGACCTATATCCATATTTGATCTATTTAGTTAACGGATTATCGGATTCGAATTTTGATCGAGTTATCGGACTAAAATCCTAAATCCATCTCCCATTAATTTTGTCGGATTCGGATCGGATTCAGATCAAAATCCAATCCATTGACAAACCTAAGCTGAATACGAAGCATTGATCGTGGGATTAGAGCTGTTAATAGAAATGTGAATAAAGAATGTAATTATTAGGAGCGATTCCTAATTAGTAATTTATCAATTGATTGGTGATTTTAAATGCCAAAGTGATTCTATCATAAGTCAATATGAAATCGTCCAAGAATTATTGGAAGAGTTTGATCAAGTAGAGCTTCAACACGTTAACAGGATGTATAATATGAATTAGCCCAAATGGCTTCAGGTTATTCAAAGGTGATAAATTTGGAATCCACTTGTAAATATGGAGTAATATTGCCCGTAGTACAAAGGAGGGCGAGAGGGATTGAGATTCATTACATACGAAATGGAGATGCAATAGATTGGAGGGTAGAGATAAAAACGTGTTTGAAAGAACCTAACAAGGAAAGTAGTAGGAAAATGACGTTACGTTCGTTGAATTACATATTGATAGATGATAAGCTATTCAAGAAATGTTGAGATGGTATATTATTAAAATGCGTGAGTTTGCAAGAGGCCAAACCAATCATGGCTGAAGTACATGAAGGAAGATGCTAGGCCCATCAAGTTGGCCAAAGGATGAGATTGTTGATTGTTAGGAGTGGATACTTTTGGCCCAAAATGGGAGAGTTATGCCTTCAATATGCAAAGAGTTGTTTAGCATACCAAAATTATGGTCTGACACAAAGAGCGCCAACAAGAGAAATGGTGCCCATTATTAAACTTTGGTCGTTTAAAGGTTGGGCGATAGACTTGATAGGGAAAATTTATCCCCCGTTGTCCAGGCAACATACATTTATAATAGTTGCTACTAATTTCTTTACTAAATAGGTATAAGCAATACTTTTAAAAGAGATATCTCAAAAAAGTATTATAAACTTTATTCTTGACCACATTATTTATAGATTTGGAATTCCACAAACTTTAATGGTGGATCACAGAACTTCTTTGAATGGAGATCAAGTGAATGAATTCTTGAGTGAGTTTGGAGTAAGTTAGTAAACTCTACACTCAATCTAATGGACAGACAGAATCTGCTAATAAGATTCTAAAAACTATCATAAGGAAAATAATAAATAAAAATGCCAGAAATTAGCATGAATGCTTAAATAAAGCCTTATAGGCTTACAGGATGTCACCATGTTCAAGTACCGAAGTAACTCATTTTCAACTTACTTATGGACAAAAGGCTATATTGCCTATGGAAATCAACGTGCACTCATTGAGAGTAGGCTTACAAAATGACTTAGGCGATAGTGAGTCTCACGAATCACTAGCCCAAAATTTATTGGAATTGGACGAGTTAATGTTGGACGTCCTGGATAGATTGCATGTTAAAAAATGAAGAATAGCTCAATTCTATAAAAAAAAAAGTTATAGCCAAATCTTTTAGCTTGGACCAGTTAGTTTGGAAAATAATACTCCTTTTGGATAGTAAAGATCCAAAATATGGTAAATGATCACCCAATTGGGAAGGACCATATAAAGTGAAGAGTGTGTTGCCTAATGGAGCTTACCATTTAGAAGATTTAGATGGAACGAAGCATATAAGATTTATTAACGACAAATATCTAAAGAAATATATTCATTCCTTATGGGAAAGTGAACGAATAAGTGCATAAGTAAATAGTTTTGTTGGACACTTATGTCCAAGTAAAGTAAGAATGAAATGCGTTCAAATAACATTTTTCATTAATCAAACATTTGTTACAAACTATGAGATATAAAATACAAAAATATTCTATAAGCCACAACTAGAAGCGGGATATTATGGTTCTTCTATCAACCATGAGGGAAATGGTGAATTGGCTTTGGTCGCCTTCCAAAATGCATTGTTACAATGGCTGGAAAACGGTTAAAGAAGCATTCTCAACAAGCAATTGGTACTGAGAAGACCTTTATTGACCAAAAAATATTTTCTATATCTCCCATACCAAAGAAAATATTAAGACAAATGGAAAAGCTGAGAAAATATTAAATGATCCATTTCTGTTGAAAGAAGAAGTAGTTGATCAATTATCTGAATGCCAGACGATTGCAACTAAGTTGATTTTGGGAAGAAAAGGATGAAGATGATGAATGTGCACTATATACGCATTTATAGAGGTGTGAAGGTTAAAAGCCAGAATGCGAATGGCCACTTACATGTATAATAACTGAAATTTAAACCAAATGTTTAATTCAGTTTCACGAGGAGAAATGTACGTGAATATGGTACAATGTCGATAATTAAATTCTTGGGGCGTAAAAATGTCAATTTTATTATTTGCCATCATACAAGTCAACAAAATGGTCATTCCATTAATAAATTTACTTGTCATTATAGTATAGCCATTAATGGCTTCCACAAAAAGAACCTATGTGAGACGTAATCGTCCTACAAGAAAGCTAAAAATGTAATTATAGCTTGCCCCAAGGAGAGCGCATATGTTCTCTAAGCTTCTCCCTCTCATCACGTTGCTCATCATAAACGGTAGATAATTCAGTTACAAGTTCCCCGTCAACGTCCAGCTTAGAACGACGCTCCAACAAGGACCTCCCTCGCTCAACCTCTTGGGAATCGGTATGCTTCTTAGCTTCCAATCTAGCCTTATAATCATCAATTCTTGCTTGAAGTGCTTTCATCTCTGCAGCTAGGCTTATCATCAAAGAGTCTTCGACCACAATTTCAGATGAGATTTCATGTAGATTGCTTTTGGTCTTTTTAAGATATTATAGCAGAGACTCCTTTTCGATTGTAGCATGGATATACTGAGTCTTCTTAGCCTTTAACTCGACATTTTTAGTTAGCAGAGAGTTTATCTCTGAGTGGATAATCTTCAATGTCAGCCTAAAGTCGGATGAAACTTTAAGCAAAGGAAGCTCAAGTGCTTGAACCATTTTGGCACCTAGAAGATCAAATTTTTCTTTTTATTTGGAAGCACTAGCCTTGTTGATGTTCATATCTATTAAAGAAACAAACTCAAGCACCAATTGCTTGAGAATGTTCATGTTTTCCTCTGAGAAAGCAGCAAATGAAATCGAAGGACGACTGGAAAAAGAAGAACGAAAAACTTCATTTGCCCTTACTTGTTCACATGAGGTAATCAAATCCTTATTACAGTGAATGAAATAAAGATGAAAGATAAAAAAAGGCTACCTCATCAGCAGCTTTTGGAAGTTGGGGCACATCACTGGTTGACCCAGCCACTTGTGGAGACTTCCCTCTGTCGGACGAGTAAGCTCTACCACAACGGACAGGTCCATAGAAACCTCTACAAAATTCAAGTTGCAATAAGCAGAAGGCTAATAGCACAGTCAAGGAAAAAGACCATAAAATATGTATTACCTTTTGGTTCAACACGTGGGGGGTCGCGCCCTGGGAAAATGGCAGATCTCCAGCAGCCTGTATAGGTGAAGACTCTAGGACTATGGCTTTTTCTTTAGGCAAAGCCCCTGCATCAGACAACTTGGAAGAAGCAGCTTCTGTAGAAGGCAATGGAGTATGGGCTGCCAAAATTAGAGTCTTCGAAGGAGAAGTTGAGCTCTTCTGGAAAAATTCAGGTAAAGCATTAACCCATGAAGAATTGTTTTATTATGAATAAACAAGCTTAATTATCTTTCTCTTGAGGATGAGAGGAATATCATCATTATAATCATCACCATGCAAAATTAGCGAAGCTAAAGCTGGCCTTTTACGACTGGAAGTACCTTTGGCTGCACCAGCTTGAGCAGAAGGAAAAGTTGATGAAGGAGCAATACGTTTAGTGCGAGCAAGCGAAGTGGCATTCCTGATAGACACAGGAGTGGGAAGGGCATGAGAAATGAAAAAAGTTGCTAGCTGTTCTAGCAGGTGGAAGGCACGATTAGCATTAGAAGCAAATAACCTACGCTTTATAGATGGCCAAAATTGTTCAAAAAGAGGATGAACGACAGCAGTAGAGATGAAAGGGGCTAATGAGAAGTCGGTTGCCAAATGAATTGTTCAAAAAGAGGATGAACGGTAGAAGTAGAGTAAAAAGGGGCTAATGAGATAAACGGCTTGTGCCTATGTTTTATTAATAGTGTGGAAATAGTCAATCAAGCTTTTGGAAAAACAAGGAGGAACCGGCCATGTCTGGCTAAAACCAAGCGACGAGCAAAATATTGGGGAGTACATATATCGACCCCAGCATTGGCACTTGTTCCAGTTAAGATATCATAAAATAGATCTCTCCTAATTAAGAATTGAGGCCAAATGGGAAAAAATGTGCTCATTTCATTCGTGGTGGTTGGAGGTTGTACATAAATAGGAATTCGATGAACAGAAAAAGGAAAAAAGGAAAGGGTTGAATTCAAATTTTAGAGCTTGTTTGGGAGGGATTAAAATCAGATTAAAATTGAAAATATAGCCGTTGGAGTTGACTTTTATTAGACGGGTGAGACCCAATAACGGCTATATTTTCAATTTTAATTGGATTTTAATCCTTCCCAAACAAGCTCTTAACCTTCTAATTCTTAAAATCATCCAAGAAAAATTGATATATATAGTTGCTGTTTTGCTATTATTCATGTCTGACTGTTTGATATATGGCATAACCCACCTGAAATTTAGGGCTTCCCACTTTTGACTATTTAAATTTTGATATCATAATTGTTTGCTGAAATTGAGGACTTCTAAAATTGAGGGCTTTTCTTTGAANCCTACCACGCGCTATGGGTAGATAACTCATAGAATGTTTCATAATGGGCACACAAAAGACCTATTTACAAAGCCAAACCTGAAGAAAGGCCACACGCTCAGCATGGGAAATTTCAGAGCTAGAATTATTATAAAGTCCCTACATACCCAAAAAGGACTCAATAAGTTTTTTGTCAAATTTTAGGGCGGTGCCGGTAACCAAAATGCCAGGAAAAATAGTGTCGCCCAAGAGCGGAAGGTTTACTAGGGCTCCAACATCCCTCAAGGTAATAGACATTGGGCCAAGAGGGAAAACAAAATATTGTACTCAGACGATAAAATCTCAGTGCAATAGGAAAAAACACCGAGTTATAAATTGGGGGATGAAGAGAGATTTCTAATAAATCAGAAATCCTAGCATGATCAAAAATCGCCTTGGTAAGGCCATGATTTACCATACGTGCATGCCACCTACGAAAAATAGCATCAATTTTAGGCCAGGTACGAATACCTTTCTCGTGAATTGACTTCAGTGGTAGAGAGTTCAGAAAATGAGGGTCTTGAGTGGAAGGGAATAGGTGGCCCACTGTCGCTTTTCCAACTGATTCAGCATCATTAAATAACGGACCCAGATAGAATTTATAGAGGTCAGAGTTGGATGATGAGTTGTCAGAAGGGCTTTGTAGAGTAGCCATTTGCTGCAAGGTACAATCTTTGTAAGGGATTGTGAGAAGCGCAACAGGGAAGCAAGAAGATGAACAGTGATTTCTACAGAGAGAGATAAGCGTGCAATGCAAAGATGTGGGTATAATGACGCGATGAAGTGGAGTGTCCTTTGGTTTATAGGGGTTACGTGGTGTTATACTTTTCAGGATGCAGAGGGTCACCGCCAAATAAAAATAATGATTGGGATTATCCGCCTTTTTCGAGAATGCAAGCATTGTTATAAAATACAAGGAAGAATATGGCATAAGATTAATACTTGATATTAATTTTGCCATATTGGGGGGTAATTGTTGACATACAAAAATGATGCCCAATTAAAATGGTCCAAGAAATGGGGCCCAGTTAAGGAATTTGAAGGATAGGCCCAAATGAGACCATTGTGAAATATAGCGGAGGCCCATAAACAGAGGACTATCATTGTCCAAGCCTACATGATGTCCAGAATCAGAGCGAATGAAGTTTCATTCTCGCCAATCCCTCGAGATGCCCAAGATCTGGCGAACATAACGTCCAATTGTTATTTAAAACAGTGGTTATTGAAGCAGTTATTGAGCAATCTTATCACATTCCACGATCTTAGAATCTTAGTTGCAAGCAATTAAGGAGAATAGCTACAGCAGTTTAAAAATGGCAGTTCGTTGACACTTCAGCCATTATGAAGCAAGTGGGTAGTTATAGATCGACAAATAGTTTCCAAATAGTTCAACAAGGAAAACTGACAAAGGAGTATAAAAGAAAAAAAGACGTAGAAGAAAGGACCCTGAATCAATCACTTTAAATCAAAGAATATGTAATTTTATTTCTTTTAGTTCTTATTGTCAACTTTTAAATTATTTTAAGTGCTTCTGCACCTTGAAGGCATTCTGTTTCTTTTTTATTGTAATTTTTATAAATAAAGCACACCTCATTGGGACTTTGTCATAAGAGGTTTGTTCATTACACAATCGTCTGAATCATCTTTTAATTGTTAGTGAGGCTCGATAAATCCACACGAAACAGAATTGAAATTCTAACTCTTGTAGGTAGCTTCTTAAACTATTGTAGTCAAGGTAGAAAGCATCCTATGGTCCTCATAATGATAATAAGAATACTGAAATCTCATATTAAAATTTTTGTTAAACGATCAATTGCCAGCCATGCCAGAGGTGTGTGCGATGTACTTGTTGCCAGCTAGTAGATTTGAAGGACCACCAGCGAATTCAGTGAAAGCCACATTTGATGGTGAGCTGCTGGCACCAGTTGCACCACCTGCACTCACTTGTGGAGCAAAGGAGGCTCCATAGAGTTAGCAGATTTTTTTCCCTCACAGTCATAAGCCCTAAAACTGGCCACCGATATCTGCAATTGGAGATATAATGCCAAACACATACATCAAGTATTTACAAGAACATTATTTACAGTAGGTAGATGCAGTAAAAAAGTATGTCCTTGAGAACTGACAAACCTGAATGGGAGAGGCAGCAACTAGTGGACCAGCCATACAACCGCCAAAACCCTTCCATCACAGCCAGACAATCTTACACTTAATCCACCAGTTCTGCTTTTCTGATAACCAACTTCCAACAGCTTAAAGGAACCAGAAAGGGATAAGATACATAACTGCCCTTGCAGAAGGACATAAACAATAACCAGGAAAATCCCGTACTTAGAGATTCACAAGAATGATTAATGATTGAATAGAGTATAAATGAGAGCAATATGGCTAATGAAGAAAATCAGATAACGATGACTACGGCATATCCTTATCTATCTATGGATAACATCTGAAGTAAAACATTGTATAACTTAAAATATATTTAGCAAGTAAGTCCATTCGTTGATTTATCTTAAGCACACATGCAATCTGATGATTGCACTTCATTAAACTAAAGAATGCGTGATCATTGTTATAAATTAGCTCAAGGCTTGTAAGCCCTGAGCGAACCTGGTGTGAGACCTTTATTAAAAGCAGCAAGTTTATTCTCTGAGTGCCATTTGTCAAGTCTTATGCTTTGACATACCGAGTAGCATATGCCTTGACCTCTTACACCTAAGACCAATAACCCTCTATTGAAATGTTGCTTTCCATCACTAGAAGTCTGATTAGAGGATTCATACAACCATAATTATCATACATGTCGCAGAATTGATCTAGTCAAATTACTGGATCATTGGTTTCCTGAATCAACTAGCAAGTCATTGCCAGCAGGGACGGATTTTTTTTTTTTTTTTTTTT
>OU503041.1:9358567-9370099 GCA_912172775.2 Fraxinus pennsylvanica | reverse complement strand
CGAAATATCGTACTTCATTATTGTTATCATGAAAAACCTTGATTTTCCAAAGAATTCCAACACTAAGAGCTCTAATACCAATTGTTATGAAAACTAGAATGCTCCAATACCAATTTATTGTGAAAATGATAAGATATAACAGCCATAATGTGAAGTAAAAATCACAAGAATACCTGAATTAAATAATTTGAGAAGAATGGAAATTTTATTATAATATGAAGAAAGAATACAAAGATTATGTGTTTCTGATTTGTCTTATCCTTTCCTAACTTCTTATAAAATAGAATAAAGAGCCAACTATATATAAGGTACAAATAGGGGACTTCCAAACCTTTATAGTAGAGTTGTAGTTGAAGTAGAATCCTAAAAATGGAGTCAAAAATGGAAAAAGAGACCAAAAACCAGAAAAAAGGTGTTGTAGCGCTGAGGCACCATTCTCCTAGAGTCCAGTGCCATCTTGCTGAACCAGCTTTATGCTGGTGGCACCTAGGCGCGGGTCACGGAGGCTAGGTGCACATCTCCGTCCCAATTATCTTCCAATGATGTTTTTCTTCATTCCAAAGTCCTCTTCAAGTCCAACACAAATTCTTACTCTCAATGGGTTTCCAAATAGAACTTCAATTTAGAATTTACCAAGTAAACTTGATTAGGATTCAATAATGGCATTCTAAATAGAAATCTTCTTAATGTACACTTCAATTAGAACTCCGAATTATCTTCAACAAAGAATTTGGGTCACACCCTAATTTTAATATCACAATAATTCTAATCTCAGTAATAATGAGGTAAAACCATGAATATGAAGAGAAGCTAACTATATATAGGGGTATATGTCAAACCCTAATAATAGCCCTAAAAATAAGTCAAAAAAATACGTGGAATAAACAAAATAAAGAAAATCCAAAATAGTATGATGCTTATGCGCCAGGTGCTTTGCTCGAACACCGATGAGCAATAGGTGGGCAAGAACTTCTTGTTGAAAATTTCATGTTTGAGCATCTAGCTAGGGATAAGTTAGCTCCGCCACTCCCTTTTTTCTCCGTGACCTTTTTTAGACGTTTTCAAAGCCCAATACACTAAACCACACAAAATCCAGATGAATTTCAGTTACAAACCCAACAACCTCCACCTTGACACAAATTTTACTACAACAAATGAAACTCCAAAATTTCTCCACATGGAGCAAAAACTCAACTACAAAGAATGAGCTGAACTTTTCAATAAGAAATAAACTATATTCTCTAATGAATATCGAACTAGGATAAATGAATCCAAGTACTATTATGTAGAATTACCTTGGGTTTCAAAAAAATCACTAATGATTTAAAATTTACGAAATAGAGCCGAAATACACCTTAAAATAGAATCAACACTAAATGCTTTGGTAGAAGGCCCCTTGCTAGACTAAGCACCTTCAAATACACTTAAAACATGAGAGAGAAAATCAGCTTCCCATACCTTTCTCCAATGGGTTTGTCCATAGAATTAAATGCGATGGCATCGTAGGGAATGGTGGTAAAGCGACAATACCCATATCCTCTTAACTCGATTAAGCTATCTTTTTCAACAAGAACCCAAAACAAAGTCCCAATGGTACTGTACCAAAATAAAAATCCACCACGGTACTAAACTTTTGTTGATTTTTTTTCAACGATTCTGCACGACCTTGCAAGATATATAACTGAACCTTTTTTTCATCCCTCCAATACAACCCACACACCTTTGCAAACCTTTAAAACTCTAACTCCACCAATGAACTCGTAGATTTTTAAATCAGGAGCAACTAATGAGATGAGGTTTTTCTTCAAATCTGAAATGCATCGAACGTGATCAAGTGTTCTAAATGTCCCAACCAATAATTTAATTCTGACTCTAGCAATACTAGTTACCAGATAAGGTGTGTACTTTCGCATGACCATAACACCTTTCAAAGCCATTTCATAAGTTGGAAACAAATCCTGATTAGGACACATATGAAAAACACAAGTTGAATCCAGAATTCAATCCTTGTCGATTTAGATTCCCCATTGGAAATAGCTAAAAGATCCCCATCACTCAACTAGTCCTCAGCAATATCAGCTCCGCCTGAAGTATCTAATTGCCTTCCCTTCTGATTTGCAACCATCTTATCTTTATTCTGCAACTTGTGGCAATCCTTCTTGATGTGTACTTTCTTTTTGTAATAAAAACAAACTTGACTACTCCCCTTTCATAACCACCATGAACAACAAGACATTTTCCATCTCTAGCCTCAGATCCAACTAGACTTCATCTTCACCTTTGAAAACAAATCATCATACACATTTTCAACAGTAAGAGTACCACGATTGTACAAAGTAATGTCCTTAAATGATGTAAACTAAGCGGGGAATTGAAATAAAAGAATTAAGGCTAAATCTTCTTTATCATACTTTACCTCTAAAGTCTCCAAATCAACGATGATTGCTTTAAAATAGCTAGGTGATCTTCCAAAGATCCGCCTTCTATCATGCGATGAGAATACAAAAGCTACTTCACGTGCATTTACTGGTTAGACTCTTAGTCATGCACAATTGCTCCAACTTCAATTATAATGTAGCTGTAGTTTTCTCCTTCAAAATGTCCTGAAGAATATTATTTTAGAGATGAAGATGAATTTGTGAAAGGGTCTTTTGATCTTATGTTTTTTCTCCTATGTCGTCTAAGTTGTGGGCATCTTGTCAAATTTCAACAACGTATCATCCAAGTCCATTTGAGTGAGTACTACTCATATCTTCACCTACCACAACAAGAATCTTATGCTGCTATTCAAAAACATAATGTAATACTTTATTATTGCCATCAAGAACAAAGAAACCTCGAATAAATCAAACCGAAGTTCTGATACCACTTGTTACAAAACGAACAAGGATTATGTATGCTCTGATACTACTTGTTGGGTCAAAACAAGGTTTATAGCACGATGTGATGTATTGATTGGAACAACAAGAACACAAGAAATAAGAATTTGATTAGGTAGGGGAATTTGAGATTTAATTCAGGGGAAATTAAAACGATATTGTGTATCTCACAATAATAATAATATCAGTAGTAATAAGGTACAACTTTGTTCTAGCAATAAAGAGAAACCAACTATATATAGGGTTACATGTCAAACCATAATAAAAGTCCTAAAGATGGGAAGTTGATAAAAAAAAAGAGTGAAATAAACAAAATAGAAGCTCGAGCGTTGAAAATTTTGTCTCGCCGAACAAGAGTCCACTAGCGAAGACTAGTGCAGTCAATCCCCTTTCCTTCATCGACCCTGTTTATACGTTTTCATGACCAATGCACCAAACCACGCAAAACCCTAGATAAATTTGGGTTATAAACCTGACAGTGGTCATAAAAAGGGTACATATATGCTATCGTATTACTTTAGAATATGGTAAACAGACATCTATTGACAATCCAAATTGGCCTGAAATCATGCAAGAATTGTCTAAGTTATGAGTTCAACCCTAAACGCAGCTAGAGGAGGTGAATAATGTGGAATTAAAATTACTAGTTAAAAGTAACACATGATTTGTTGATATAAAAAATCTTTTAAACGATTAAAAACGCTGGGACCAAGCTAGTAACTTCCACTACAGATAATAAGAACTTACAACAAGATTCAGCCTAGAAAACCACTGTACTTGCTCATCTAATTCCTACAATTTCCAAGACCCACATGCTTCACTCACACCTGGTTCCGATCTTGTGTAATTGTCTATTTTCTGTGGATCACCAAGAACACCTTGTTCTTGTACTCTTCCAGTCCAACCTCTCTCAATTTCCAGCAACCTCCAAAAGCTATTGAGAAAGTATATTACTAATTATATTTAGTAAGTAAGTGTTTTGGATTATTTGATTTTGATATTTTTCCCAACTTGTGGTCGAATGATCTCAAGATGTAGAATTATTGGTTAATATCCAAGGGATGTTATGAAGGTAGAAAATAATGATCAACCGCATAGAAAAACGTAATGGGCATTGGGTATTTATAATATAGAGGTACTAGATAATATATGATAGATAGAAATCTTAAAAATTGCGAACTAGGGTTTCACGAAAACACCACAACTCGAGCGTCAGGAGGGTGACAATAATTCTATTTTGGACTCTCGAGCATCAGCTTGGTGGCAAGCTAGCTTAATTCTTGCGACTCTTTCTCCATGTTCCATACTTGAACCCAAAGATTCCTAGTTCATCTATACTACACCCCAAATGATTCCTTGACGTATAATAATTCTTTTGTCTAAAGAATATCCAATACAACTCAATAGCTAACAATTTGGAATATTGTGATGAAGTTCAAAATAGTCATGATTTGATTAAAATTATTTTTAGGGCAAAATTAGAAGAGTTAAAGAAAATTTGTTTGGACAAGTATATATCTAGTTTTTTGCCTGTGCATTGTGTTTGTTGTGAAAAATAAATGAGGCATATATATTTTTGTTAACTAAAACTTTTTTTACTATAAAAATTCTCATCTAATTTTGTAAATAGAAGTATATAATTTTGGTTTTGTTTGTAAATTAAAATAATTTATATATTGTCGACAATGAGAGAGAAAGAGTTTTTAGAAACAATAGTAATGATGTAATGAGTAGCTAACACACGTTTTGTGAATTTTTTTATTTGTGTTTTCTCTTGAAGCTGTGAAATTTTGTTTTTGAGTTTGCTGAATGTATGAATGTTTTCATTGAAATGACAAACAATTAATAGATGAGAATTGAAATGAGGCAAACTTTACCACAGATTGTTTGTTAGTCCTCTTAGTCCTATAGTATAATTTATGAGCAAAAAAATTGAGATAAAGAAGAATGGAAGGAGCATTTAGAAGAACAGTTAAAGTCATTTCTATGGCAAGCATTCAACAACTTTTAAAAAATGCTGAATGGTTGATCAGTTAAGCAGTGGAGAGTAGTTTTACTAATCTATGGTATGTACTATGTTTATTGATTTCTAATTATGAAAAATAATAAGACACAATACAATCAGTGAAGATGAGAATGTTTAATAGAGGGTAAACGAGTGGAAGAAGCATTTGTTTTTTGAAAGTTGAAAGGAACAATGATAAAGTATTATCACCTGTTCAAAAGTTGGGAAACATATCTATTGAGGAAAGTTTTCATCCCAGATTTTGTTGAAACTATCCTTTTGGGGAAGTTTGGTGAATTTTTTATCAGTTGCCTGTGGGGAAAAAATAGGAATGAACAAATTAAAGTTACTTTGATAATTGGTTTATATATGATCTGAAAATAAAAGGTGAGCCTAACGTAAAAATGTACACACGAAATAGGGGGAGAAATATTCTGTTGATACTAATATTGGACCTTGGTGATTATAACTATTCATTATGTCTCATCTCTAGACCATTGTTCTTACAATTGAAGTTATTGATGCTACCTGAACTTGTAAAATTAATATGAACAAATTCAGCAGCAGTACTTTTACGTGTATGGTACCACTGATTGAATTCCATCTACAATTGTCAATACTTAAGTACATTATATTACCACCAGGATTACATCCAGTTCTATAACACAGTTACTATTTCTTTCATCTGTTTTTTATACGAAGAAGAGAAATACATTATAGAGTTCAAAGTTATTTAATGTTTTTGAGATTTAAAAAGTTAACATTGGCATTATATGTAATTTGTTGATGTTAAATTAGGTACATGTATAGCAGTGCGGTGTTTGGAAACTATTTTTTATGCAATTGCTCACAATAAACATTGTTGGTGTGATTTTCCTACTGAGAAAAGGTAATATATTCAGGAGAGAAATGAAATGCAAAAGATAATCGGACAATTTAAAGTTATCGAATGTTTAAATAAGGAGCAAGGAAAAATAAAAAATGGACTAAATAATGAACAATTGAACAACATTTAATAACAGCAATCAAGAAGTTCCATAGATCATTAGTAGCAACTTTACAAGAAGTTCTCTTGATGGTGTTTGCATATTCTAGAACGAACATGGATCCAAAATATCTAAAGCAGCCCATTCACTTGGAAAACAAGATTCATTGGTGATTAGTGTAGTTCTAATTACAGACTGAGAGGTAAGTTCCATTACATAGGCAGATGACGTTGCTTTTTTCGAAAGATATAAAAATGATATACTATACAACTGCCAATTGGTACAAAAGTAATGTATCGCCTTTTCAAAGTAGGAATATTGGTTTGGTTGTCAGAATTATAGGCATTGGTACTCTTTTTTTTTTTTGGCTTTGACTCTGTTTCAGTATTTTCAGCTGTTGTTTGGAAGAGAGTTCATGTAGCAGAAGGTACGGTGATCTCTTTCATGTCCGTAGAAAGTTCAGCATCTATGTATGCATCTTCTGTTTGCCTTTTGTGTCCTTATGTCTGAACACGTGTTTATTCGAGTTGAATGCTTCACATCACTGCTGATAGTTGAAGGATTTACTTCAGTCATTGCACTTCAGGAATCCACATCAGCAATTGATATTATGGGTTGAAGACAAAGATGATTTCATAATGGTACTCAGGTGGATCTTTTTTTTTTTTTTTTTTTTGGGTCATTTTTAGATAAAACAGCAACTTTGTTTAACTACTGGTTTTGGTAAGATTGTTTAGTTTGGGTTGTGTGACAGTTATAATGTACATCGTTATAGTATATTGTGTGTGTGGGAAAAAGTATTACGAATGAATGTTAGTATTTGGGATTTACCTGTTGGAAATGTTCCATTATTGTATTGGCATTAGTTTCCAATAAGGCATCGCCGCCTCAGTGGCAGTTTTGTCTTCGAGCTGAACTGTATGTTCCATTATTGTTTTGGCATTAGTTTCCAACTGTCCAGCTTTGTCTTCGAGCCGAACAAAAGCATCTGCTCTGGAGATAAAATTAGTTTGAATTAGGTACGGTGTATTGTTTAAACCAAGTATTAGTGTTAGTAGATATGTAAATATATGTTTAAAGGTTCAATATATCGGGGTTCAGCTCTTGCATGCTCGTACTTGCATAAGCGGCATTTATGAATTTGTCCTAAGTCTACCGTTGATGTTTTCTTGCAGCTAGTGCAAGACATATACCAAAATCTCTGATGCGTTGTAATAATTCTCCAATGGGCCTTGATCCAATAAATTTTTTTCTGTTGAGAAAATGTACATGTTATTAGATTATGAATATAGGCAAGAATAAATGTTGTTTCGTGGGTGGGTTCATAATGATTAATGTAGAATATAGTGAAAATGTACGTATTCTGTGTATTCAATAAAGGAATTTAGAGAAGACCTCTAAATAGACTTTCAGTAATTCAGCAATTGACGTGAATTTGTTGTCTATAGGGGGCGATAGTTTTGGTGGACTGATTGGAACAAATGGCTTCCCTTCTATGAATTGGTCAAGCTTTTCTTTGTTTGTTAGCACCCTGTAGAAAAGAGTTATACAATTACATATAGAACATTAAATATAATATTTCATTTTTTAACACAAAGGGGAAAAGTTAAAAAGTGTTTTAAGTATATTTAAATACCACTCTTTGTCGTCTATCACAACCAACAATTTAGCATTAATAACGATATTGTTGCTGGCTATAGTAGAGAGTATAATGCCTGCGGAAGAAAGTAAGTATTGAAAGCAGAAGCTTTAAGATTTAAAGCCCTTATCATAGATTTTTTTGGTAGGTTTTGAACAATGGAAATGAACTCCCTTTCAACAAAAGTGTCCCATAGAGTTAACATCATTGTCCGAAATTTTTTATCTATCAATATGATGTCTTTAAGACTCGCTTGGGTACCAAAATGAGTCTAAATAATCCATTTTTGCTGAACCTCTATAGCAATGCCAATAACACCTGGAAGAAGAATAGGAAAATTTCATATTTTGTATGTATTAAATGTTAGTACAAACAAAATAACTATGGAACATTGCATAGAAGTACTTGTTATAAAGTTTGTATGGTAGAATTTTTAGTTATGTTCATGTTTTTGTCTATATGATGTTCTAGTGTATGAAATGGAGTGAGCTCATATTTCGAAAACAAGAAGTCTAAGTTATTGTCATTGAGCTCTTTAGCCTTTGTTCTTTGGGTTATACAACCAATCTTCTCTTCAAGTGTACTTTTAAATTCACTTTTGTTACCTTTGACCGTTGCATTTGAGATTATGTATGTCTTTCCGAGTGTCAGCTGATCAGTAGGCTGTAATATTAGCATCATACATTGTAGCTGTAACTCTGTTACCATGTTCAATGTTAGAAAGAGATGAATATGTGAATAGAAAATACAGTTATAGTGAAAACCTGAAGATTCTTATAATTATTTGTATGTAGTAACCGGCAAGTCCATGAAGATAAGATTTTGATATCGAGCTATAGAGTTACGTGTAGTTCTTGGCGCCTATTTTCCTCAACAATAAGCTTCACATACCAGTTCGTCTCTGACGTATTAATTTGCGGGATAAGCTTGTAAGTTGCAGCCATTTTTTATATTAGTCACTTGCAAGAAAAATAAGTTAAAGTATAAAAAGTTGTGGTTATGAATATAAATTTATAGTTGTATTTATATTAGGGAAATGTAATGGAGTTGTTAATGTAAAAGATGAAGAAAGAGTTGTGCATTGGAGATGTAAAAAATTACTAGCAGCAAATTGAAGTTAGAGCTTCAGAAGTGTTGGTAGGTCTAAGTGATAATTATAATACGTTTGTATGGTTGCAGATTTGAAAATGAAGTATTGAGTGTAGCTATTTATAGAAGATTTACAAAGGAAGATCATTTTAATATACATCTTTTTGACTTTTCAATATACATTTGAGTGTTCATAAGATAAGGATTAAAGTACAAATGAACTTGTGCCAATTCTAAAATATCTACTATCTAAAGTATGTGAAAAATTGCGGTAAAGTTGTTTTGCTTTTTCCTGCAAATGGAAGATTTTCTACTGTTTTTTCCATGTCATAGTGCTTATTGCCAATGTATGTAGATGGTACCTGAAAAAATTCTGAGTATGTTTTTTAAAGAGTCCTTTTTCGCTGAAGACAAAAGCTGCAATTACCCGGTAATATGTGAGAATGTAATTATTGGAGCATTTGTGAAACAAATAATTGTATGTTGTAGAATTTAATTATTTTCTATCAATATGTTAGTGAGTAATAAAATTTGTAAATGAATGAGGTGATTTTAAATACAAATACCTTTCAAATGTGCTCACGTAGTTTTGCAGTTCATATGAGGTGTTCACTAATATTGGCTATTTATACAGCTTTGTGGGCCTGTAATGTGTGGAAATAACGGTAGAAAATGAACCAGCAGCAAGGAGGGAAGAAGCTGGTCAGTAAAACCAGTGGTGTAGGGGAAAAAATAGAGGTGCAAATTCTGATTTTTTTCATACACGTACAGCAGCCCTTTTTACATTACAAAAGGTGAAATTTTAACCTACTATAATACATAAAATCAACACTACATACACTTGTCTGTTTTGTAGCCCTTGGATTTGACAAAATAAAGAAATATTTTTTTGACTTTCTAAACACATTACACATCAACAGAATGATACTGATCAACCTAATTTAACCTTTCATGGGAAAACTTCAAACGCGAATTGAATAATAGCACTTGTTCTCATGACTTGAATTCTCTTCCCTGCCTTTTTCTCTTCTCTTGGTTTCTCTTCTTCATTGTTTACTCCTCGTGTTGTTTATTTTATCACTTATTGATCTCCTCTAGCCTCATACTTAGCTCCGTTGCACTACAACTTACCCTAGTTGACTTGAAAAAGTGTTCCATTTAATTAATTGGATAGAAGAATGCGAGAAAAGTTTTCAAACGTTGAAAGAAAGACCAAAATTAGCTACAGTGTAACTCTTCCCTCAAATAGTGGTGGTTTCACTATTTATAGTGAAGCTTCGAGGAACGATTTGGTTTGTCTTAATGCAACACGAAAAAGTGATTGCATTGCTTCTCGTCAGTTGAAATCATACGAAAAGAGCTAAAGAATTAACTACTACCCAGGAAAAGCAAATATAGTAGCAGATACATTGAGTCCTAAGGGAGCTACAGATGAACCCAGAGCTAAAGAATTAGATAAGGAAATTCAAGACTTTGATCTCAAGATTCTAAACCTTGGTGAAGTTGAGTTAATGGTCATATCTCCTCAACCTAGTTTCCTGGATCAAATTAGGGAGAAGATGCAAGTGATAGATTGGTTGAAAAGATCAAACATAAATTTAAGAGTGGGAAACCTACAAAATTCAAACAATTTAATGATGGAATTTTATGATTTGAGGATTGATTTTATGTCCACAAAGATGTAGAATTACGGCATACCATTATAAGTAAGGCTCATTCAACATCCTACTCGGTACATCCGGGATAAACATAAATGTATCATGATCTCAAGACCCTATACTAGTGGCCAAAAATGAAGCGATATATATTAGAGTTTGTAGAAAAATGCCTCACCTACCAACAAGTTAAGGTAGAACATCAATGTCCAGCTAAGGAATTGCAATCTTTGACTGTCCCCGAATGGAGATGAAAGAAAATAACTATGGACTTTGTGATAGAGTTGCCTCTAACGGTGAAGGATTATGATGCTATATGGTTTATAGTTGACAGATTAATCAAATCAGTACATTTTCGAACCACATATAAAATGGAACAATTTTTCAAGTTATACATTTGTGAAATTGTTCGATTTCACGATGTCCCAAAATCTGTAGTTTCGGATCGAGATCCAAGATTTCTTTCAACATTTTGGAAAACTCTTCAAAGTATGCTAGACACCAAGTTGAGCATTTCCTTCTATCCTCAGATATATGGTCAATCTGAAAGAACCATCCAAATGTTAGAAGATATGTTAAGAGCATGTGTTATGGACTCTCAAGGAAGTTGGAGTAAATACTTACCATTGGTAGAATTCTACCATAATAATAGCTACCTTGCGTCTATAGGCATGCCTTTGTATGAAGCTTTATATGGAAGACGATGTCGATTGCCTTTGTATTGAGATGATGTCGGAAAATGATAATTAATTGGTCCTAAAATCATTTAAGATATGCTTCAAGATGTAGAGGGAATTCGACAACGCATGTTTACGACTCAAAGTCTATAGAAAAGTTATGTTGATGAACGAAGACGGGCCTTTGGAATTTTCTATTGATGATCAAGTTTTTGTGAAGATTGCACCCATCAAACAAACAATGAGATTTGGAAAGAAAGGAAAACTTAGTCCCGAGTTTATAGGACCATTCAATTCTTGAAAGAGTCGAACCTATTGCTTATAAATTCGAAATTTTAGCAGGGGAAACAAAGCAACTATGGAACAAGTCAATTCCCCTCGTGAAAGTATTATGGCAAAGTGAAACAATAGAAGTAGCAGCATGGGAGTGCGAGTATGTAAAAAAAAAAAATACCCTGGACTATTTAGGGCTTGTTTGTGAATGATTTTAATCCAATTAAAATTGAAAATATAGTAGTTATTGGGTCCCACTCGTCTAATAAAAGTCAACAATAACGGCTAGTTTTTCAATTTCAATCCAATTTTAATCCTTCCCAAACAAA
>OU503041.1:9345553-9357930 GCA_912172775.2 Fraxinus pennsylvanica | reverse complement strand
TCTAAACACATTACACATCAACACTAACATACTCACAAAGAACTGGTGTATCTGTCATGAAAGCATAAATAGCAAAAATCACATATCAATCCGAAATAAAACTTCTAGAATAAATTAGATTGAAACAAAAAGTAACTGAAAAGATATTTCACATAGCATACAACAAGAAAAACAAATAAGTTAGATATAACTGACGAAAATAATAAACAAATCCATACACAAGCAAAGATGTAGCAAGAACTAAAGTTTTAAAGCTAAATCAGCCTAAATTGAGCTAAGAGATCATAAAAAAAAATAAAAAATAAAAAATAAATAAAATAAAATAAATAAATAAACCTTATAAAACTACAAATCTAGCTTATTTGGTTATTATCAATTGGTTTTGGCCTACAACACTTAGAAAACTGGACAAATCCTATATGGAAGCACAAGAAATAAAAGGAAGAAATGATTGAAGTCATATTTGAACTATAACCCTCGGTTATAAATGTGAACATTTATTGTGCAAGGAGAATCGACCCAAACTTCAAACAAAAACATAACAAGTCAGTGCTCATCAACTGTGTATTCATCTCCCAGAAACTGAATTCTTCACAAGGTAAACGGACTTACATTTTTGTGAATCCTGCAGTGGATGAAAAGCTTTAAAATAAAGTTCTTCAAAATCCCATTGCACCTGTTGATGAGATAAAAACTATAAAAAGTTAATATTGGCATAAGAAGAATGCTTTACGGCCTCGTTTTCACAAATCATCAACTGGTGCTGGTGGAAATTCAAATGGAAAAGCAGATCAACTGGTGCTGGTGAAAATTCAAATGGGAAAACAAATGAAGTATAGAAAAAAATAAATATTACCTCACTTCTGAGAGTCTGAGAACAAAAGATTAAGATTTCTTGATCGCTGGCAGGATCATAAAGCAAATTACCACCTAACCATAGTAAACATGTAAGCATCATGACTGGCAGTTGATGTTCTTGAAAGAAATGAAGGAATATATTTTTCAGTAGAAACATATATACATAATTGAAATAGAAAAATCAATCCACAATCATGACAAAGATTACTTAAATTCACATCACATGGCTTAAGTTTATTTCTATACTAATGATCATGATGAGTTATCTTCAATGGCACATAGATGTAATACATTAACTAAAAAATTACACTAGGTGAATTTTCCACTTCATATTTTTACTGATACCAACAAGATAAGCTAGAATTACGTTCAATTTATGTATGTGTAAGTATATGCATAACAGTTTGTTGGCGTGGTTTGTTAAGTTAATGCATAGTCAGAGCTACATCCAAACTCGAACGAGTGACCACTAACCTCAGTAAAAATTCCCAGAATCCTATGGAAACAAAATTTCTTAGCACCCAAAGAAAAGGAAAAGTTTAATTTCTTGAATTCCAATGAATTCCAAGGCATTGGATTTTCAAAATATATGATTCTTGATTTTATTTCTTTTTATATATTGGGTTTGTCATTTGAATGCATACTTGATGTTGACACTCTTCAATTTCCTGTAGAAATGTCCTCGGTTTGTTCTAGATTTTCACCAAAAGTCGAAGAAAACAACAAGGAAAACAAATGCTTAACTATATAGACCTAAAGAAACTGGAAAGAGCGTACAGAACGACTTTTGTATGAGAGTTGAGAGAGAACATAGGCAATTAGGGTTAAGGAAATGGGTGATGAAAAGAAGCCCCCATTTGGCCCCAATTATTTCTCATTGAATTATAATTTATTTTTTTCTCTTTTCTTATCAAACACACATTCTCCAATAAAATAATATTACACGGAAACTCAAAAACTTTTCTTTCTTTTTTAATCACACATTCTCCAAAAAAATTATTATTCCTTTCAATATAATTTGGAATAAAGGTGGCAAGACGGGGAGTGAAAATGGATGGTTTTGTCATTTTATATTAAGAAAATTACTAGATAATAAACAGTAATGGGAGATCCTCTCTTTTATAGTGAAAAAGAAAAGTTTTCTGCTATGCATGAAGTTTGTTACTTTTTAAGCGTGCCTGCAAAAGAAAATTTTTAGCAAGCATAAAATTCACCATTCATCCAATATTGGAATTTTTACATATTTACAACATGTATAAAATGAATGATTCTTGATTTTTTTTTTTATTTTTTTATGTTTAACAAAATATACTAATGGTTGACAGAATCATGTAACATTTAGAACTTCGGTAAGCCAATGATATTATAACATATTAAGCAAATGATAATTGTGCCCATTCTATGTAAAATGTCCTATTTTATATGTTTAATATCCCTCCTATTGGAATCACTTCCGAATCAATTGAATTAGCCTTAGAATCACTTGAATCAACCTACCGTTTATTTTGGCACTGTCGACCTCTACTGGTATGGATGTTGCAGGGCATGGACATCCTTTGGGAATTCCTGTTGTTACCCAGTTCTCAATCAGATTTCATGACTAAATTGTAATGGATAAACAAGTGGTCAACTGTAATGGATAAATGAATGCTTACTAACAAAAATTGAGAATAAAAGGAAGAAAAAATAATGAATAAGGGGTTAACCATACTAATTTGATTTTCCACACCATGTTAACATTTTGAAGCCTCCAGAAAAATAGGTGTTCAAAAGTCAAAAGTTGGGCTTAAGTTAATATCTTGAGTGAAATTGACTGTGATCTCAACCAAGTCAAATATAAAAATTAGGTCGAGCATCATCTGGAAACAATATATGCATTTATTATCCAACAGTAAACTCAATAGAGAAGGATCAAAACAAAAGCAAAAATAAAACATTAAACAAGCTTTGGAAATAAAAAATAGCTCCATCGAGGATGGTAACTAAGCGTTGAAATAGTAACCACCGAATTACAAGGAGAACAAAGATCTTTTCAAACTTTCAGTTCTTTCACACAAACTCAAAAGAAGCAATAAAGATAAAGCAATTGAGTAAACTATAACTTTTAGAATAGAAACTCAAGCTAGAGATCATCATATCAAAATTGATTTTGACATCAGCATCAAGATAACCAATCAACCCTTAATTTTTTTTAAAGAAAATAAATATTTGAAAATGATCATATTCTCAATTTTTTTGATCAGGAGAGCACAAAACTGAAGAAGAAGCAAGAAAATTCAAATTCATATAAGAGCACAAAACCTTATGAGATCCAAAACGAAAGACTCTTAACTAATAATTAGAAGAAAAATCTGAATAAATACACACATATATAAATAGAGATAGGAAGAAAGATTACAATATGAACAAGGGCTTTGATATGCTTGACAACAAAAGAACATTGGATCCTTTTTGTTTGGTCTTCCACATAAATGAAGAAAGTAAGACAACCAATTACAAAAGAATAACGTAAATAATACACACGATTACACATGCTTATGATGAGTAGAATACCATTTGCTATTAAACTATTGAAGAATTTTTCTGCATGATGATGCGTCAACTGCTCAATAAAAAGTATAGTATGTATAATTTGTTTTAAGTAAATCTCTGGTATTGTCGTCAACACATTCATTTCTAGGCACAAGTATAAATAGGTTCTCCACGACAGTGTTTGACTTTGTGCTTTATTTATAGTCATTTCAACGCATGGCCTAATTAGAAATTGAGTTCTTTTAAATGAAGTTAAAGTTTCACTTTTCAGAGGTACAAAAAGGATTCTCGATAAGAAAATATGTTTTCCACAATACTCACCGGTTATAATTTTAGCATGAATTACATTCTTATCAAATTTTCTATAAGTAAGGTATTTCCCATTGCATAACCATTCAAGAGGATTGATATTCCGCAATAACATTACATGACAGCTTATCTTAAGCTTCAATTCATCGGTGGAATACCGTTCAAAGTCAAAGTATTCAAGAAATCTTCCTGTAAGCTCTATTCTAATTTGTCAATTACTTCAACAAAGTTATAATATGTGTACATTTGACCAGGAATTTGGTCAAGTAAAATTCTGCTAATATGATCAACCCATTCGTTTCTATGCCTTAGAATGACTCGGTTTGCCATCGCCTATAAATTATCAACATATGCTTATATATTTGAAAAATTTTATTTATTAATTTTTTAGAGATATAATCTCATCCTCAAATGGCACAATTATATTGTTTGAAAGTTGAATGCAATAACAATTGTGTTCTTGTTCTATTCTATTTCCAATTCTAAGCAAGTAATCACAAAATGTGGGATCCAATTTCGCTCATATGTTCTCAACCAATGGCAGATGTGAATATATAGGACATAGGTTAGAAAAGATTAAGCTAGCTTTTATTATGTCTTCTTTTTTTCCTCTCGATATCAGCTAAAAAATTTGTCGAAAATCTCCTCCTAGAACTACCACTTTTCCTTCAAAAGGCAAGTTACAATCAGTAACATCTCTGAGCATTTTATCAACAGCTTTAACGGTACAACGATTCACCATAGGTGCTTCATCCCAAAGTATTAACTTTGACATTTTCAACAAAGCCCCCAAAGCTGATTGTTTGCTAATAGAACAACTAACTTCTCCAAATTTTTTCAGAGGAATTTTGAATCTTGAATGAGCTATTCGGCCTCCGGGTAAAAGAGATGCAGATACTCAAGATGAAGTAGTAGCCAAAGCAATTAAATTTTGAAACCTCACACAAGTTAAGAGAGCTTTATATATATAAGTTTTACCTGTTCCCCCTAGACCATCAATGAATATACCGCACTTGAATTGGAATTTACTTTTTCCATAATTGTATCGTACGCAAATTGTTGCCGGTCACAAGCATAACCTCCTTCAATGTCCAAATTTGTTGTCTCCTCTACAACCATTCTTCTCAACCTTTCATTTTCATCTATATTAATACTGAATGACACTACCTCATAGTCATTTATATTTTTACCCAATGATTCTAAAATAAAACCAATGTCTTCTAAAGCCTGTAGTTCAATAGCGTCCGAAGGTTTTATGTTCGTGTACTTAATCATAGTAATATAAACCTTAAATTTATCCCATAGTAGCTTGGGATGATTAGGGCCACAAAGCATAAGAAGCGTAGTAAAGAGACATCTTAAAGAAGTAGGCATTTCATAAACATGTAGCTTCAAATAGACATTATTCACAATGGTTGTCTTTACTTAACAAACCATGTAAAAGTGATGTTTCTCGATATGTACTAACAGTTACTCCACAGAAAATATCATTCTCCTTCACATGGATTCGATGTGACAATTCGTCATATGACAGCATGTTTATTTTTGGGAGCCAAAATCTTCTTAGTTGAATTACAAACAAAATGTGCTAGAAAATCTCGATACACCAGTGTACGAGTAAATTCATTTGCTTCATTTACTTGAAAAAACTTTATTAACATTGTTCTTTTCATATTTTCATTCTCAATAACATTAGATAAATCATCTTCATTGTCATATCTTAGTTGTTGATAATTTTCAATATGAAGTTGTAAAAATTAAACAGTTAGATAAATTGCCACTAAATTGAACGAAAAAATCATCCACATAACTTCAGGTGGAGATATCCATCTAGCAAATTGATAAACAAAGATTTTGTCGATTGCTTTCATTGTTTCATTTGTGGCAACTGAAATATTAATACGATCATATCTTTTGTACATATATTTGTACAAATATTTTACAATTTTAATAAAAGAACATACTTCAAGATTAATGTGGCAGACAAATTTTGTACTCAAATAAGAATTGTACGCTATGACCCATCGGTTGTTTAACATTTAACCTCTAACTTTAATAGGTATACCGTTATTACGACATTTATATAAGGGATATGAATTATCACAAAATATACTAGCATTACAATGGGTATTTATTTTTGCAATCTTTATTTGCTTCCATACATACATGTTTTAGATTAAGGTCTCTACAAAGGCCATGAATATTATGTTCAACAATAACAGAATGAAGATAAGAATGTTTGTTTTGGTTAGGAATTTCTTGGAAAACTATCTCATCAACATTTGCAAAACAAAATTTGTGGCCATATTTGAAAATCAATAGTAGATGTACATGAGGAATACCTCTTTTCTGAAATTCAATAACATATATATGCACAACAATTTTCAACTCTTCTAATTTTGCTCTAAATATACGAAATTAGATTTCGTCGATTTTGAATCTCAACATTGTGTTTTAGTTTTTGTCTAATCTCTGGCCAATTTNTGATTTTGCTCTAAATATACGCACAATTAGATCAGGTCGATTTTGAATCTCATCATTGTGTTTTAGTTCTTGCTTAATCTCTGGACAATTTGGATTGCATGTTATAGTCAAGAATATATCTGATTTTTCATAACATTGTACAGTAGTCATTGCATCCATATATCTCCTTAGAATATCTCTAGGCCCACATATAAAGGACTATGGGAAAATAAATTTTCTTCCAATTTTGCAACCCCTTGTCTCTCCATTTTGAACGCTGTCTACAATACCTTGGTAGAGTTCAACTCGGAATTGAAGAAGGCCATTAGCACATATATTACATCATACGTATGTGGAAACTAAAATTTCGAGTAAAACAAAATCACCTTCATAGAATTGTTTTAAGACGTATTAATCTATTTACAATATGTTAAAACATGATTACTAACATAGCATAAATTGCACTTTCCAAAACATACAAACTATAAACATCTAAACTAAAGCAATAAGAGCTTTTAGGGTAGCCATTATGTTATTTGCACAAAACTGAAATAAAAGTTGTACGAAGTAGAACACAAAAGTAATTAATTACTATAATATATGAACACATAGAGCTCGAAGTTTTAAAGGAATTACTAAATTTGAAAGTCATAAGAAAAGTGCAAGATGTGAATAATTTATCTTTTAATTGAAACCTTATATGAGTTTGTTATAAGTTATATATAGATGTTTGGAAGATTTTTCGGTATGTGCAGGACATTTGTTGAACCTACAAGAAAAAATGATATCATATGTTGATACATCTAGGAAACACACAAATGGAAAACCAACAACCTCTTAGAAACATAGAAGTATAAATCAGTATAAACAATTTATGAAAATAAAAGTAAAAATCTACGAGCAGAAATATTGAACACCAACAAATGCAAAAACTTTCAAGAAAGAACATTTTGTGGAGAAAAAACACTCATTGAAAATAATAAAAAAATTTATACACAAATGTATGGAAAATTAACTGGAAGGAAGAGTGTTTTCGAAGAACTCACGGAAGAAAACATGCGAGATTAAATTCGTCGATTCCACGCCCATGTTCGCTCCAAATTCAAAATTGCAACATAAAATCAAATCTCTATCAAAGAAGGTGACAGGCCGAAGCAAAAAGAAAAGTGACAGATCAATGTTTGACAATATTAGGCCGTTCAGATTCAAAGATAATATAATGAAAAGTGAATGTTGATCCAAAACTTCTATTAAATGGAAATTTTACTTGACAATGGCAAACTCAAAGTTAATGGGGATCAATGCACACAATATCACTCGCACAGAAAAGTGGTTCAAGCAATGCCAAGCAATTATCAATTATGCATCAAATACCCACACACGGAGAGAAATAGAGAGTGAGAACAGGGTCAATTTATTAAAAAAATAAAAAAATTTGAACATCACTGAGTAATGTAGTTAAAGTTCAAGTAGCAAAACCTCAATGACAACGTAAATCAATTTGAGAGGCAATGTTGTTTTATTAACTTGGCAGTGAACCAAAGGAATATTGAGCATGGTTTATGTATTAAATCCCCAAAAAAAAAAAAAATCTGATTACCTCTATTTCAATTATCAATCCAAGATCTTAGAAAAAAATAGTTTAAAAGAGTAAAATGCAATAAATCTAGATCATGGAAAACTAAAAATCAATAGATCCAACAATTGTCAACAAAAAATTTATATTTGGAGATTAAAAATACGAAAATTGAAACCGTCTTTAGTTGCTTATCAGTAAAAGATTCGAAAGGAAATCATCCAACTGAAGAAACATATAAATAAAGCCTCAGACTTTACGAGAAATATCATAACAAAAAAAAAATGGATCAAAAAACAAATTGGGATAAGACCGTAAAGAACAGAAAAGGATTACAATGAGAAAAAAACCAAGAAAACAAGAACAAAGACAGGATACTAACCATGCGCTGACACACAAAGGAAGCCCAATTTAAAATTGTCTTCTACGGTACCATAATCGAAGAGCTTTCGTTCAATTTGCTGTTCTTTGTTAAAAGCAAAAACTCAAGGGGAAACGAATTGTTTAGATTGGTACACTGACACCGCGAGGTGACGTCACGTTACCGCGGCGTGCCGTCACGGCACACGTTGCATCATCACATCACGATGTCACGTCATGTCTCACAGTCGGGGCATCACATCACGATGTCATGACTTCATTGCATTGTGTCACCCTCATTTAGGCATCACAGTACCTCTATGTACAATCATCCTCAGGTGCATTGCATATGTACTGTTTGCCTCGATTTGTGTGCATTCATGCATATCATGTGTTCCGCCGTGGTATTAATATATTGGTTTTATCCATTTCAGATGCGCTTAAGAGAGTTCGTTCTGCTACTCCTACTCATAGTACATCCACTTCATATAGTAGGTCTAGGTTTATCTCTACGACCGCCCAGGACGCCTTTGGGTCATAGCTTTCCTTAAGAGCTATCTTATTTGAGCGCGAGGTCATTTTGTTTGACTTGTCACCCGACCTTGCTGCTATTTTCACTTTTCAGGGTTGTGAGCCTTTATTGGTTGAATTAACTTTAGGAGTTTTATGCTAACATTTCGACTTTTAGGGTTTTTCGTCAAGGTAGGATAGTTAAGATCACATCCAATGTCTTATCGAGACTAGTACATATTTCTCGGGTCGTCCATTCTTTATTTCGTTATCTATCTGTTGATACTCTTCCGGCGAACTCTCTTGTCCATTCTACGATATTTAATACATTGTTGGAGTGTGGTCCCGGTATGATGCGCATTGGAACACTTCCATTTGACCTCCAGATTCTGTTGCACATTGAGTATATGAATTTGTAGCCAGTATCGCATATCTCCTCATTACCTATGGAGAGGGCTCAATTTTGTACGCCTTGTTGTACGACGACTCTATTGATCTGTTCACGTTCATTTGTCAGCAGATCTTGCGTGCCTTTCGTGTCACGGGGACCAGGGTGGGACTTCCTTATGCTTGCCTTATTTTTTGCCTTATGACAACACTAGGCGTTAGTTTTGCAAATGGGGTTTCTCAGCCGATTGGCCATAATACTATTTCTCAAAGTCAGTCTCATGCTTCTTGAAAACTACTGAGCCAGTTGATCCGACTATGCCAACTGATCCTATCGATGACCTTTTCTTTTTTTATCCCTCGAATTTCCCTACTTCTTCTTGTGATCCACCACCCAATGATATTCCATCTTCTTCTACTTCATTTCCTCCTCTCGTTGAGTCTATTCCTCCACCTACTGATATTCCATCTATTCCCATTGGCTCGTCTGTTACACTTATGGTATAGATAGTTGTGCTGATCGAGCAGCAAGCTCATATGATGGCGGAGATTACTCAGCTTTGAACTACAGTTGACCAACACACTACTAAGTTTACTGCACTTCGTGGTCCTATTGGTTATCTACAGCAAGGGATACGTAGTCATTGGGATGATGGTGCAGTGTCGGGGAGATGACTACTTGTGATAATGCTAACGATGCAGCTTACTTGCTAGGTTTTCCCTTGTCATTTTGTGGGGAGTAGTTGTATATATTTTTTATGATGGAATAGTATTTTTGAGGATGTATATGTCCTTATCTACTGGACATGATGTATCTAAAGTTTTGATTAAATGATAATTTCGTTTTTGCTAGATTAAGTTTTGATGTTTTGTAGTATCAATGTTTTGTTTTGATATGTTGGGTTGCATTGTTATTATGTCTTAATTTAGCTTATGATATGAAATTGAAAAGATGCATTATGAGTTATTAACTGCTTAAATCACATTTACACTGTGAATTGATTGATTTAACAGCTTAAATTGGTTTTACACTTAACTGTTTTACATGCATTTTACACTGGGTATTTGAATTATCTATTTCAAGAAATAGGTTTTGATAAATAAAAAGCAGAATTTGATCAAGATAGTTATTGGTTGTGTCAGTTTTTTAGTCAATAATTTTATTTCACTACTGTCTTGACTTTAGATTGTAGTTTTGTCACAACATGCCAAAGGGGAAGTTTGTTAGGTATTTGATGTAATTTACAAGTCTGTTAAGAAAAGGGACTAAAATTAATATGTTATAAAACTCAAGGAGCAATGTGCAAATAGTGGAATTTGTGTTATTTTAGGTCTAGAGTTCGAGAATGGAAAAGAAGGAAAAAAGGTGCCGTAATTTTGTTAGCCTATCACCAAGACTTGGCTCGAGTGTCGAAAATAGTAACATTGTCGCTAGCTTGTCGCTGGCCTTTGCTCGAGCGACACACTATTGCTCGCATGTCGCCCAACTTTCGTTCAAGTGATAGGGTTATCCGATAATTTTTTAATTCGTTTTCTTAAGAATTTTTATCTGATCCATTCATACATTGACCTACATATAAATAACTGAATGCCTCTGAACGAGATTTCTAAGGTTGAACATTGTGAAAAAACATATTCTCTTCATATCATCTTTATCAAATTCGTTTTCAACCTTTGTTCTGTGATTGGCTATTAGCGATAAAAATATTAGATTCACAATTCAAATACCAAACTGCTGCTTCCTTCATATCTGTCAGAGTTCTCAAGATCAAGGGAAGGTGACTGGAGTTCTAGTCGTTGAAGAACGTGGAGTTCTTTGTTGATCCACAGAAGATGGACGAATTTACAAAGTTAGGAGTTGTTGTAGGAGAGAGCAATCAAGATTAGTACTACTTAATCTTGATATTTCGTTTGATTCTTAGAGTTTTAGGACATTTTGACTTGTGTTTTCATATTGTTTTACTGGTTAGATGGAATAGCGCATCAAGGTTTAAATACTGATTGAAATTCATATTAATTTAGTTTGTTTAGTGAGTAGACAATCCGCATTAGCAGACTTATATACGAGAGTTCGACTAGTTCCAGAGGTGAAATGTTAATCTATTGGAGTTTTAGATAGAATGTTAACAAGATATTAAAAATGACTAGTTACTCTTTGGTGGAAAAGTGGCTATTTTAGGAAGGCATTTCCCTCAAAACATTATCTTTAGTCCAACGAGCGTGTAGGGAAGATGCCATTGTTGCAAGTCTTGCAAATTCTTATCTATTTACAAAATAGATCAACTGTTCAATATACGAGTCATTTTAGATCCATTGTCATATCAGTTCTTTTTTTTTTTTTAAGGAAAGAGGACGGTACCTACTTAATTTTATTGATAAGCCCTCACTTATGGTGGACGAAAGCTGCGATTACAAGTAGTGGAAGTAATAAAATTCAAAACAATACAATCATCGAAAGCGAAAGGAAGGACAACCACTAAATCTAAAACAAAACAACCTATCGTAGACTTGGTGAAGTCTCTAATATAGGTAAAAAATTGAGAGTGCCCAGCCGCACCCATCTTAGATCCATCGTCATGTTGGTACTTGCTCCGAATTGGCAAAGGAACATATAGCTTCATTTTGTCGTATGGTTAAAGTGTTACATGAGATAGATATTGATTATGAAGATAGTGATATTTCATTACAAATGTGGAATTTTTCATTGTTTTTATTGTATTGGTTTTTTAGTTAATCACTTCCTATTACAAATTGGTGGATTAGACAGAAGCTAGCAGAGGCCCCCATTTGTTGCAGCAAAACTAATAGATTGCAAGGCCGCCAACAGTAGTGAATGTTATGTCTCTCGAACAATCTGTGATTTATCATTTATGAGCAGATACAAGGTAATCAATACTTCAACTTGAAAAAGCGTGTTTTGCCCAAAATTTTACACGTTGATGACGAACTTTGTATCTAATGGCTGAAATGAAATGGATTCCAAGCCTCAGTGGATGGAATGGTCAGCCAATGATATGATTCTTATCTGTCGTAAAGAGTTTGATTTTTCATATCGAAGTTGGAGTTCGATGCTACAAATTTTATAGGTTTTTATGGATAATATACTTTGATAGTTGTCCGTTACGAGCTTCATACTCTTCTTTTTTTTTTTTTTTTATTCAATGGTTAGGGTTACAGTAAATTGAGTACACATTGAAAAATCTGTTGGAATATAAATAAAGCCCAAATCAGCCCAACAGCAAGATCACCAACCCACATTCTCCAGCCCAAATCAGATTCTCAAGCCCAAGTTTACCAGCACTCCAGTTCACCAGCAGATCAGTTCGAATTCAGAACCATCTTCAGTATGTCACCAGTTCACTAACAAAGCATTCTCTCCAGT
>OU503041.1:9321818-9334117 GCA_912172775.2 Fraxinus pennsylvanica | reverse complement strand
TTGCAATTTTTATGAATAATATTCTTGACAAGAAACCTGAGATTGCTGCTTCGTTCCATTAAGCACTGCAAAATGAAATTCATCCTTCGTTTACAACATTTAAAGTGTAAAAATTAGTAGAATGTTAGATAAAATCTACAAACCTTGGTTTTCTTTTTCAATAAATTTAGCTGCAGAGGTAACTGTGGTAAGAAAAGCAACAAATTCAGAAGAATGTTCAGGATGAAAATAGGTCCTTCTTCACCTCCTAATGTCTTCATGCCAACTAGATTCTTCGTATGGGAAAAGTAATGAATATTGCAAAGAATCATAGTAATAGTAGTAATAATGAACTTTATGTGAATCACCGGGCACATATAGTAATGTTACGAATGCAAACATTAGCATTCTCATCGTCTTCAACCCATACAAGAGCTATTTGAGATGCTATATGAGTATTGAAGACTCTTTGATCAAGTCCTGGATCGCATCTTATGTGCATTCGATGGTCTTGCAAGTTAGTCATATCACTTAAAGATTTAAAGAATCTACTATATGGATTCACCTTCAAGATTTCGATTAGAACAATCAAAGTACATTGAACAAAGTTTTCTAAAATTTTCATACGATTTTGAAGTTCATTATAAATATAACTTTATATAAGAAGGCTTACCGTTTGTGGATAAGTTCATTTACATAATGATATACTTGCTCTTGAACCCTGAATGTGTCAATACCTTTATATGCTTTAAAGAGATCTTTGTCATATTTAATACCAAATGAAGTGAAAGCAAAGTGGTTATTATATCCCCTTTGAATCTTTTTGAATTCCATACATTTTGGTTCTTTGGAGGTATATAAGTTGTGCAGTTCAACTTGTGAATTAGGCACACAACGATAAACTTTTCCATCAGAGCAACATAAGTCTTTATTTTCTCTATTAAATTTTCTCGTACCACAATATTTTCAGCTATTGCATGTCGGCAATAGATATGTAGTCGTCGGTATGTTCAATACATTAAATCTACCTCGTAATGTAGAATTGGAAATATCAGGCGTCTCTTGATTTTCAGTAGAAGCCTTAAAATCATGATGCATTATAGATGACTGCATTTGTACAGCACAAGAATTGTTATTTTCGGATGACATAGGATCAGCTATCCTCTTGCGACGATCACTGCAGCCAATTCTAAGTTGATTTCGCCAATCCCATTGCCTTTGGTTTTGTTGTTGGCGACAAGACATTGTTTTGAAGTTCAGAGAACTACTCACTTCATTGGAACATATTTATGAAACATCCATGAGAACAATAAGATAACTTATCGGATATTTGGAGCCCAAGGTAACCAACAGGAACTAAAAGAATTGAAGAANGAGCCCAAGGTAACCAACAGGAACTAAAAGAATTGAAGAAGGCCATTAGCACATATATTACATCATACGTATGTGGAAACTAAAATTTCGAGTAAAACTAAATCACCTTCATAGAATTGTTTTAAGACGTATTAATCTATTTACAATATGTTAAAACATGATTACTAACATAGCATAAATTGCACTTTCCAAAACATACAAACTATAAACATCTAAACTAAAGCAATAAGAAATTTTAGGGTAGCCATTATGTTATTTGCACAAAACTGAAATAAAAGTTGTACGAAGTAGAACACAAAAGTAATTAATTACTATAATATATGAACACATAAAGCTCGAAGTTTTAAAGGAATTACTAAATTAGAAAGTCATAAGAAAAGTGCAAGATGTGAATAATTTACCTTTTAATTGAAACCTTATATGAGTTTGTTATAAGTTATATATAGATGTTTGGAAGATTTTTGGTATGTGCAGGACATTTGTTGAACCTACAAGAAAAAATGATATCATATGTTGATACATCTAGGAAAAACACAAATGGAAAACCAACAACCTCTTAGAAACATAGAAGTATAAATCAGTATAAACAATTTATGAAAATAAAAGTAAAAATCTACGAGCAGAAATATTGAACACCAACAAATGCAAAAACTTTCAAGAAAGAACATTTTGTGGAGAAAAAACACTCATTGAAAATAATTAAAAAATTTATACACAAATGTAAGGAAAATTAACTGGAAGGAAGAGTGTTTTCGAAGAACTCACCGAAGGAAACATGCGAGATTAAATTCGTCGATTCCACGCTCATGTTCGCTGCAAATTCAAAATTGCAACATAAAATCAAATCTCTATCAAAGAAGGTGACAGGCCGAAGCAAAAAGAAAAGTGACAGATCAATGTTTGACAATATTAGGCCGTTCAGATTCAAAGATAATATAATGAAAAGTGAATGCTGATCCAAAACTTCTATTAAATGGAAATTTTACTTGACAATGGCAAGCTCAAAGTTAATGGGGATCAATGCACACAATATCACTCGCACTGAAAAGTGGTTCAAGCAATGCCAAGCAATTATCAATTATGCATCAAATACCCACACACAGAGAGAAATAGAGAGTGAGAACAGGGTCAATTTATTAAAAAAAATAAAAAATTTGAACATCACTGAGTAATGTAGTTAAAGTTCAAGTAGCACAACCTCAATGACAACGTAAATCAATTTGAGAGGCCATGTTGTTTTATTAACTTGGCAGTGAACCAAATGAATATTGAGCATGGTTTATGTATTAAATCCCCAAAAAAAAAAAAAATCTGATTACCTCTATTTCAATTATCAACCGAAGATCTTAGAAAAAAAGAATTTAAAAGAGTAAAATGCAATAAATCTAGATCATGGAAAACTAAAAATCAATAGATCCACAATCGTCAACAAAAAAATTATATTTGGAGATTAAAAATACGAAAATTGAAACCGTCTTTAGTTGCTTATCAGTAAAAGATTCGAAAGGAAATCATCCAACTGAAGAAACATATAAATAAAGCCTCAGACTTTACAAGAAATATCATAACAAAAGAAAATGGATCAAAAAACAAATTGGAATAAGACGGTAAAGAACAGAAAAGGATTACAATGAGAAAAAAACCAAGAAAACAAGAACAAAGACAGGATACTAACCATGCGCTGACACACAAAGGAAGCCCAATTTAAAATTGTCTTCTACAGTACCATAATCGAAGAGCTTTCATTCAATTTGCTGTTCTTTGTTAAAAGCAAAAACTCAGGGGGAAACGAATTGTTTAGACTGGTACACTGACACCGCGAGGTGACGTCATGTTACCGCTGCGTGCCGTCACGGCACACATTGCATCATCACATCACGATGTCACGTCATGTCTCACAGTCGGGGCATCAAATCACGATGTCACGACTTCATTGCATTGCGTCACCCTCGTTTAGGCATCACAGTACCTCTATGTACAATCATCCTCGGGTGCATTGCATATGTACTGTTTGCCTCGATTTGCGTGCATTCATGCATATCATGTGTTCCGCCGTGGTATTGATATATTGGTTTTATCCGTTTCAGATGCGCTTAAGAGAGTTCGTTTTGCTACTCCGACTCATAGTACATCCACTTCGTATAGTAGGTCTAGGTTTATCTCTACGACCGCCCAGGACGCCTTTAGGTCATAGCTTTCCTTAAAAGCTATCTTATTTGAGCGTGAGGTCATTTTGTTTGACTTGTTACCCGACCTTGCTGCTATTTTCACTTTTCAGGGTTGTGAGCCTTTATTGGTTGAATTAACTTTAGGAGTTTTATGCTAACATTTCGGCTTTTAGGGTTTTTCGTCAAGGTAGGATAGTTAAGATAACACCCAATGTCTTATCGAGACTAGTACATATTTCTCGAGTCGTCCATCCTTTATTTCCTTTGTGTCAGTTTTTGAGTCAGTAATTTTATTTCACTACTGCCTTGACTTTAGATTGTAGTTTTACCACAAAATGCCAAAGGGGAAGTTTGTTAGGTATTTGATGTAATTTACAAGTCTGTTAAGAAAAGGGACTAAAATTAATATGTTGTAAAAGTCAAGGAGCAATGTGCAAATAGTGGAATTTGTGTTATTTTAGGTCTAGAGTTCAAGAATGGAAAAGAAGGAAAAAAGGTGCCGTAATTTTGCTAGCCTGTCGCCAAGACTTGGCTCGAGTGTCGAAAATAGTAACATTGTCACTAGCTTATCATCGGCCTTTGCTCAAGCGACACACTGTTGCTCGCATGTCGCCCAACTCTCGTTCGAGTGATAGGGTTATCCGAGAATTTTTTAATTCGTTTTCTTAAGAATTTTTATCTGATCCATTCATACCTTGACCTACATATAAATAACTGAACGCATCTGAACGAGATTTCCAAGGCTGAACATTATGAAAAACATATTGTCATCATATCATCTTCATCAAATTTGCTTTCAACCTTCGTTTTGTGATTGGCTATTAGCGATAAAAACATCAAATTCACAATCCAAATACCAAACTGCTACTTCCTACATATTTGTCAGATGCCTGAAAATCAAGGAAAGGTGACTGGAGTTTCAGTTGTTGAAGAACGCAAAGTTCTTCGTTAATCCACACGAGATAAATGAATTCACAAAGTTGAGAGTTGCAGCAGGAAAGCGCAATCCATGAGAGTTTTGAAAACTGTAGCAGGAAGTTGGTACATGAGCACGAAATCCAAAAGAGCTGTTGGAATTGTAATTAGGAGGTCAGAAATTACTAGTGGTAGTCAAGTTTGGCGGACTGTAAGTTTTAATTCGTTTATAGTGGATTGTTGACTAGCAAAGTGTCCAGAGTTTTTACCCAATTGGGATTTTTCCATGATCATTNAGATAGAATGTTAACAAGATATTAACAATGACTAGTTACTCTTTGGTGGAAAAGTGGCTATTTTAGGAAGGGATTTCCCTCAAAACATTATCTTTAGTCCAACGAGGGTGTAGGGAAGATGCCATTGTTGCAAGTCTTGCAAATTCTTATCTATTTACAAAATAGATCAACTGTTCAATATACGAGTCATTTTAGATCCATTGTCATGTCAGTTCATTTTTTTTTTTTTTTGAAGGAAAGAGGACGGTACCTACTTAATTTTATTGATAAGTCCTCACTTATGGCGGAGGAAAGCTGTGATTACAAGTAGTGGAAGTAATTAAATTCAAAACAATACAATCAACGAAAGCGAAAGGAAGGACAACCACTAAATCTAAAACAAAACAACCTATCGTAGACTTGGTGAAGTCTCTAATATAGGTGAAAAATTGAGAGTGCCCAGCTGCACCCATCTTAGATCCATCGTCATGTTGGTACTTGCTCCGAATTGGCAAAGGAACAGATAGCTTCATTTTGTCGTATGGTTAAAGTGTTACATGAGATAGCTATTGATTATGAAGATAGTGATATTTCATTACAAATGTGGAATTTTTCATTGTTTTTATTGTATTGGTTTTTTAGTTAATCACTTCCTATTACAGATTGGTGGATTAGACAGAAGCTAGCAGAGGCCCCCATTTGTTGCAGCAAAACTCATAGATTGCAAGGCCGCCAACAGTAGTGAATGTTATGTCTTTCGAACAATCTGTGATTTATCATTTATGAGCAGATACTAGGTAATCAATACTTCAACTTGAAAAGGCGTGTTTTGCTCAAAATTTTATACGTTGATGACGAACTTTGTTTCTAATGGCTGAAAAGAAATGGATTCCAAGCCTCAGTGGATGGAATGGTCAGCCAATGATATGATTCTTATCTGTCGTAAGGAGTTTGATTTTTCCTATTGAAGTTGGAGTTCGATGCTACAAATTTTATTGGTTTTTGCAATCTATGGATAATATACTTTGATAGTTGTCTGTTACAAGCTTCATACTCTTCTTTTTTTTTTTTTTTTATTCAATGGTTATGGTTACAGTACATTGAGTACAGATTGAAAAATCCTGGCAAGAGTCGTAGACATTTGTTTTTAGTGCGGGATAGCAAACAATGGTTTTTACAATAGGTTGTATACTCTTACTGGACAGGTTGGTCATACCCATTCAATGATATAAGAAATAAAAACGAAGAACGTTTTACCCATATAGTATAGATATCAAATCTTCTTATCGTGTGTTAATCATCTCCTTTTTAGTGGACAAGTTAAATTCTGTAATGCAAATTTTTCTATGCACTGCAGTTTGTTGACGAAGAGGCAGAAAAATTTGGTCCCAAAATTGAGAAGGCCGTGAACCAAATTGTTTTCTTTATAATCTATAGTCATAGGTGGATGTGTCCTTGAAGTTTATCCCAGACTAGAAAGCAACAGCTCAACGAAATTTTTGGTACTCTTTTCTCTTATAAGCTAATTTGTTAGGTTCTAAATTTCATCTTTGGTAAACGGAATGTGTTGAAACTAAAAATAAGACAAAATTGCAAATTTGGCGCAATTGTAAGGAGGTGAAACGTGGCACAAATGAAGGGATGACAATATAAATTGATAAAATTGAAATATCTTGTCGTGTTCTACTTGTTTAAACTCCACTATGATACCTTCTTAAAATATCTAACCTGAAAAGATAAGACTTGACAATGTAACGAACAAGAATGAACCATCTAAAATGTTTAACCAACAATATAACAATATATGGCCAATAAATTGAAGAACATTCTCAAATTTGAATTTATAGAGCTTTTTTTTTTAAATAAAAATAAAAATGCAATTTTGTTAGTTAAAAATTAAAAATTTGTTATTTTTAACTTTTTTTACTAAATAAGTAATTTAAAGTAAATTTGACTTACTTCCGAACATACATTTAGTCTTAAGTTATAAACATGGTTGTACCAGAAGTGTCCAATGACCAAAATGTCCAAGTCCATGAGCTCGACATTGTGCTCATTCTTGAACAAAATGGACAATCATTCTAGACCAAAATGTCCAAGACCATGAGCTCGACATTGTGCTTATCCTAGTTGGATTTCGTGAAAGATGTGGAGAATTTTTGGTTCGTTGGAGAAGTCAGATTCGTTCTTGTTAAAGAGTTCAATTTATTCCTTACAATCGGATTTTTTCTTCAAGTGGAGAAATTTTGGAGTTTCGATCGTTACAGTGAAATTTGTGTCAAGATGGAGATTGTTCAATTTGTGACCTAATTTCGGTTTTTTTTTTTTTGGGAAAATTATTGTTTCCTTTATTCCACGCATTTTTATTGAAAAAAATATAGTTTCCTATATTCCACGTAATTTTTATACTATTTCCATCTTAAATAATATTGTTAGGATTTTTATAGGTCCCCTATATATAGTTGGTCCCCAAATTAATACTGATAGTCCGAATCATTGTGTAGGGACACAATTCTTGTATTTTCTCTCCATTATAGTTGTTTAATAAAATCTCCAATTCCACTACCAAATTAAACTTGTCTATGTGTTCATCTGGTAGAGATTAATACTTCGTATCGTATCGTATAACTTCATTCCGCCCCAACAGCAATGACATCTCCAATGCCCTCTATAATTCCTATATGGGGACAATGGTTGGCAGCGAGGTATTAAATGTTAACATACAATAGATACACGAGTATTATTGTTCAACCAAAGACTCAATAATCGAAATACAGTTAATTCTATTGAGGAGCTGCATCATAATTAAACAAGGGGTTTTATTATGTTGGATTTTCTTGATAATTTAGTTTTATATTTCAATTTTATAAGTGTTATTTAGCATTAAGCCCCTGTTTGAGCCACATTATATTTTTTATTCTCATTCTTCTACTCATTTTCAACCACACATTATTCAATAAAATAATATTTTCTAATCACATCAATAACTTTTTTTTTAATTTTTTTCATTCTCATTTTTCTACTTATTTTCAATCACACATTCTTCAATAAAAAAAAACTTTCTGTCACATCAATAATTTTTCTTTCTTTTTCAACCACATATTCCCCATCACATCAACCAAAAAAATGCATTCTCTCCACAAAAATGTCTACTAACTAGAGGCTATTTTTTTCCTTTTGTCAGTTATGCAACACAAACGAAAAAATAAAAAATAAAAACAGGCATCATGTTGTGATTACTAGGTGACACCTTTTGGTAAATCATTACAGTCGGCCATCTTTTACAGCATTATTTTGGTATTTAGATACAATGGCATTAGTTCGAAAATATGGTAAACCAAACATCTTGAAAATGACCAGCAGTCCAAATTTGCAATCCAAATTGGCTAGAAATCACCCGAGAATTGGAATATTGTGATAAAGTTCAAAATAGACGTGATTTGATTGAAATATTTTATAGGGCTAAATTGGAAGAGTTAAAGAGCACTTATTTTCACTAGTTATTGCATATATGTAAGTTACATTATTCAATAAAAGACTTCAATATGTTTGCTTTTGTTAATTGGTGGTAGCTAAACTATGTATGTTTTGCACTGTCGAGTGACAAGGAAGCTTTTCTTTGGTCGCTTCTTTGTCATCATCATTTTACTGGTATCGGCAGTTAGGGCTTTTGGATCTTGAGTAGCGCCTTTGGATCTCTTTTCATGTGGTGGTTGTAGATTTTCAAATCCTAGTGCAGTTTTTGATGTTGTTGCTCCAAGGTAAAACACTTACTATGGCGGTAATATAACCACCATATTTGTATGAAAATTTGAATCTTTTGATGTGCAGTTTATTTTATATTCGGAGCTTCTATTTTCTTAAGAAGCTATTTTTTCCTTTTCTTGGTTTTTAAATTGATGAGTTCGCAGTAATTTGAAATGATTGAATGCCTTCTGGATAAAAATACTATTTTACTGGACTTTCTCCTATAGAAGCTTTGTTGCTTTCTAAATATAGTACCTTATTTGGGTTCCTCTTGTTTAGCAAGTGGTTTAGAGTTCTATTAGTTTTTGAATGACAAAATTTGATTTTTTATTTATTTTAGATTTTTGAAGTAAGAGGTGCAGGAAATTAAATTCAAAATAATTTCCCGACACAGGATCTTTAGGCAATAAAAAAAAAGAGAGATGAAGAACATTTCTTATCGATGAACCGATGATAAAAAGGGTAGAATCATCAGTTATTTATAGCCAATTACAAGCTCAACAAACTGAATCAAAATCCCCCAAAAAACGTAGCTAATTGAAGTATTAAAGCCCTACATTATTGGCATAACAACGAAACTGAAAAACAGATTCCTAATAGTCTGTAAGACTTATTCAACATCAACATGACTGGTCTAAAAAAAAAAAAAAAAAAGGAAAAAGACCGTTTGAGTATAATTTCTAATAGCCTCTCTTAAGCTCACACTCTCAAAACAACACATCTCCATCATGTTCTTCAACTTGCAAAAAATCATCTTTCAATGGCTTCATAAGAATGTCAGCCAATTGATTTCCAGAATTCAACGGCTACTTCCTGTTCTTTGACAAGCCCACGAATGTAATGAAATTTGATGTCGATGTGTTTACTTCTCCCATGAAAGACTGGATCTTTAGTCAAGCAAATAGCTGACTTGTTATCACAGAAAATCTTCGTAGAAATTATTTATTTTTGATTTAATTCCTCCAGCAATTTTCGCAACCAAACAGCCTGACATGCAGTAGAGGCAGCTGCAATAGACTCTTCTTCTGCAATGGAAAGAGCAACAACCTGTTGCTTCTTTGATGACCAAAAAATTGCTCCTGTATCCATGTGAAATACAAAGCCAAACGTTCTCTTATTTTCTTCAAGATCACCTGCCAACTACTATCTGTGTACCCAACAAGATTGCAATTACGAAGAGATGAATAAAAGATACCGTGACTTTGAGTACCTTTTATGTATCGCAGGATTCACTTTGCAGCGTGCAGATGAGATTGGCTTGGTGTCTTCATAAATCGGCTAAGAATACCAACTCCGAATGTGATATCAGGTATAGTAGAGGTCAAATAACATAGACTACCTACCAGACTTCGAAAATAAGTTGGATCAACAAATTTACCATTACCATTTTTATCCAAATGAAATCTTTCGTGAACACGAGTTTTCATAGGATTGCATGATACAATCTTGAATCGCTTAAGAATGTCTGATGCATATTTCTTTTGCGAGATAAATATTCCTCCATTAGTCTGCATCACTTCTAGTCCAAGAAAATAAGACATAAGTCCCGTATGAGTCATTTCAAAGTTGCTAGTCATAGCCTTCCTAAATTCTCCAAACATATTAGGAACATTTCCGGTAAAAATCAAATCACCTACATACAAGCATATAATAATTATATTTCCATATGAATTAGATTTGATATACAATGTGAGTTCGTAAGGACACTTAAGAAAACCATTTCCTTGGAAATATGTGTCAATTCGAGCGTACCAAGCCCTTGGCGCTCGTTTTAACTCATAGAGAGCCCTTTTTAATGACCTTCTGCACATAAGCATCTGGCTGATTGACATGGACCTTTTCTTCGAGAAAACCAATTAGAAATACAGATTTAACATACATCTGATGTATCTGCCATTTCTTTTGAGCGGCTAGTGCAATAGTATTTAGTTGAGCTACATGTGCAAAAACTTTATAATAGTCAATACCTGTCTTTTGCTTGTACCCTTTTACAACCAATCGAGCCTTCAACCTATCGTCTTGACCATCTAGTTTGAACTTTGTTTTGTAAACCCATTTCACGCCAATTGATTTCTTTCCCTGTGGAAAGACGTTAGCTCCCAAGTATTATTCTTTTCTATTGAATGAATTTCTTCATCCATAGCACGAACCCATTTATCATCTTGATCTGCTTCTGCAAAAGTAGGAGGATCGCAATCTGCAAATAATGCAAAATTAACTAATTCATCATCATAATATCATTATTATTGGTTATGATATAATCTTGCAAATGAGCTGGCATAACACGTTTTCTAGTTAAACCATGAGACACTTCAATATGAGCTAAAGAAGAAGTAGAATCATTTGTAGTGCTGGAATTCTGAATATCAGATTGTATATTACCGAATATCAGATTGTATATTACCAATATTTGGTTCATCCTGATTAACCCCCACCTATTGCTTCTCTTTAGTTGTCCAAGCCCAAGCCTTAGTTACATAAAATTCTACATCTCTGCTCACAATCACTTCACATTTTTCTGGATCAAACAATTTATAACCTTTAGTTGTATTACTACAACCAATAAAAAATGCATTTTGTACCTTTACCATCAAACATTTTTCGTTTCTCAGCCAGTATATGAGCATATGAAACACAAAAAAAGACTCGAAGAACTTGAACATCCAGCTTATGGTTGCTCCATGCCTCTTCAGGTGTCATATCACGAACACTTTTTATAAGACACTTGTTTAAAATGTAAACAGCACATGCCTGTGTCTCTGTCTCTGTCTCTGCCTCTGCCCGGAATACTTTTGGTAAATTTTTCCCTTTCAATATACTACATGCCTTATCGACTATTGTCCTGTTCTTCCTTTCAAAAATCCTGTACTACTGCGGTGTATAGCTAGCTGCAAGTTGATGCTTAATTCCATGAAATTTGCAAAAATTAGAGAATTCATTTGAGGTATATTCAGTCCCTCTATCTGTACACAGCACCTTCAAAGAACAACCACTTTGTTTCTCCACCTAGGCTTTGAATCCTTTAAATATATTAAAAACTTCAAACTTTTGTTTCAAAAAATAGACATAAATTCTCCTACTATAATCATCTATGAAAGTACTAAAAAAAAGTCCCTATGTTTTATCCAAGAACACAACCATCACACAACTGATTAAAGTTTTCTAATAAAGGTAACCCTGTAACTATTTTCTTATTTGCCAACAACCTTAAACCATTGAAGTTCAAATGACCAAAACGCAGAGCCACATCCAATTTGCATCCAAAACAGCAGCAGTAAAGGAAAATACTTTTTCAGCTGGTAATGATAAAGGAACCATGTGATTTCCAGTCATCTTAACTTAATTTAGTCAAGTCTTCTTTCCGATAGTTGTCCTAAACTCAATAAACTCTGGTGCAAACTAGGAATATAAAATGCATCACAAATATGCTCATATGAAGCATCTTTTAGTTATATTTAGGCCCTGTTTGACACCCATTTTTATCTAATTCTCATTCTCATTTTTTTCTCTTTCTTCATTTCAACCACATATTCTTTCAATAAAATAATATTACACACAAATCTAAAACTTTTCATAACTTTTCCACCACATAACCTCCCATCAATCACTATTCCAAAAATTTCATTCTCCAAAAAATGGGTTTCAAACACCCTCTTAGATTTCACCTTTTCATGGAAGAATATTATAAATTGTATATAATAAACTTGTTTCTATTACAAAGTAAAAGACCCTATTTATGAAGCTATAAATAACTCTAAAAGGAAAGATTACATAATAATTATACAATCAACTATTAAGGAAAATAATCATACACTATTGGAAAAATATCATAGAGATTATT
>OU503041.1:9291329-9321446 GCA_912172775.2 Fraxinus pennsylvanica | reverse complement strand
GTTTCTATTACAAAGTAAAAGACCCTATTTATAAGGCTATAAATAACTCTAAAAGGAAAGATTTCATAATAATTATATAATCAACTATTAAGGAAATTAATCCTACACTACTGGAAAAATATTATACAGATTATTCTTTCCATATCTTCAACACCCATAATTGATACCTCCGTTTTGTTTTCAAAGTTTACTTCTCAAGTTACCATTTCATCCAAGTGAGAGAATACTTTCTTCTTCCCACACGTGATTACTGCACCGTGTATCCAAATACCATTCTCCTAGGTTTTTTCTGAAGAAGTACTACAACTAATAACAAGTTTTCTTTCTCATGTACCTCATCAGCATAATGAGCATGCTTCAAAGTTCTTTTATGCAATATAACTTTACAATCTAATCGATAATGGTCATATGTCTTACAATGATAGCATTGAATTTTGGATTTGTCAACATACCTTTTATTTCCAGAAGTGTGCTGGACATAATTACTTTTCTCAGAATATGTAGTACTTTTGAGTCATTTTCCACCATTGGGACTACCATCGGAATTGCTTGAGCTAGTCAAATTAACCTTGCTTCGAAAAGCTTGTTCCACAACATTTATTTCCCGGTTATTCATTCTATGTTCATGAGAACCCAATGAACTCTGCAGCCCTTCAACGATCATGGTTGAAAAAATCCCTTCCTTCTTCAATTGCAGTAACCACATAATCAAAACGACTAGTTAAGGACCTTGCAATTCATCGAATTTTTCACCACTAACCCTCAATTGACTAACCACAAACTGAACTCGTGAAATATAATCAGAGATGATTTCAGAATTTTTCATTGAAAGAGATTTGAATTCACCTCTTAAGGTTTGCAACATTACACTCTTCACATTTTCATCACCTTCGTAGGAATTTTGCAGCATCTCCCATGCCTCTTTAGCTGTAGTTTCACGGGAGATTTTCTCGAAGACGATGTCATCTATAGATTGGCAAAGGAGAAACAAAGCCTTCTTATCCTTCTTCCTATTCTCCCTCAAGCTGTCCTTCTGGCCTTGAGTAAGAGCTGCTACAGCAGCTTGATCTGCTGGTTCTGTATATCCATGTTCAATAATCTCATACAGCTCCTGAAAGCCAAAGAAATCCTTCATCTGGATCAAAAATTTTCCCACTTAACCTCGAAAGTTGAGGTTGGATTGACCCGTTCATTGTTGTAACATGCTTTCAAGCTATCTAGAACAACAAAAGAAGCTCAGGATATTTAAAATTCTGATACCAGAAGCAGGAAATTAAATTCAAAATAATTTCCCAATACAGGATCTTTAGAAAAAAAAATAGAGCAGGAAAAACAGAGAGATGAAGAAGATTTCTTATTGATGAACTGATGATGAAAAATAGTAGAATCATGAGCAATTTATAGCCAGCTCAACAAACCGAATCAAAATCAACCCAAAAAAAGTAGCTCGTTGACCCACAAAAGCCTTACTTTATTGGCATAACAATGAAACTAAAAAAATTCCTAATTGCCTGTAAGACTTTATTCAACATCAACGTGACTGAGCTAAAGAAAAAAAAAAAGACTGCTTGAGTTTAATTTCTAACAAGTAGGAGAGCGTAGTGTGATTATTGAACTTTAGAAATGAGAATGACTTGAATTGGGGGGAGAATCTCAAATTTTAAAGAAAAATGAAACACTTGGTTCTCTATTTTCTTGGTCATCTATTTGGTATTTTCAGCATTCTTCCTCTTCTTGTTCATTTAAGAGAGAACTTTATGTATGGACTGTTTTTGATGTTTCGATAGATGGTGCTCATGGTACTGAATTTGCAATGAATTTGAACAATCTTGCTAGTCCTTGAGGTTAACGAATTTACAAGATAATGCATCCCAAATTACAGTGCATACTAGCCTTTCTTATTGTCTTGTTAATAAGTTATGTGGAATTCCTGCAAAGATTTAGAATCAAAGGAAACTGTTTAGAAGAATAAATTGAGAAAGAAATTCCGAAGGTAATATTTTAATTGCAATGGAATAGTTGAACTTGTGATTCAAATATATACACAACTACAGGAGAAAGAAAAACAGTAATCTACATACATGAAATCTTGATTGAACTGGACTTTGTTTGTTGTTTCGGAGAAGATCATGAAGAAGCAAATTACTGTTTACATCATACTGGTTTTATTTGCATTTGAAGGTAAGAACTTGATTTTTCAGATTTAGATTGTAACGACCCGGGTCCCACTTAACGGGCTGTCTCGACCGTTAAAATCGACGATGTACTGTCTCCACTGTACCAATATGGGTCTTTTCAGCATGCTTTATCCTCACTCGCACGCTCTCTAAGAAAACTTTCCAGGGAGTCACTCATCATAGAATTGCTCCAAGCAAACCACGCTTAATTGTAGAATTTCTAACGACAGCACTCTTCATTATGTAAACTTACCATATGCTTTTATGTGAGATAGAAGTGGGGATACAATTTGTTCAAACCACCTATTAGAATCAGATTATTGGAACATAATGTGTGCCAACTCGGTCAAAATCTCTACATTTTTCTGGTCTTGTCAACTTTGTCCAGAAATGGTCAAATGTTTTAGGAAAGTCAAAGACTACATTCAGTAAGGAGTTGTGGTCCTTTAGGGTGGAGAGTGCAAGGTCATTTTACAATGATAATCTTTGTTGGATAAATCATGAAATGACCTAGAGCTCATATAGGAACCCTAGGCAAATAGTCACCCGAAGTTGTGACATATATCACCTCCTACTTGGATTGACCAGGCACTATGATGTGATTGACTAGGGCAATAGTCATGTGATTTACAAAGCTTGTCAATTGTTGCACCCTACACGCGGATTTCTAGCACTATTCAGTGTGCACAATTTATTTAAGCCATCACTTGTGTCACTTAGAGATTAATGCTAGCATTCCCTTGTCACAAGATTGACCAATGCAATATAGGTTAATTGAAGGCATGGAAGTGGCATGGAGTGGTGGCAAGTGCTCGGTGACTAGTAAAATATTCATTTATTTAAAATATCTGATGAACACGTAGATGGCACTTTTAATATGTTTAACTCTCTGTTTTGCTTAAATTATTTTCATTGCACGTCGACTATAATTTAGAAACGATTGAATGACTACATATGAAGTTTATTTATTACTGTATTGAATCTCAAGTTTTGTCTACCTATTTAAAAATTGTATAACTTGGACTATGATGCATATTTTTGAATGAAATCAATTGAGTTCGAAAGATCTATGACTCTTCTAACGGTGGTCTTTAGAATTGCCTTAAAATATTATTTAAAGAAGGAGTTATGTCCATTTTGGTAGACTGCTACGAGTCAATTTGAAAATATATGTCCATCATAGTTGAAAATGATTTCGTGCTCCAAAAGTTATCGAAGCGAGCTCAATTTTTTATATGATGCACGTATATGAATCTCATAGTCTCTGTTAAAATTTTGTGATTTTTAGGGTCGACGTTTGCTAGGTCAAACTATTGTTATCTTTCCCCTGCTGCGCTAATGGTATTACTGATTTTCTTCCGAATGTTTTCCAAAATCAAATTTTACCGTAATTGTTTAAGTCTATATAGACAATTATCTCCCATCGTATTTTTATAATATATTTCCAACTTCAAATTTTCCTTATTCGAAATTTATTTTGGTTGACATTAAAGAGCCCAAATGAAGAAGATTTTTTTAACGCTTCAAGTTCCTAGAATTTGGGGCGTTACATAGATACATTGCATACCCTAGTCATTAATCCATGCCTTGTGTAATGGAGACATCATCTAATGGTCTTGGCTTTTCAGTCATTTCTGAATATTTGAGATAATGGTATTGGATTGTATTCAAGGGAGATATTAAGGCAATAAATTACCATAAATGATGTGTTGTATGTCCAAACTTCAATTTTGACATATGTTATTAAGGTTATAGAAAAGAAGGGTAAGTCTTCTTGTAACGACCCAACCTTGCACCGGAACCGTTATCATAACGTAGGTACTGTCCGCTTTGGGAGGGTCTGGGCCCATCTTACCCCTCACGGCTTTCGACGCGTCCCTCAAAATTCGAACCCAAGACCTCCATCATATGGGAGACTTAAGTTGAATCTTGATACCAATTGGGCAAGTTTGTAATGACCCGACTTCGCGACGGTGCCTTTATCATAAAATGCGTACTGTCCACTTTGGAATAGGTTAGTCCCATCTTACCCCTCACGGCTTTCTGACACATTCCCCCAGGATTCGAACTCAATACCTCCATTGTATGGGAAATTTAAGTTGAATCCTAGTACCAATTTGCGCCCAATTGGTACTAGGATTTAATTTAAGTCTCCCATACGATGGAGTTCGAATCTTGGGGGACGTGTCAGAAAGCCTGGAGGGGTAAGATGGGATTAGGCTCTCCCAAAGCGGACAATACATATTTTATGATAACAGCTCCAGTGTGAGGTCGGGTCTCCAATTGGTATCAGGATTCAACGTAAGTCTCTCATATGATGGAGGTTTTAGGTTCGAATCTTGGGGGACATGTCAGAAAGCCGTGGGGGGCAAGATGAGTCCAGGTCCTCCTAAAGTGGACAGTATATACGATATGAAAATGGTTCCAGCGCAAGGTCGGGTCGTTACAAAAATGCACATTTTTTTGTAACGACCCGACCTTGCGCTGAGCCATCATCATTTTTTTAACGACCCGACCTCATACCAAAGTCATTATCATATCGTACGTACTGTCCGCTTTGGGAGAGTCTAAACCCATCTTACCCCTCATGGCTTTCTGACGCATCCCCCAGGATTCGAACCCAAGACTTCTATCATATGGGAGACTTAATTTGAATCCTGGTACCAATTAGGCAACTCTCCCAAAGAGACAATATGTACGATATGATAGCAGCTCCGGATCGAGGTTGTGTCGTTACACATCTATTTCAAGAAAGTCTTCAATAAGTGGTAGTGCATCTCGAGCATAGTGATTATTATTATTATTATTATTATAATTATTATTATTATTATTATTATTATTATTATTATTGTTATTATTATTATTATTGATTAAATGTGCAAGGCTTGGTGATAACTAAAGTTGCTAAAACGTTTGCCCTCAAATGTAAGTCTATGATGCAATGTAGAAGATAAAGATGAGGGAAATTCTATCAATTCATTTCAAGCAAAAGTTGGTTACACACGGTTCCTTCATATAGCCATACATTAGTAAAAATTCAAAATAATTTTCAACTACTATTCTACCTAACTCCACTCTAGCCTTACTCGACTGAACATATGGACAGCTTGCAGCACCAACTTTCATGAATTATAAAACATAAATTAAGCTATCATAAGTTACAAAAATAATACAGTTCGATTTCTATTGTTTAACAAATGGTTTAACAGCAAAAGTGTCAAACATGACACGATTCATCACTCCTCCTTGACACTTTTGTTGAAAACACCAAGACCATCACTTAATGTTTCAAACTTCTCCTTAGACAAAGCTTTGGTGAAGATGTCAGCAATTTGTTCTTCTGAGCTGCAATGCCTTAATTTCACTTCATTCTTCTCTTTAGCTTCTCGTATGAAATGGTACTTGATATTTATGTGTTTTGTCTTTCCATAAAACATTGGATTCTTCACAATCGCTACAGCAGATTGGTTGTTACAAAGAATGATAGTTGCCTCAATTTGTTGGTGCCTCAAATCCTTCAGAATTTTTTTCAACTGTATTGCTTGATTGGTTGCCTCTGTTGCTGCTATATATTCTGCTTCAGCTGTAGATTGTGCCACCATCTTTTGTTTAATTGAATTCCAACAAACAAGGCTTGAACCATCATAGAAAGCATAGCCTAAAGTACTCTTCATGTCATCAGCAGAACGAGCCCAATCGCTATCAGTAAAACCTTTCAAAACGAGCTTCTAATATCCTAAAACTAATTCCTCTATTGTACCTCAGCACTCTTTTTGTAGCTTGGAAGTGCATTTCACTTGGCTCTTGCCTGAATCTAGATAGCAGGTTAACAGCAAACATTATATCTAGTCATGTGGCTATAAGATAAAGCAACATCCAACCAAGCTTCTATATGTCTTTTTATCAGTTTTCTTTGCACCATTATCCTTCATTAGCTTTTAATTTTGAACTAAATGAGTGTTAAGCGATTTTCAATTCTCCATATTGAACTTCTTTAGCATACCTCCTTTAGCAAACAAAAACAACATTCTCTGTTTGATTAATCTCCATTCCAATGAAGTATTTCATTTCTCCTTAATATATCATCTCAAAAACCTTCTTCAACTCATCCTTTACCTCTTCAATTAAGACTGCATTGCTTTATATAATTAGAAGATCATCTACATAGAATGAAATGATAAGCAGATCCTCCTCCACTGGTTTGATATATGGTGTTTATTCATTAACACTCCTGCTGAAACTAAGATGGCTGAAATGAATGTTAATTCTGCTATACCAACTCCTTGGGCGCCTGCTTCAAGCCATATAAGGCTTGCCTAGGTAAATACACCTTATCTTTTTCTCCTTCTTTGGTAAAGCCTTCAGGTTGCTCAATGAAAATCTCATCATTCAAATGCCCATTTAGGAGGCAGATTTTACATCCGGTTGATATATCTTCTATTTTGATTGAGGAGCCATTGCAAATAACAATCTTATTGTTTCAAGTATGGCAACAGGAGCAAATGTATCAGTGAAATCAATTCCAAACTGCTAAGCATAACTTTTTACAACTAGCTTAGCTTTGAACTTATTGATTGAGCCATCAGCATTCAACTTTGTCCTGAATACCCACTTAACTTCTATGACATTTTTGTTTCTTGGCATATTTTCAACCAACTTATGTTCATTCAAATGCTTGAGTGAAGTGTAATTAACATGCCCAACCCATTTATGCCACAATTCAAATTCAACTACAGTCCTAGTAAAAGCTTGTGAATTCATATTTTTCCACTCCTATGGGAAACTTTTATGCCTTATCTCAATTGTCATCAACTCCAGATTATTTTGGTCCAAAGTTGTGCAACTACTATCCTTAAATATTAAGGTATAGCTCTTCTCAATTAATTGGCCAACACTTATCAGGTTTTGGTCAATATCTAAAACATACAAAACATCATAAATGAATTTAGTACCTGTTGGTATCTGAAATGAAACCTTGCCAATGCCTTTCACTTTAACATACTCCCAATTTCTCGCTTTTACTTTTGATCTGTAGCCATCATTCATCTCCACAAAAATGTCTACATTTGATGTCATATGATGGGTGCAACCACTGTCAAGTAACCCTGTTTGAACTCTACTGCAGGCTGTGTAATTTAAGGCTGAAAACAGATGTTCTTCAGCCTGATCTTGAGCTACATTTGCGTGCAGAAGTTCCTTCTTTTCCGTCTGATTTTTGCATACCTTTTCCACATGTCCAAATTGTTTACAAGACCTGCATTGGACTCCAGGTCTGAACCAACGCCATTTAGGTGAATGGTCTTTCCTTTTGCAATGTGGACAAAGATGGTACTTAGTATCCTTTTCTGAACCTTTAGCCTCAGCTTCTTTCTTCTTGTTTTGTGGCTTCTTTCCACCAAAACTTGTTTGAGTTCTCTACTTTCCTTTAGCAAATAGAGCACCCTCAGTTTACTCATCTTGCATGAACAATCTCCTTTATTCAGTGGCTTGAAGGGCATTCACTAATTCAGCCAAAGAAATACTAGTCAAGTCTCTTGAATCTTCAAGTGAAGAAATCTTGGATTCAAACTTCTCTAGCAAACTGATTAGTACTTTCTCCACTACCCTCTTGTCTGGTAAATCATTTCCAAGTAATCTGATCTGGTTTACCACTTTCATTAATCTATCAAGAAACTCCTTAATCATTTCAAAATCCTTCATTTTCAAAGTCTCAAACTCTCTCCTGAAATTCAGAACCTACATTTGTCTAGTCTTTTTATTGCTTCTGAATTCTTTCTTCAACCTATCTTATGCTTGATTTGCAATTTCACAAGTGATTATCCTTGTAAATATAGCATCTGAGATGGCTGATTGTATGCAAGAAAGGGCCTTAAATTTCTTAGCTATCTCCTAACTATGCTGCTTCAGCTGGTCTATGGTGGGATTAGCTCTTAAAGGTGGTTGTTCTACCACAAGTCATAGGCCTTCAAATATGCCTTCATTTTTGCAGACCAGAAGTTATAGTTTTCTCCAGTGAATGTTGAAGGTAAAGGAGCAGAAAAACCACTTGAAGCCACATCATTCACTCACCAAAAACACGGCTTTATGAGGAGGTAACTTACTAGTTTTCTCTGAGTTACTAGTATGGGAAATTCTTACGGGATATGGTAGATCTTATCGGTTTGAAAGGTTATAGATTCGAAGAGAATGAAAGAAGAAACGGGCTGTTGAACTTATCGGATTTGCACAATGCTTACCGATTTTGCACACAACTTACCGAATTTGCTCACACTTGCCGATTTTGCATAAAACACTCTGTTTTTCGGTATTTTCTTCTCGCTTTCGTTCCTTCAAAGATCAATCGGCTCTGATACCACTCATGGAATGTAGAAAAAAATGGAGGGAAATTCTATCAATTCATTTCAAGCAAAAGATGGTTACACACGGTTCCTTCATATAGCCATACATTAGTACAAATTCAAATGATTTTCAACTACTATTCTACCTAAGTCCACTCTAGCCTTACTTGACTGAACATATGGACAGCTTACAGCATCAACTTGCATGAATTATGAAACATAACTTAAGCTATCATAAGTTACAAAAATATATGTCAAGCTAAAGATAACAAAAACAAATGATTTGACAACAAAAGTGTCACACATGAGACGGTTCATCAGTCTAGAACTTCATTTTTTATTTTTATTTTATTTATTTATTTTTATTTTTGCTCCAACAACTTAAACAAAAACGAAGCCATAAAGCTTAAATTGAGGATGCCAATATAGGCGAAGTTTTTTGTGGGAGTGATTTTGTTTTCTGTTTTTTGAATTTCACCCTTCCTCCCAAATGAGACAGCCCCGGCCAATGACACGGTAAAGCTTCGTGCTTACCACTTGAGCTATGCCTTGGTCCCAAGTTCTTGAAGGCTTCTCTAGGACAATTTTTTCAAGAATCAGATGAATCAATTGATCCTTCTACCCTTGTTTTTGCTAGAGAGCGATAAATTTTCTGACTTGTGATGGGCTCATAAAAACTCAAAAGTTCCCTGTATACCATGGTTTATATCTTTCTTTGTTGTGTTTGTACTATTTTGTATGTGCTACATGTATTATTGTTGGCCAGTCTCTCTTTTTATGGCATAGTTGTGAAGCACATCAGCCAAATAACTATAAGTAACCAATTTCTTAGTTCAACCCAGGAATCCAGAATCATGAAATCGTATCTGTACTTACAGAAAGTGCAAGACCTGATTTCTGCTGAACCTCACAGGGCGAGGGGGGCTTTATTGGACTTGCAAAATCTTGCGTGTAATATGCTTATTTTATTATTGAATGGTTAGATTCTTATTATATTATTGTATCTAATAAGTTGTATAACCTTATTAATTTTCAGATTTAAAGGCATCACTGGTTTAACAAATNCTTTACTGAACATATGGACAGCTTGAAACACCAACTTGCATGAATTATAAAACATAACTTAAGCTATCATAAGTTGCATAAATATATGTCAAGCTAAAGATAACAAAAACAAATGATTTGACAACAAAAGTGTCACACATGAGACGGTTCATCAGTCTAGAACTTCATTTTTTATTTTTATTTTATTTATTTATTTTTATTTTTGCTCCAACAACTTAAACAAAAACGAAGCCATAAAGCTTAAATTGAGGATGCCAATATAGGCGAAGTTTTTTGTGGGAGTGATTTTGTTTTCTGTTTTTTGAATTTCACCCTTCCTCCCAAATGAGACAGCCCCGGCCAATGACACGGTAAAGCTTCGTGCTTACCACTTGAGCTATGCCTTGGTCCCAAGTTCTTGAAGGCTTCTCTAGGACAATTTTTTCAAGAATCAGATGAATCAATTGATCCTTCTACCCTTGTTTTTGCTAGAGAGCGATAAATTTTCTGACTTGTGATGGGCTCATAAAAACTCAAAAGTTCCCTGTATACCATGGTTTATATCTTTCTTTGTTGTGTTTGTACTATTTTGTATGTGCTACATGTATTATTGTTGGCCAGTCTCTCTTTTTATGGCATAGTTGTGAAGCACATCAGCCAAATAACTATAAGTAACCAATTTCTTAGTTCAACCCAGGAATCCAGAATCATGAAATCGTATCTGTACTTACAGAAAGTGCAAGACCTGATTTCTGCTGAACCTCACAGGGCGAGGGGGGCTTTATTGGACTTGCAAAATCTTGCGTGTAATATGCTTATTTTATTATTGAATGGTTAGATTCTTATTATATTATTGTATCTAATAAGTTGTATAACCTTATTAATTTTCAGATTTAAAGGCATCACTGGTTTAACAAATGTCTTCTTCAAACAAGTTGCAAGAGTTCAAGAAAATTTCTCTTGAAGAATTAGAATGAGATGATTCTAATTGCTTTTTCAAACATGTATTACTATTAGCATATGATGTGAGACGGAGTCTAATTAGATTTCTCTATTGAACTACACCTGTGTATTTCTAAAGACAAAATTGATGCGTGTTTTGAAATTTAGCCACTATTTGAGCCTAACTTTTTTAAGAATACATTTTTCAAAACTCATTTTCAATCACACATTCTCCCATAAATAATTACACGCGCATTTCAAAAACTTTTCCTTACTTTTTAACCACATTTTTTTCAAAAAAATTACTATTCCATAATATATTTTACCCATAAAAATGGGAATCGAACGGGTGCTTATTATTGACATAGTTATTGGTGTTCAAATTTTTAGTGCTTTTTTATTACAATAACTTATAAAATATTTGACAATAAACGAATTGAGAATGCTATTTAATAGGTATACATTACAATTAAAAAATGCAATTGAAAATGATACGTTATATTCAATAAATGCTGTAAATATTTAAAATTATGAAAGAAAAGGAATGTTATTGAAGATATAACCATGACAATTAAAGAATGTTATTAAAATCAAAATTATAACAAAAAATGCTACCAAAAAAATTGTACAAAAAAATGCTATAAATACTAAAACCATGGCGATAATAGGGTGATATCTAAAATTTTTTATAACACTATCTAATAGCATTCAAAATATGTTATAATAGAGTTACAACTTTCAATAACACCACCTACAATAGCGTTTCGAAAAATACTATAGAACATGATCGATAGCATTCTTCGCAAGCTATAGATGAATGTTGAAAATATAGTATATGCCAAAATTCCTAATGAAATTGAACATTTATACTCCTTTTATAAAACATATGATATGCATGGTACTTGTGGTTATATGAATCCCTACAATGTATATATGGAAAAAGGTTCATATCGAAGTCGCTATCCCAAAAAAGATTTCTTCCAAGATTTCTTTCAATAACAATTGATACCTAAAATATAGGAGAAGAAACAATGAAATAAAAGTTAATGTCTAAAAACATTTGTTGTATAATAGGTGGGTAATTCCATACAATCCATACTTGGTAAATTTGATTGAAATATTAACATTGAAATACATTCTACTATTAAGGCTGTTAATGATCATGATAAGGTGCATTTTCCTATAAATACTTAACAAGATGCTGGCCCAATCGATGAGATTAAAATTATCATTCAGATAGAATATAGATTTCACTATCAGCAGCAGTTTGGGAAATATAATCATTTACTTTGTATGATATGAATCAACCTGTTACTTCATTATTGTTGCATCTCAAGAATAGAAAATTACTCTCATAGAAAGAAAATGAAGTATTGAAAATGTTGAAAAAATTTGATCCTAACAAGGGAATGGAGAAGAGAAATCAAAGAGAAAGATCATCACTCAAAATGGCTTGAACGCATAATTGTTGTCCTTCAACTAAAGTTGTCTCCTCTAGGATTAATTTTGATGCTTAAAAGGACTCAAGGCAAATGGTTTGAAAGATTTTTCTAGCATAGAAGAAAAATAAACACTCAAGCACTTTCATTTTTCTTCTTAGAACTTGAAGAACACTTGAAGGTTGAATAGGTATATAAACTTTAGTAAAGATTATTTCTATATAGAATGATCTCTTGAATTGATGATTTGATTGTGTTTTAGAATGAAATCGATCTCATATTTGTAAATTATCATTCATACACTATGAAAAGTCTCAAAAATTCATGCAAAGATGAGTTTTTTCATGAAAATGATCCAAAAAAGGGACCAGAATTTTAAACCCAACGGAAAAAAATTTCAAAGCGGGCGAATGCCCAGACTTGCGCTGGCAAAAATTTCAACCCCTCCGTTCTTTCTTCTCGTTTTGCTTTCAGCGTTTCCATACTTTTTGGATACACCAATATGGATGTATTATTATTCAAATATACTTATCATTATAAGTCGAACAATAAATTACAACAGGAAAGAGTTATTAGAAGATATTTTTACGTAAACTATGTTGACTGAATTTTTTGTCTTAAATACTACAGCCGAAAATGTCTAAAATTCAATGTGCAAGGATATCACCAAACAATATGTATGGAATTTAAATAGAAGATATTGAAGTTGGAGAGAGCGTTGCACAGTTATTGGAGATTTCTAGCCGCTAATCTGGCCTAAGGCGAGATACTATTTATAGATTTTATTAAACCATGTTTGAGGTCCAACATCTTTTTAAAGTTTGAAACATGACATGGTACTTTTGTATCGTCTTTTCATGAGGTTGTGTTATCACGAGGTTTGTTTGCTCCAGATGATAAATGTTAACCTTGTTTGACAGAAGCCTGCAGTTGTGCAATGACACACTGCATAGGTTATTGCCACAATTTTATTATCATGTTGTCCTATCCGAAGAAATTATGAATTTAATATAAAGTTTTCATGATTGAAGATTATCTACAATAATATATAGTTTTGGAATATGAATACTTAAGGGATAAGGCATTACAGAGTACAAATACAATTTTAGAACAACTGGGATAAGAAAACTTGTAGGCTTGTTACCTAGGAACTTGTTTAGAAATACAGAAATGAAAAGAACATAAGAGTCTGTCACTAAATATTTGACCAAATAGGATCGTCTAGTTCCAACAAAACCTATCAGTAAAATCCCCTCATACTTCTTTATCTTTTGAGTTCTACAAGATTGATCGCTAAAGAACTCTGGTCTTGTTAGATTTTGATACCCAAAGAATCTCGAACGATAATGTAAATGTTGGATTAAATTGTTATCAACAATCAAATCAAAAGGCTCAACCTCAAAACAACATGGGCCGTTGGAAGTAATTTAAACAATTAATGTTGCTCATGACCCATATATATTACCTCTTGGATGGCTTTGAATCTTAGCCAATTTAACATCTTTTACTGATCCAACTAAAGCTTAACATAGCCTATATATATCGTGTCTTTGCCCTAGCCATTTTATGTGTGATTTGTGTGTTAGAAAGAGAAAAACCGGCAGCTTGCTTGGAGAGAAAAAATGGTGGCTTTCTTTGTGTTTTGGCCTCCATCTCGCGTTTCTTCCATTGTTTTTCTCTTGCCTTTGTGGCCTACAAATTATCACCATTATCTTTTCCTTTGTGAGTGAGATTGAGTAGTAGTTGAGGTGAATATATTGGTTGTGGGTTGGAACTGTTTGGATTAGTTGTTTGGTAGAAAAAGGTAACGTGAAACTGAGCCCAGAAAACACCATTTTGACGACCCTTGGAGCAAGCTTCCGCAACAATTGGTATAGAGTTTCAAGGTGGTGGATTTTGCTTGATAAACAAAGAAAAAACCGACCGAAAATTGGCAGAAAGTCGAGCAGAAAAACAGAAATAAACCTGTCCAGTTTTTCTTCAATCTGATCGGATATGTTAGTCCAATTTTCGGCCAATCCAGTGACCGGTTAGTGAAACGGAGACTACCTACGTGATGTGTAGGCGGAGGAGATCCTAGTGGTCAGGCGCATGATAAGCGGCAATTAGGGGTAGGTAAAACTCAATCCAATCCAACCCAACCTGACCGGGGTGGGTCAGTTTTTTGTCATTTTTTGCGGGGTTTCGATTTTTGGCTTGAGTGGTAGGGTCGGGACAGGTTGTGGGTTAACAAGAAAAATCTGAATATAACCCAACCCAACCCAACCCAACCCAACCCAACCCACCAACATTAAAAAAACAAAAAAAAAAATGGAAAATGACAAAATGAAAAAAGGAAAAAGACGTGAAATGAAAAAAAAAAGGCCCTAAACTAGTAAACTCTCAGTTCTCACTCTCATGACTCGCCTCTAGGTCTTCCACTCTTCTTCACTCCCGCCGCAAAGCCAACAAGCCCTAATCAACAATTTTCTGTGAAATCGCACAAAAGCCATCTCTAGATCCTTATATAAATCAACAATTTCCTAATTAAATTCGAAGTGGTGTATCTGTACGCTGTAAGCCAAGAGCTTAAATTGCACAGAGATGGAATACGAATATTCTCTCAAATCACCGACGACGGTCTTCGTTTTCCAGTTGCTGATTATCGGACGTCCACACTCCAGTGCTAGAGTAAGTATATTTCCTTATCCATGAAATTTGCTAGTAGTTTTCAAAATTTTCTAGTAGTTTTCCACACTTCAGTGCTCTGTTCTTTCTTTTATCCATGAAATTTGCTAGTGGTTTTCCAAATTTTTGCATCAAATATTGTGACATGTGAACAATGATGTATGGTTATGTTATGCAGCGAAGGGAAAAAGACTAAAAAATGTTTTGGTAAATGAGCTAAAGACTCACTTCAGGCTAAAAGAACCCAAATATATTGTGATAAGACTTGAAATGACTTACATTTTAATTAGACTCGGTGACTATTATTTTATTCCACAATGCCCAAATCTGTTAGCTGACCCGAAATTTACAGAGAATTAAATAAGGCTTAGTTTGTTCATTGTTGACTGCAATCTGTTATATATCTTTGCTCCTTGTTGGATGAGCATATAATGGCTACATAATTTATGTATGCAGTTTATTAAATTAAATGTACGCTGAAATTATTTCCAGAGCTCAAAAAAATATATCTTCTACTGGGGTCTAGGGCTTGGGAGAATAGTAAGAAAGCAAGTCTAGAGACCGAGCTTAAAAAGATTGAGGTAACAAGTCATCCCCCTTAGGATTTTCTTCTGCTGTGAATTCTAATGATGAAAATGTTAATCTTTTTTTAAATTGAATGATGGAAATTTACTTTGTTAATATTCTGCTGTGAACCCATATTTACTAATTTTTCCTCTTTTATTCTTCGTTTACTTGTCTTTAGCCATTACTCCAAAACCGACCAATACAACCCAACCCGACCGACACTTGATTGGGTTGGGTTTCAACATTTACTCGAGTTGGGTTGGTTTGATTTTAGATCAAACCGATCGTGTTGGGTTTGGGCAAAAACCGAGTCAACCCAACCCAAGCCCACCCCTAGCGGCGATGGTGTGTGGAGGACACGCCCAGAAACTATTGGTCGTGCGTGGAGGCGCGTGAGAAGGAATCCGACGATGGTTTCTTCCGACAATTTGTTCCTGACATTTTCTTGACATTTTGCTGTTGTTAGTTTTTGTTTCAGGTTATACGGCGGAGTTTGGACGATTGTGTTCTTCGTATGTTCAGGATTTGATCATGATTGACTTCTATGATCGTTGGAGACTTTAGGATGAATAGTGGTGGTCCTAAAGTGATAAATTCACATCTCTTGATATTTACGGACCTTAAGACGTAGTCTGCTCGGTATCATGTTCTTTCTTTTTGTTATTGGGAAAATTGTAGATGCGGTCCCTATCCTTTTCGTTTTTTACAAACTTTACCTCAACCTTCACTTTGTGCCACCACAGGTCCTAAATCTTTCAAAAATAAGCGGCAGAGATCCAAATGGATGGGTTTGACTGTTAGTTGACCAAATAAGTTGATTTTGACCAAATATAAAATGGGTAAAATAGTAATTTTGCAATTTATCTTTTAAAATAATCAAAACAAAACAAAGCAAAAATAAAAGAAAAAAATATGAATTGTCTCTCTCCTTCAAACCACCCATCCTCCCTCCCTCCCTCACCCCCAACCAAATAAATAAAAAAGGTTATCTTCTTCACAACCACAAACCTCATCCCTAAAATCTACGTCCACCACCACAGGCCAACTTCCACCAATTCACCATCTCCGCCTTTTCCTTTATTTGCACATCGTTCCCAACGACGACAATGGCGTTGAACACAACATCTTCTTCCTCATCAGCCAAGTTGACAACTAATGGACCAGTCCTCAGCATCATCAACAAACATCTCCATTTCCTCTGCAAGAAGCAGAATTGCAAGCATACTTCAGATGGAAGACTCCCTATCCCAGGGAAAAAGCCCAACAAGGAGTAACAAAAAACCCTTAAATCCAAACCATTCATCCTTGCCAGCATCGACGAGCTTGAAAACCTCTGTCAGCCCTTCGCTAAAGCTGTAGCTTAGGAAATCTCCATCCTTTACCAAAAACTAGAATCTAAAGCCCCAATCAAACAAACCTCAGATGAGGACACCCGAAAACCTGAGGAGGCTGTAGTGGTGGAGGAAGAGAATTCGAATTCTGTGGCATTTCTGTAATTTTTTATCTGATGAATCCACTATATTTTAGGAGTGTGTGATGTGAAGACACCAAGAAGCTTCAGTTTCAATTAAAAAAGGAAAACATTCACTTCGTGGGTTCAAGAATGGGTAAATGAGTTGAGTTTATTTTGTTTTGGGATGGATGTGTGGATAGGGTTGGGAAAGAAGAATCAATGGGTGGGGAATGCCATTGGAAGCAATGGCAGTGGCATCGACGCAGACGGTGGCGAGTTTTGGTGGCCAAAAAACTTATTTGGTTTGGTTGGGATGAGGAAAGGAGGGAAGGAAGATGGGTAATTTGAAGGAGAGAGACGATAAACTGTTTTTTTCTTTTATTTGCGTTTTGTTTTGTTTTAATTATTTTAAGAGACAAATAGTAAAATTACCATTTTGCCCATTTTAAATTTGGTCAAAATCAACTTATTTGGTCAACTAATGGTCAAATAGATTCCATCCATTTGGACCTCTGCTGCATATTTTTGAAAGATTTGGGACTTGTGGTGGTACAAAGTGAAGGTTGAGGTAAAGTCTACAAAAAATGAAAAGGTTAGGGACTGTAGGTGCAAAATTCCCTTTATTTTTCGCAAATAGAAGTCATTGTGTGGGGTGACATTAGGTTTGAGTTACCATGAAGGAGTAACTATTGCTTGTTGTTAGACCTAGGAATTTTTTGTTAATTATTTATTTTGAATTCTTTATGAATTTATCATCCATTATTTTTCATTATTAGAATTGCTTGTGACCTTAGAAAAGTTTTTTTGCACGACCATTCTGTGTGAATTGTGTATGTAGTTTGCTTGTGGTCATTATTGGTTGCATTTTATGTTTTGTGCATTTTTTGTAAAAATGACAACACATTTGGGGTTGTGTTATTTCAATGAAAAATGTGATTTTTTTAATTTGGTAAAACGAAACGGTTTTTTATAAAACTTTTCATGGAAAATGTAGGTCTAAGGCAAATGCGAAAAGTAATATGTGTTTTAATTGCAATAAATTTGGACATGGTAAAATAGGTTGTCCTAAGAATGATAATAAAAGGAAAGGTAATGAGAGAGGTGGGGCGAATGTGGATATTGGGTTGAGTCATGACCTAGTGAGGTTTATTGAGAGTAAACCCAGTTACTGCATGTGCATCCGTGTGTAATCCTTTCTGCATGAGTGTGATTGCTTAATTTTGTTGCATGGTTATATGCGTATTTCAATATGTTTGATATGTGCATTTGTATGAATTTTGAGAGAAAATTAATTACTTGGTGTAATTGTTTACATGCCTAGTGGGTTAAGATGTATTAGCAGTGTGTTGTATGTCTATTGGTGAGATATAGTATAGATGCCTATGGGTACATTGGTGGTTTGTACTGAGGATGTGGAGTGTGATATTTGGATCATGAGTGGAGAGGTGATTAAATGTTGGAATCATTTATTTGTGAAGAGATATTGATTAGGTAGAGTGTGAGAGATGCACTTCTATCACTTTTGTTAGGTGAAGACTTATTATCCATTTAGGTTGAGAGAAGTGATGTGGTGATAGAAGATTATCTTAAGGATTTAGGATCTATAGGGGTCTACCAGTTAGACATGAGTTTAGTGATCAGTCTAGTGAGCATATAAGCGATAAACGAGATATGTGTTCTCGAGGTGTAACAACACGGAATATGATAGAATAAGTGTGATGATATCTTTTCCAGAGGTCATTTATGTATTTGTTGCATACATATTGGGCACATGATTGATTAACAATTGCTCTGTGTGAACATTTATTTTTGAAAAGATCTGTATTATTTTATATGATATCTTCATCGCATGTTTATTTGCCATCGATTGATTACTGTAATTATCTGCTTCTACTTAAGTATTTGTTTGTAACCTTAGCCCCAGTGAGTACATGGAATATATATGATATGTGTTTCGGGTCCAAAATACGAGGTAATGTTCGTGATTCCAATTTTACTGGTTCTCTTAATTATGCAAGCGTTAACTTTGTATTTTGATTCCTTGCTCTAAGTAACCAATAATTCCAATTCATTCATTGGGTTTTGATATCCAATGAATTTCAAGCGATGATGTAAACATTGGATTAAATTATTACCAACAACCAAGTCTAAAGGCTCAACCCGAAAACAACGTGGGCCGTTGGAAGTAATTTAAACAATTAATATTGCTCAAAAAAATATACATATTTCCTTTTGGATGGCTTTGAATCTTGGTCCATTTAACCTCTTTTATTGGTCCAACTAAAGCTTAACCTAGCCTATAAATGGCATCTTTGCCCTAGCCTTTTTGTGGATGATTTGCGTGTGAAAGGAGAAAACATGTGTGCATTGTGGAGAGAAAAATCCAGCTGCCATTACTTCTAAAAAATCGGCACTTGCTTTATTCATTTTTGGTCTCCATTTTTGTGTCTCTTTCTCTAATTTTTTCTTCTTGCCTCTATGACTACAAATCATCACCATTATCTTGGCATTTGTAGGTGAGATTGAGAAGCAACCAAGGTGAATATATCGGTTGTCGGTGGGAGTCATTTGGATTGATTGTTTGGTAGAAAAAGATAACGTGAAACTGACTCCAGAAAATACCGTTTTAACAATCATTGGAGCAAGCTTCCGCTACAAATAATCATAAACATAACTCCATAATAGAACACCCATGATCCCTTCATGATTATAAATAAGAGTAAACATAACTCTATAATAAGTTCTCGATTTGATTTCCTTCATGATTGGAAAGTTTCGTTTCTTTAATTCTGTTGGACACTTTCGAACTTTAACTTGTTCATCATGAGAACGTGGCTCGTTATTGGGTCTCCAACCGCAATTTTACCAATATGTTTCTCTCTCCTACACTTGTATTCATTGCCAATTTCCATGTATATATTAAGGATCAAGATGTCTTTAGTTTTCAGATTGCACAAGCTTTTCCACCTTTATTGTAGTTTGTGGTCAGCATCATCATGGTTATCTTGAACAACGACTTTTTTCAAGTTCATCATCTTTCTCATAAATCTTTATTTTTTTTAGGATAGCTCACAAATTTCTTCATAAGTCGCAACAAATAATCTTCTTATGGAACCACCAGAAGAGGTAAATATTATCTCCATTTATGTAAGTGGCATTTACATCATAATACCATAATTTTCCCCAAATTATGTAGGAGTTCATTATGATTTACCGTAAGTCTAGAACGATCTTCTTGACAACATTCCAAAGTCCAGTCGAATAGTAACCCCTAAAGTCAAAAGCGTGGTATTCTAATAATCTTTTACATAGCTTAGAATGATTTTTTTTTACCTCTTTGAGCTCATTTCTTAATGGTTGGTAGCTCTAAATGCAAATAGTTCATTTTATAGTTGCTGTTTTATTCATATGATAAACAAGTTTTATATTTTCAAATACTAAATGGTTCATTCTTCAGCTGTTGTACTTTATGTTAAACATTATTGTGCTGTTATTAGATTTCTTTGTTGAGATTGAGTTCTTGCGAGTCATTTAAATTGGTTTTTTCTTTAGGTATTTTATTTCTGTTTCAATTTTCTACAAATCAATGGAGCAAAATGAATTTTCTATGGCATCTAGTTCTATCTTTGAAGACAGTGAATTAAACAAAATTCTGGGGACATTGGATGGGAACCTGCATTTCTTGGAGATCCTAATAGTCCTAATATTGTAAAATGCACATTGTATGAAAATTACGAAGATGGGAATCAATATGACAAAGCACATAGAGGGATCAAGGGAAAGAGTGTGAAACCATGCCCTAGAGCAAGTAAAGAGAAAAACACCAAGTTTCATGAGGCGCTTGAAGAGAATAAGAAGTTATAGAAGCAATTGAACAAGGATAAGTTGATGGACGATGTAGTTATGTCTTTGTCTACAACGAGGAAGAAGTTTCTATTATTTAAGGAAGAACTAGGAAAATGCCTATTAATGTGGCTACCATGGATCAACTTGCAAGACCAATCAAGGTAGATAACAGTTTTATGAATGCAAATAAGAAAATGAAATAACAAAATATCAGTGATATAATTCTAAGAAAAGGTTATTAGAAGTTCATCTATTCTAACAAGGTGAGTACATGAAGTCAAAATTCCTTTTGATGCCATTGACAAATATAGCTTTAAAAGATCATTGAAGCTCTATGTCAATATGACCAGAGTTAAACTTCTCCTTTCCAATACCAATTAAGGAGAGAAACTTTTGAAAACGACAGAAACTCTTAAGAAGCAAGAAGAAGAGTGAAAAAATAATGAGCGTTTTATCATGAGTGATACTTAAGAGTATAGAAAAAGATAAATCATCATGAATTTGTGTGTGAACTATAAAATCGAGGAGCACATTTCTTTCTTTAAAGAAAACTAAGGATGGCACTTGATGAGTGTATTTCACTCATACTTTAGATATCATCTAAACTTAATATTTAACTTATTTCTACGAGTTTTAGAATGTTTTAATGTGTGTTTTGATATTGTGATATAGGTTAATAAAATTGAAGAAAATAAGTAAGAGTTGGTAAAATTGGAGAAAATGGCAAAATTGTAAGATATCCAGAGTTCGGGGACTAAAGTGCAAATAATTTGATATGTGCATTTGTATGAATTTTGAGAACAATTTAATTACTTGGTGTAATTGTTTGAATGCATAGTGGGTTAAGATTCATTAGCAATGTGTTGTATATCTATTGGTGAGATGGAGTATAGATGTCTATGGGTACATTGGTGGTTTGTACCGAGGATAGGAGTGACATTTGGATCAAAAGTAGAAATGTGATTAAATGTTGGAATTCTTTATCTATGAAGAGACCCTGATCAGGAATGTGAGAAAGACACTTCTATCACTTCTGTTGGGTAGAGGCCCATTATCCATTTAGGTTGGAAGAAGTGATGTTGTGATAGAGGACTATCCCAAGAACTTAGGATCTATAGAGGTCTACTAGTTAGACATGAGTTAATGGTCAGTCTAGTGAGTATGGTGGGCGATAAGGTGAGATATGTATTCTCGAGGTATGAGCAACACGGAATGGTATAGGATAAGTGTGGTTAGATCTTTTCATGGGGTCATTTATGTAATTGTTGCATATGTATTGATCGCTTGATTGATTAACTTGGTGTTAATCTATTGTTTTGTATGAACATGTATTTTTTGAACAGATCTGTATTATTCTATATGATATCTCCATCATATGTTTATTTGCTCTTGATTGAATGTTGTGATTATTTGCTTCTACTTGGGCATTTTTTTGTGACCTTAGCCCTAGTGAGTACATGGAGCAAGTGTTGTATGTGTTTCGATTCCAAAACACGAAGTAAGGTCTTTTATTCTAATTTTATTGGTTGCCTTGATTATTTAAACGTTAACTTTGTGTCTTGATTGCTTGCAAAATGATTAGGTATCAAAATGGAAATTTGTTGGGTTTTGATACCCAATGAATCTTTGATCATGATGTAAATGTTGAATTAAATAGTTACCAACAATCAAGTCCAAAGGCTCAAATGGAAAACATGGGTCATTGGAAGTAACTTAAACAACTAATGTTGCTCATTACCTCTGGATGGCTTTGAATCTTGACCCATTTAATCTCTTTTATTGGTCCAACTAAATCTTAACCTAGCCTGTATATATGGTATCTTTGCCCTATCCGTTTTGTGTGTGATTTGTGTGTTAGAAAGAGGAAAATCGGTAGCCTGCTTAGAGAGAAAATGGTGGCTTTCTTTGTGTTTTGGCATCCATCTCATGTTTCTTCCATTGTTTTTCTCGTTCCTTTATGGCCTACAAATCATCACCATTATCTTGTCCTTTGTGGGTGAGTTTGAGGAGCAACCAAGGTGAATATATTGGTTGTGGGTTGGAGCCATTTGGATTGGTTGTTTGGTAGAGAGAGGTAACGTGAAATTGAGCTGGAAAAATACCATTTTGATTTCCATTGGAGCTGGGTTCCGTGACAAGTCTCTATCCAAACCCAATCAAAAAAGGGATCATTTATTACAAATTCATTGAGAATGGTTTTGATCTAGTTCATGGCCTATCAGAAGTAGAAGGCGTTTTGATGGGCTAATAAGCTCTTTACAAGTATATTTCCTTGTCCTTTAATTCAATAATTGATCTAACCCCTTGTTTTTTAAAGAAAGTGTCCAGTTCAAATTGATATTTTTTATGAAATGCAAACATGAAATAAGAAATTCAATGTTTCAGTAATATTTCGAATAAATGATGTTGTGATAGAGGATTATCCCAAGAACTTAGGATCTATAGAGGTCTACTAGTTAGACATGAGTTAATGGTCAGTCTAGTGAGTATGGTGGGCGATAAGGTGAGATATGTATTCTCGAGGTATAAGCAACACGGAATGAGATAGGATAAGTGTGGTTAGATCTTTTCGTGGGGTCATTTATGTAATTGTTGCATATGTATTGGTCGCTTGATTGATTAACTTGGTGTTAATCTATTGTTTTGTATGAACATGTATTTTTTGAAAAGATCTGTGTTATTCTATATGATATCTTCATCATATGTTTATTTTCTCTTGATTGATTGTTGTGATTATCTGCTTCTACTTGGTTATTTTTTTGTGACCTTGGCCCTAGTGAGTGCATGGAGCAGGTATTGTATGTGTTTCGATTCCAAAACACGAAGTAAGGTCTTTGATTCTAATTTTATTGGTTGCCTTGATTATTCAAACGTTAACTTTGTGTCTTGATTGCTTGCAATTTGATTAGGTATCAAAATGGAAATTTGTTGGGTTTTGATACCCAATGAATCTTGGTTAAACAACTAATGTTGCTCATTGCCCAAATGTATTACCTCTGGATGACTTTGAATCTTGACCCATTTAATCTCTTTTATTAGTCCAACTAAATCTTAACCTATCTATATATATGGTATCTTTGCCCTAGCCGTTTTGTGTGCGATTTGTGTTTTAGAAAGAGAAAAATCGACGGCCTGCTTCGAGAGAAAATGGTGGCTTTCTTTGTGTTTTGGCATCCATCTCGTGTTTCTTTCATTATTTTTCTCATTCCTTTATGGCCTACAAATCATCACCATTATCTTGTCCTTTGGGGGTGAGTTTGAAGAGCAACAAAGGTGAATATATTAGAGAGAGGTAACGTGAAATTGAGCTGGAAAAATACCGTTTTGATTACCATTGGTGCTAGGTTCCCTGACAAGTCTCTATCCGAACCCAATAAAAAAAGGGATCATTTATTATAAATTCATTGGGAATGGTTTTGATCTAGTTCATGGCCTATCAGAAGTACAAGGCGTTTTGATGGGCTAATAAGCTCTCTGCAAGTATATTTCCTCGTCCTTTAATTCAATAATTGATCCAACCCTTTGTTTTTTTAAAGAAAGTGTCCACTTCAAATTGATATTTTTCATGAAATGCAAACATGAAATAAGAAATTCAATGTTTCAGTAATATTTCGAATAATGTTCTCGAATTCGAGTTAATTATATTTTGCTTCTTCCTAGAGCACAGAGAGAGAAAGACGATCCGATCAAAATGATTTCTTTTTTTGACTAAGCAGTCGTGGATAACTTGACAATTTCAATTCGAATCGACCCATCCAGTATATTTTCTACTTTCATAGCAGTGTGTCTATGTTTTTGCTTTACGAATATGATATTTTTTGGTCATTTCTAATAATATCATGTCTTTTTTCCTTTCAAGTTTACCTACTATAGTATTAGAGTGAATATGATCTCTATCTAATGTATTTAACGCTTTAGCTAGTACGTGGACGTGTATACCATGATTCTTCCCTTTATCAATAACTACATGCATTGAACGGTGAATGTGAAGAAACAAGCCATTATCTCAACAATAATGAGACATGCAAAAGTGAGCCTTCACAGGACTATTGTCGTTGCTTATGAACTTGGATCTCAGAGTTCTATCCATGACCAGGATTAAACTTGGGTGAAACTAAGTGGTTTGGTGAGTTGTGGTTTAGGGATAATCAGGCTCAAACCGATTATTTCCACCACATCAAGGTGATACTCTATTGGTGAGTTATATCTCTTCCACTTCCAAATCAAGAAATAGAACTAACTAGTCGTAACTCAAACGATCGAAAAACTCAATGCCACTATTCTTCAACAACTTGGAGTTGGGCCTTATTTTCGTACTATTACGGATATGAAAATAATGGTCAAAATCGAATTTCTCACATGTGTAACTATTCAAGAACATGAAATATTAGCAAGGTTATTTAATCATTGAATTTAGAATTTTCTATCAGAAGCTGATATACTGTGTACATAATAACTTAACACACAATACAAAAAATGCATATGATTCTATTGTTGCTTAAGTTGTTAGTAATGTAGGAGACCTTTGTTGGAATAATCGATATTATTTATAGTGAATTGGAATAAGTTTCCAATTGGTATGACGACTAGTCACGATTCTTCAATTGCAAATGGTGCATATCAAAGAGTTATAATGTTTCGAAATAAGTGTGACATTTTGATAAGGTGTAATCTACACCAATAAATATGAAATGATGTAATCTAAATGTTAAAATTAATTTTGCCAAGAGAAGCAACCATTTGAAGAAACACATGAAAATCTACAAATAGGACTCTAATTATGCCATTTCTTTACTAGAAATCAATTCTAATAAATGATTTTTAATATTCTTCTCTCTAAATTCTATCAAAATAATTTCCATATTATTTTAAGTTTAGTATTCGATATTTATTATTTGTTATATTTCATTTAGAAGATTACAGTCAAGTATTGGTTTGCCCTACAAAATTAATAGTGTACTATATTAATTTTAGAAGAAGTTTTGTATCTTGGGAGACGAACGTTCATTTGATCCTGTTAGCACCAATGCAGAGGGTGAAATCCGGCTTAGAGATATTTCTATTCGCATACCTCGCTTCATTTCATCTCTTTCGAATTTTTGCATTTTCTACATTTGAGTAAGTTACGATTTATTCATTATTATGTACTTACCATGGTTTCAGTAAGTTGTTACTCTATCCTATTTGCATGCCACATTTTTTATTAATGGAATATAAATTATACATCAAATTATCCAACAATTTGTTATCTGTTGTTGGCCGAGTCCTACAGGAATACCAAAAACATTCTAGTATTGTGCTTCGCTTGCAGCTGTTAGATCGAGAAAGCTAATCGGTTTATTTAAAAACAATGTCATCAGATGTGGCTACTAGTTTAATGAGCAAAGATGGAACAGCGCATCAAGTTTTCAAATACTGCTTGAAATGCATATTTAGTCTCTCTAGCGAGGATGATATTGCTACAAGTCTCTTAAACTCTTATCTATTCACAAAATAGATCAATTAGTTCAAAATACGAGAGTCATATTAGATCCATTATCATGTCAATACTTGCTCCAAATTGGCAGTGGAGCAGATAACTTCATTTTGTGGTATGGTTAAAGTGTTACATTATATAGCTATTGATTATGAAGATAGAGATATTTCATTAGAAATGAAGAGTTTTTCATTTTTTTTTATCATATTGGTTTTCTAAGTAATCACTTCGTATTACAGATTGGTGGATTAGACAAAACCCAGCAGAGGTCACCAAGTGTTGCAGCAAAACTCATAGATTGCAAGCAGCCAACAGTAGTGAATATTATGGTGGAATCAATTGAATTTAAGTGTGTTAAATAATTAAATGTGATATTTAATTATGTAGGTCATTGTAATTAATTTGGGTGAATTGGAAAAGTCTACAATATAGGCCCATAAATTGATAAACCCAATTTTAATTGTCTTATATCTGGTAAGGAATCCCACATCGAAAGTTTCCAAAAAAAAAAAAAGAATTGGAATAAGTTTCCAATTGGTGCAACGACTAGTCACGACTCTTCAATTGCAAATGGTGCATATCAAAGAGTTATAATGTTTCGAAATAAGTGTGACATTTTGATAAGGTGTAATCTACACCAATGAATATGAAATGATGTAATCTAAATGTTAAAATTAATTTTGCCAAGAGAAGCAACCATTCGAAAAAACACATGAAAATCTATAAATAGGACTCTAATTATTCCATTTCTTTACTCGAAATCAATTCCTAATAAATGATTTTTAATATTCTTCTCTCTAAATTCTATCAAAATAATTTCCATATTATTTTAAGTTTAGTATTCAATATTTATTATTTGTTATCTTTCATTTAGAAGATTACGGTCAAGTATTGGTTTGCCCTACAAAATTAATAGTGTACTATATTAATTTTAGAAGAAGTTTTGTATCTCGGGAGACGAACGTTCATTTGATCCTGTTAGCATCAGTGCAGAGGGCGAAATCCGTCTTAAATTTATTTGTATTCGTATACCTCGCTTCATTTCATCTCTTTCGAATTTTTGCATTTTCTACATTTGAATAAGTTATGATTTATTCATTATTATGTACTTACCATGGTTTTAGTAAGTTGTTACTCTATCCTATTTGCATGCCACATTTTTTATTGATGGAATATAAATTATACATCAAATTATCCAACAATCTGTTATCTGTTGTTGACCGAGTCCTATACGAATACCAAAAACATTCTAGTATCATGCTTCGCTTGTAGCTGTTAGATCAAGAAAGCTAATCGGTTTATTTAAAAACAATGTCATCAGGTGTGGCTGCTAGTTTAATGAGCCGAGACGGAGCAGCGCATCAAGTTTTCAAATACTGCTTGAAATACATATTTAGTCTCTCTAGTGAGGATGATATTGCTACAAGTCTCTTAAATTCTTATCTATTCACAAAATAGATCAATTAGTTCAAAATACGAGAGTCATATTAGATCCATTATCATGTCAGTACTTGCTCCGAATTGGCAGTGGAGCAGATAACTTCATTTTGTGGTATGGTTAAAGTGTTACATTATATAGCTATTGATTATGAAGATAGCGATATTTCATTAGAACTGAAGAGTTTCTCATTTTTTTTATCATATTGGTTTTCTAAGTAATCACTTCGTATTACAGATTGGTGGATTAGACAAAAGCCAGCAGAGGTCCCAGGTGTTGCAGCAAAACTCATAGATTGCAAGCCGCCAACGGTAGTGAATATTATGTTGGAATTAATTGAATTTAAGTGTGTTAAATAATTAAATGTGATATTTAATTATGTAGGCCATTGCAATTAATTTGAGTGAATTGGAAAAGTCTCCAATATAGGCCCATAAGTTGATAAACCCAATTTTAAGTGTTTTACATATGGTAAGGAATCCCACATCGAAAATTTACAAGAAAAAAGACTTGTTTATATAGTGTGATGTGTGTACAAGTTATAATTTAATAAGTGACCTACAACTTAGCTAACTTTGACTATCCAAAGGCTAGCAAACTAGCCACCACCAGAGTGATGCTTCTCACCACTCGCACCGAGCCCGGTCCCCGGCCTCGGCCCGCATGCGTCGAAAAGTTCACATTGGGCGCTTTAGAGGTCCACTGTGCACTTCTAAGACAAATTAGACCAAGTGGTGTACCAGTTCATGACATGTCACACACCCATTTAATGAGACACTTCAATCTCTATAAATAAAGACATCCAGATTCGTTTTTGAACACACCAAATCAATTAATATACTCTTAATTTCTAAATTTCTTCTCTTTCCATATTCTGCAAAAATTCTTTCAATATATTTGTGGTTATTCCGTTCGAGTACGATAATTATTTGGTTCGACCGATAAGGTTGGTAGTGTACAATTCGACTTTGGAAGGAGCTTTGTATCTTGGGAGACAGATGTCCATAATCCCCGTTTGTACTTTATTAGGGGGCGAAATCTGTTTTAAGGAGATTTGCTTTGGCATACCTCGCATTTATTTTCTGTTCTTTTTATTTCTTCTTTTGATTGTGATAGTCGAATTTTCGACAACAATCTTAAGACAGACTTTTTTTTTTCCCTTTCTTCTAATTTCTATTGATTATTTTCTGTAATTGTGGTTTTACAGAAAATGACTAATACTAATGAACATAATACCAGTACTGTGATTGTGCCAAATTCGGGTTCCAATCAACTTGTCATGTTGCCAGCTTCGCAACTTGAGAAACTAGAAAAATTCAATGGCACATATTTTAAGCGTTGGCAACAGAAGATGCTGTTCTATTTGACAACGTTAAACTTAGTAACGTTTCTGCATGAAGAATGTCCCGCACAAACATCGGAGAATGCCACTGATAAAAATGCTCAATTAGCCATTGAAGCATGGAAACATGCAGATTTCTTATGCCGTTACTACATTCTCGATGGATTGGATAACACCTTATACGATGTGTATTATGACTACAAGATGGATAAGGAACTGTGGGAGTCTCTTGATAAAAAATACAAGACAGAAGATGCTGGAACGAAGAAATTCATTTTCGTCAAATTTTTGGATTTCAAGATGACTGATTCAAAGATAGTAATGGGTCGGGTTCAAGAAATGCAAGTTCGACTTCATGATATTAAAGCTGAAGGTATGACTTTGAGTAAATCTTTCCAGATTGCTGCTATAATCGAGAAACTGCCTCCTCTATGAAAAGATTTCAAAAACTATCTCAAACATAAACGCAAAGAGATAACGATAGAGGATCTAATTGTTCAACTTCGCATTGAAGAAGACAACCAGGCTACAGAAAAGAAGAACAATGTGCACAACATGGAAGCAAAGGCTAATATGGTGGAAGACTCAGGGTATAAGAACGAGAAAAGGAAGCCATCTGGCTCATCCATGGACAACAAAAAAGTCAACAATTCAAAACGGTTCAAAAGAAACGTTATATTTGCAGGAAGTCAGGACATCGAGCTAAAGACAGTCGAAGCACAAAGAATGATACACCGAAAAAGAAACCGGCCCAAGCCAATATAACAAAAGCGGATAATATTTCTACAGATGTTACAGACATCAACACATCTTATGTTGTTTCTGAAGTTAACTTGGTATCTAATGCCAAAGATTGGTAGTTGGACACAGGAGCCACTCGTCACTTCTGTACGGATAAGAGTCTATTCTCTGAATATAAGACCCTGAATCACAATGAGTGTCTTTACATGGGCAATTCTACAACTTCTAAAATTGAAGGGATTGAAAAGGCTATTTTGAAATTCACGTCGGGGAAAGAACTAACGCTGAATGAAGTTGTACATGTCCCAGATATCAGAAAGAATTTGATTTCAGGATCTATTCTTAGTAAGATAGGATTTAAAATGATGTTTGAATCTGATAGGTTTGTACTTGCTAAGGGAGGCATGTATGTTGGGAATTGTTATTTACTTGATGGTTTATTTAAGGCCAATGTTATTGTAGTGGACAAAAAATCCACATATTTGTATCCGCAAGTTATTAATAAAACTTATAATTTTGTTTACTTGCTTGAATCTTCAAATTTACAGCATAGCAGATTAGGACATGTAAATCGTGCTTCCTTAAGAAAACTTATAGGTTTAGGTCTTATACCTAAACTTGAATCCGAAGGCAAACATAAATGTGAA
>OU503041.1:9279072-9291189 GCA_912172775.2 Fraxinus pennsylvanica | reverse complement strand
TTATTCACCAAACTACAGCTACTTATACTCCGCATCAAAATGGGATTGCTGAGAGAAAAAATCGAACTTTATAAGACATGGTTAATGCTATGCTTATAAGTTCTGGATTACCACAAAACTTGTGGAAGCAATGCTAACTGCTATATTCTAAATAGGGTTCCCCACAAGAAAATTGGTTCAATACCTTATGACATATGGAAAGGTAGAATACCTTCTTACGAATACCTAAAGTGTGGGAGTGCCTAGCTAAAATAGCTATTCCACCTCCCAAAAAGGTTAAGTTAGGTCTTAAAACTATTGATTGCATTTTTTATCGAATATGCAATAAATAGTAGTACGGTACATATTTCTTGTGCATAAATCAGATATAAGTAAGATTAATGTCGATATAATTATTGAATCTAGAGATGTTGAATTCTTTGAAGATGTGTTCCCTAATAAAAGAGATATTCTTGAGAATACTCAAAAGAAAATACGAGATAATGCTTTTAAAAACAATATAGAACCTGAATTAAGAAAGAGTAAAAGAGCAAAAATTACTAAATACTTTGGTCTAGATTTTATATCTTTCATGATTGAGAAGAGCCTCAAACATTTAAAGAAGCTATGACTATTCCACACTCTTTATTCTGGAAAGAAACTATAAATAGTGAAATTGAATCCATTATGAGTAGCAATACTTGGCAATTGGTTGATCCTCTTAAGGGAACTAGACCAATAGGATGCAAATGGATTTTTAAAAGAAAGTCAAAATTCGATGGTTCAATAGACAAATACAAGGCTCCACTGGTTGCAAAAGGATATCGTCAGAAAGAAGGGATTGATTTCTTTGACACATATTCTCCAATAACTAAAATTACTTCTATTCGAATTTTAATAGCTATAATAGCTTTGATTAATTTACAGATACATCAAATGGATGTTAAGACTACATTCTTGAATGGTGAATTAAATGAAGAAGTATATATGGAACAGCAAGAAGGTCTCATAGTGAAGGGACAAGAAAACAAAGTTTTCAAACTTGCTAAGTCCTTATACGGTTTGAAGCAAGCTCTTAAACAATGGTGCAAGAAGTTTAGCAATGTCATGATTAGGAATGGTTTCATCATAAATGCATGTGACAAATGCGTATATTCGAAAAAATTCGAAAAAGGATACATACTCGTCTGTTTATATGTTGATGACATGCTTATATTGGGAACTAATATATAAGTCATTAATAGAACAAAGAATATACTTATCAATAACTTTGATATGAAAGATATGGGCAAAGAAGACGTGATTCTAGGAATGAAGATGTCTAGAACATCAGATGTATTCTCGTCTCAAACTCATTATGTTGATAAAATAATTGAGAGGTTTAATACTCATAATATTAAAGAGACGAATAACCCATTTCTTCCTTATATAGTTCTTCACAAAAATAGCGGAAATGGGAAACAGCAGTTAGAATATTCACAAATTCTTGGGAGTTTAATGTACTTAATGAATTGTACAAGACATGATATTGCTTACTCGGTAAGTAAGCTCAATCGTTACACAACCCAAGTAATCAACAATGGGATGCATTACTTAGAGTTTTGGGATACTTGAAATGGACTAGAGAGTATTCATTATATTATGGAAAATATCCTCCAGTAATTGAAGGATATAGTGATGCCAATTGGATATCAGTTATAGACGAGTCAAAGTCTACCAGTGGCTATGTATTTATTCTCGGTGGTCGTGCTATATCATGGAAATCTTCTAAGCAAACGTATATAGCTCGATCTACTATAGAATTTGAGTTTATTACTTTAGATAAAGGGGGAGAAGAAGCAGAATGGCTAAGACATTTCTTAGAAGATATTCATATATGGCCAAAGCCTATACCGGCTATTTGTATTCATTGCGATAACCAGGCAACAATAGCTGGGCTGGAAATTTTTTATATAATGGTAAGTTGAGACATATACGTTGTAGACATAACACCATTCGGCAGTTGCTCTCAAATGGAATAATATCAATTGATTTTGTTAAGTCAAAAGAAAACCTAGCGGATCCATTTACTAAAGGGTTATCTAGAGAGTATATAGACTACGCATCGAGGGAAATGAGTTTAAAACCTATAACCCAATAAGTCATCTTAGTGGAAAACCTAGCAACTGGAGATCCCACAAATTAGGTTCAATAGGAAAACTAATTATGAATGACTCGATAAGAAGCACTTAGGAGTTTAACTCCTTCCCATTTCTATGATGCAAAAAGTGCTGCCTATGAAGTTTAAGGATAAACTTTGCTTTTAATGATGACTATAAATCGTACAAAAAGGTACTCTTTATAGAACATCACATATGTAAGTGCGCGAACTTTGCCGGTTTTTTGAGAATTTAATTATGCGAATTCTCTAAGGCACTCGCGGAACCCAAGTAGTTCAGGACCAAAATAATGAATACAATAGAAAACCAAGTTTGATATGAGAGATAAAGTGTTTGGTCTATTGTCTGAGCTTGCAATAACGAATGAAAGTTCAAAACGTTGCATTCATTGATCAGCTAAGTGATTCAATAGATTCTTACTAAAGAATGTTCAAAGTGAAAGCTACCTATCTTGATGCGTTATCTTTCAAATAGTACTCTTATTTCTTCTTCCATGATTTAAGTCGACTTCTTCTATTCATGTGGGGGATTGTTGGAATTAATTAAATTTAAGTGTGTTAAATAATTAAATGTGATATTTAATTATGTGGGTCATTGCAATTAATTTTGGTGAATTGGAAAAGTCTCCAATATAGGCCCATAAGTTGATAAATCCAATTTTAAGTATCTTATATATGGTAAGGAACCTCACATCGAAAGTTTACAAGAAAAAGGACTTGTTTTTATAGTGGGATGTGTGTACAAGTTATAATTTAATAAGTGACCTACAACTTAACTAACTTTGGCTAGCCAATGGCTAGCAAACTAGCCACCACTAGAGTAGTGTTTCGCACCACTTGCGCCATGCCCTGTCCCCGGTCCTGGCATCGGCTTGCATACGTCGCAAAGTTCGCATTGGGCACTTTAGAGGTACACTTCGCACGTACGCATCGTCATGAGGAGCTGGGGAGCCTTATAATTTTTGGAAATGGACTCATGGTTCGATGACATGGCAACGAGAGGCTCAATGAGTTGGCATCCTACGTGGCAACACACATGACATGTGGCATCACTTCGTCCTGCATGGCAGTGGATGTATGCATAGGATCTGCATGCCGATGAATAGGTATGATGAAAGGACACTACACTTCATGATTTAATCTGAGCCATCAGATCAGGAAATAGTGCGATCCAATGGTTAAGACGAATCAGACCTAGTGGTGCACAAGTTCATAATATGTTACACACCCATTTAATGAGACACTTCAATCACTATAAATAGAGACATCCAAATTCCTTTTTGAACACACCAAATCAATTAATATACTCTTAATTTCTAAATTTCTTCTCTCTCCATATTCTGCAAAAATTTCTTCAATATATTCGTGGTTATTTCGTTCGAGTACGATCATTCTTTGGTTCGACCGAAAAGGTTGGTAGTGTGCAATATCGACTTTGGAAGGAGCATTATATCTTGGGAGACAGACGTCCATAATCCCTATCTGCACTTTATTGGAGGGCGAAATCTGTTTTAAGGAGATTTGTTTTGGCATACCTCGCTTCATCTACTGTATTTCTTTTTTGTTCTTTTTATTTCTTCTTTTGGTTGTGATAGTCGAATTTCCAACAACTTATTATGTCTACAGTACAATCATATGATTTATCATTTATGATCAAATACTAGGTAACCAGTACTTGAACTTGAAAAGGCATGTTTTACTCAAAATTTTATGGGTTTTGCTATTTATCCGACACTCTGAACGACAATCCACTCACAAGAGAGGAGCTCGCGATTATTTTCGCTCGGCCGCCCTCCTGCGAAGGGGCTGTCATCCGAGGTGTCAAGCCCTAATGTACACATAACTCAAATTTTATAAGCTGGTGATGAACTTTATTTCTAATGGCTGAAAAGAAATGGATTCCAAGCCCGGTAGATGGCGTGGTCAGTAAATGATATGATTGTTATATGTCATAAGAGCTTGGTTTTCCTGATTGGAGTTATGGATAATATGCTTTGTTAGTAGTCTGTTACGAGCTTCAAGAACATTCAAGAATTAACCATCTAGAATGATTAACCAACAATATAATACGTCATATATGGCCAATAAATTCAAGAACATTCTCAATTAAGTCTCCTTCATTTAATTTCATTTTCTGCATGATGACCCCAAATAAAAATAAAAATTATAATTATAATTTTATAATTCTGAAATTGATTGTCATGGAGCACTTAGTACTAGATCCCCGTGCATTCCCTAACCTAATGTGAGAGTGAGATCTTGATAGTTAAATCTTTGAAATATCTTATTGTTCTAAAAATTTGAATGAATAGAACGCTTTCATAAATAAAAATAAAAATATAATTTTGTTAGTTAAAAATTCAAATTGATGAAGGTGTCTAAGTGCTAAGAGAAAAGTCTTACCATTTAATAAACATGGACTCGAGTCACATCCGGTGGGTAAGGTCTAAATAATTAGGGTCTGTTTGGACCAGATTAAAATCTGATTTTAATCTAAGTCAAAGTTAATCACATTTTTCATGGATCCCACATCTTTTCAACCAAAAACTTTTATTACAATCCATTTAAAATCTAATTTTAATCCCATCAAAGTAACTTAAAATAAATTTGACTTGCGTTTTGTTTAAATTATAAGCACCGTTGTACCAAAAGTATTCAATGACCAAAATGTCCGAGTCAGTGCGCACGCTAATATCAAGCTAACGAAAAAAACAAATTTAGAAACGTCAAACACGACAATATTGTGTTACACGGGTAAAGGAATAAACAATGCAGACCCACAGTGACTATTCATAGAACTGTTGACAATTAACAACCATGAATGTGTAATCCATAGGAATCTTCAAATGCAACACCCATCACAATAATAAATTTTTAAAAAGACGAAAAAACCACCCCCCACGCTAGGTCACAACAATCAAGTATTGGTTGATATGCTAGTCTAATGAATGATCAATTTGTTTCAGTAAATGAAACATAATTGGGCCATATGTGAATGTGGTCTCAATCTGCTTTACAATTAACTTAAAAAATAAAATAAAATAAGCAAGCACGACTACTCGGAGATAACCATTTCAACTTGTATGCTAAACTTTATCTTCTACTTATTGGAGTTTTTTTGTATCTTGTTTGTGTAGTGAAGCTTCGACGAAAACTTGTCAAAGCAATTGACACTTGTGGTCATATTATAAACTCACAAATCTCAATGAAAACGTGCATAAATACTTACAAATACAGATTCCGGGTTTGAACCGCAACCTCCCACATAAATATCACATCTTTTACCACTCAACAAACTATCCCAATTTAATTATTTTCTTTCATATAATAAATATGATATATATCAAACACTGTGGTGATAGTGAAGAGGGCAGCGGAGCCGATCGTGACAATTTTTCTGGCCTTATTCGAACTTTACTGTACATTCAAATTTTTTTGTGGTGATAGATTACATTCAAATTTTTTTAGCATTTAGGGCAAATTTCACGTGGGGTTTCGAACATTTGATTTCTAGAGTTATAAAAATGTCAGCTCCAAGTGTCCATTTTTGAGGATAAAAATTAGATTAACCGCTAAAAATGTCTAATCTTGAATAAAATGACAAATTTATCCTGAATTTGATCTTAAACATATGGATAAATTACACTTGGGGTCCCAAAACTTTGAAGGTGATGAGATTTCGAACCTTTAATTTCTTACACCTAAAGTCTCAAACCTTCCTTGCGTTTGAGCCAATGATCCATTTTCAATAGAAAACCACAGATTGACCATCGAAAGGTCTAAAATTGAATAAAATAATCATTTTTCGCTTAGTGTGACTGTAAACAAGTATATAAAGAAATAAAAAATAAAAAAATAAAAAGATTTCTTCATCCCAGTTTTTCTGAGGGAAATTGTTGGTACACACACACATTTATTTGCTGAAATTATGTGTAAAATAGCTCAGTTGAAGAGAGGAGAAGAAAACCAGAATCGGGGAAAAATATTATTTCTTACTCAAAATGATTTGTACAGGATGAGTGTGTATATATGCACGTGCAAAGCAAAACAGAAAAACCAAAATTACAACTATCATCTAACTAACTTAATCAAATATTTACAACTATTTATAGAAGCTAATTGAGGGTTAATCAATTTGTTTGTTGCATAGAATGAGACTTACACTTGGCTTCCCTTGACTTCAATACTAAAGTTTCAAGGTAAGATTGTAAATTTCAACACCCCCCTCCCCCCCCCACCCCCACCCACCTCAAGAGGAGAATGAATATTTATCATTCTCATCTTGCGTATCAAATGATGAAAGTGAAGGGAACCAAGGGGTTTGGTGAGGATGTCTGCAACTTGATGCTTAGAAGGGATATAGATAATTTTGATCAGCCCTTCCTGCAACTTCTCTCTGACCAGACAGTCAAGTTGGATATGCTTTGTCCTTTCATGGTGAACCGGGTTGGAAGCAATATTTGAGGCTGGCTTGCTATACAGCAAGGCAAGTTTTGAATGTGGAATCCGTAAGTCATTCAGTAAGTAAATTAGCCATTGCAACTCACAAGTAGTAGAGGCAAGGGCTCGGTATTCAGACTCAGCTGATGATCGACTAACAGTGGGTTGCTTCTTGGATTTCGAAGATATCAATGAGTCAACAAAGAAAACTGTAAAGCTAGAAACTCTTCTCCTTGAGTCTACGCAACCACCCCAATCACTATCAGAGTAGGCCGTGAGATGCAAATCAGAGTGTGCATCCAAAAAAATTCCCTGTCCTGGAGTGGCTTTCATGTACCGGAGAACTCTTTCAGCATCACTGAAATGAAGAAGGCTGGGATTACCCATGAACTGACTAAGGGCCTGTACTGAGTAGAACAAATCTGGCCTTGTTATAGTAAGGTACAAAAGCCTGCCAATGAGTCTTCTGAAACAAGTAGGATTAGGCAGAGGTGAAGAACCATTGGTAGTACTGAGTTTAAAGGTGGATTTGGAAAAGCAACGGGTTTACAACCTGAAAAACCACCATCCTCCAGGATATCCAGAGTATATTTCCTCTGACATAATGTGATGCCTTTTTCTGATCGAGCCAATTCAATGCCTAAAATGTATTTCAATTCTCCCAAATCCTTGATGGTGAAAGAGTCATGTAAAAAATGCTTGACAAAATCTATTTCACTGATGCTGTTGGAAGCAAGGATAACATCATCCACATAAATCAAAAGTGCTATGAAGGTCCCTGAATGATGTTTGATGAAGAGAGAAGAATCAGACTTTCCCTGAACAAAACCAAACTTAAGTAAGGAAGTAGACAATTTGGAAAATCATTGTCTCGAGGCTTGCTTTAGGCCATCGAGACTCTTCTTTAGTTTACAAACTCTTGTGTCAGTAGATGGTCTGTATCCTGGTGGCAATTGCATGTAAACCTCCTCATGTAACTCTCCATGAAGAAAACCATTATTTACATCAAGCTGATGTAAATGACAGTGCTTAGTGGGTGCAATAGCTAACAAAGTTCTAACAGTCGTCATTTTAGCCATCGGAGAGAAAGTGTCAAAATAATTGAGGCCTTCCTATTGAGTATAGCCTTTTGCCACTAACCTCGCCTTGTATCTATCATTAGTGCCATTAGCTTTAAACTTGACCCGATAGACCCATTTACAACCAATTGCAGTCATGTTTGGAGGCAAAAAAAGTAAGGTCCCATGTATTGTTTAATTCAAGAGCTTTGATTTCTTCAGACATGGATTTTTGCCAATAAGGAAAAGTGTTAGCTTGATGAAAAGTTATTGGTTCTGAAGTAGATGACAGAACATAGGTATAAGTAGCATAATTGGAGGAGAGATGCTTGGAAGATAAAAAATGAAGAATATCATAAGGCTTACCAAATGAAGGAACGCAGTAGTTGGGAGAGTCAAGAGCTGGTTAGTCAGAACTGGTCATAGTACCATAATAGAATTGGTTTAGATATGAAGGAGGATGCCTCGATCGTGTAGATCTTCTAACAGAGGAATCGACAGAAGCAAGAGCAGGATGTAAAGGAGAAGACTCTGGGGATATAGATGTACAAAGTGAATGAGGGGAAGAATCCTGGCATAGAGGTGCAGGATGCGAAGGAGATAAAGGATCAAAGAACTGGGGAAATCAGGGAAGACAAAGGGAATATGAACAGCATTTGGGATAGAAGAAAAGTTTGTTTCATGAAATGAAACATTCCTAGAGACAAAAATTCTTTTGGTGGTGAGATCAAGCTCTTCGTAGCCTTTGACATTAGGTGGATAACCTACAAAAATATATTTGGTTGCTCTAGGATGGACTTTGCCTCTGCTAGCCTTTAAGGTGTTAGCAAAACACAGGCAACCGAAAGCTCTCAAGTAATGGTATGTAGGTGGTCTGTGAAATAAGAGGGCAAAATGAGTGGTATTGCCTAAGACAGAAGAGGGAGTCTGGTTAATGAGATGTGTGGCTGTTAAGACGGATTCAGTCCAGTAAGTGAGAGGTAAGTTTGATTTGAATAAAAAGAGCTCTAGAAGCGTTCAACAGGTGTTGATGCTTCATTTCAACATGACCATTTTGCTTAGGAGTTTCCACACAGGATAATTGATGAAGTATACCAGTGTCATGATAAAAAGTAGGCATATTAAACTCTTGACCATTGTCTGTGCGAAGTGTTTGAACTAAAACACTAAATTGTATTCAGACATAGGTAATAAATCTCTTGAGTAAATTCTGAACTTCAGATTTTGCTTTTAAAAGAAAAAGCTAAGTAAACTTTATATGATCATCCACAATAGTAAGAAGGAATCGAAAACCAGAATGAGAAATGACAGAGAAAGTGCCCCAAATGTCACAATGAAGTAATTGAAAAGCTACATTTGATATATTGTGAGATACAGGGAAAGAAAGTCTCTTTTGTTTAGCTAAGGGACATATTTCACAAACATTATCATTGGACGATCTTACAACAGAATCAATAGAACTAATGTGTTTGACATTGACAAGAGACAAATGACCCAAACAAGAATGCCATAATGATGGAGTGACAGAGGAAGAAGTGGCCAGAAAAGGAGCAACATCAGCAGAAAAATCCTTGTGCAAATCAGCAGAAAAGTGTGAGAGGTGGTACATACCATTTTTTACTTTAGCAAGCCCAATCATCTTCTATGTGCTGAGATCCTGCAGGACACACTTCTAATGAAAGAAAAATAGGGTAAGAGAGTTGTCCTTAGTTAATCGAGAAGCATATACAAGATTGATGCTAAAAGAAGGAATGTAAAGTGCATTATGAAGGGTGAGATTAAGAGAGACTTTAACAGTACCAGTAAAAACAATTGGAACCGATTGACCATTTGGCAAATGTACGGAGGCAGGGGTTGTAAGGATGATGATTGAAGTAAATAAATGAGTCAAACTAAAATTGGAGGGACTACCTGTTGTGGAAGTAGTGTGAACTGCAGGAGTGGAATCAGCAGGTTGTGTGGAGAGGCTATTGGCAAGAGTGATCAATTTCTGAAGTTGCTCTTGAGGAAAAGGCATGGATGAAGTATGTGTATTTTGCTCCAAAGAAGACGCAATGCTTGCAATTGGCAATCGAGTAGGATTAAGTCGTTTCCCCCGAGGTCCCTTCCAACCAGGAGGATATCCTATAATTTGGAAACACTTGTCCACTAGATGTCCAGAGAATCCACAGTGAGAACAGACGACATCAGATTTCGACTTTCCTTTACCAAATCTAGCAACATGTGAAGAAGATTGAATAGCAGCCATAGCATGAGAGTCAATATGAACATCCACAGCATTGATGAGAGATCTCTGGCTTTCTTCCTGATGGAGCAGAGAAAGTACTTTACCCATGGAAGGTAAAGGGGAAATGAGCAATAGCTGACTCCGGATATGCGAAAAGGACTCATGTAGACCAATTAAAAATTTCATAACAAAATATGCATGTTGGAGATCAAGGAGATTTGTCAAAATATCAAATGAGCATCGATCCAGAAATCCACAATTGCAAGTAGGAAGAGGACGATAGCTAACATATTCATCCCATAAGTTTTTGAAAGCACTTAAATAGTCAGTATTTGTACTCGATCCCTGAGAGATTGAACTCAATGAACGTTCCAAAGTAAAAACTAGAGGATCGTCACTTAACAAATAGCGAGTCTTCAATTTAGTCCAGATGTCAACAGCAGTGTTAAAATAAAGAAGAGTACCTCGAATTTCCTGGGAGATGAAGTTCATAAGCCATGAGAGAACGGGATTGTTAACACGTAGCCACGCGGTCTTAAGCTTTGCATCAGAATTTGGCTGAGGCAGAGAACCATCAATAAATGCAACCTTGTCCTTGATAATAAGGGCAATTGAAATGGATCGACTCCAAGCTATATATTTGTCGCCACAGAACACCTCAGAGACGAGGAGTGCACCAGGATTGTCGCTAGGGTACAGAAAATAAGGACTGGAAGAATCAACGGAAGGATTGGAACCTGAAGAAGTGATAGACTCTCTTAAATCCCCCATGGAAAAGGATGGGAAGTAACAACGGAAGCTGAAAAACTCACGACGATACCATGTAAAATAACTCAAAATGATTTGTACAGAATGAGTGTGTATATATACACGTGCAAAGCAAAATAGAAAAAATAAAATTACAGCTGTCATCTAACTTGACTAATCAAATATTTACAACTATTTATAGAAGCTAATTGAGGGTTAATCAGCTTGTTTGTTGTATAGAATGAGACTTGCACTTGGCTTCCCCTGACTTCAATTCTAAAGCTTCAAGGTAAGATTGTAAATTCCAACATTATGCTTAATATTCTAAAAACAAATATAGTAATTTTACTACTGTGAAAATCAAATCGACCAACACGTCTTTACTTGAATATATAACAATATAGGCATTTCAAAATGAAATTCTAAATAAGCAATTCGATCCAATTAAAACAGAAATGAGCGTATGGATTTAAAAACTTACATGCTCAAAGGAGCAACCATTTTGCTGCTATGTTAAAGCATAAATCTTATGTCAAATAAAATAAACATATTAATCAATATACGAGAGTTTGAACTGCTAATATTTTCTGATTAAGCCACAAATCTTAATATGAAATCGTCAAAATGAATTATTTTCCTTTTTTCTTATTACAAACGACAAAAATGTGTTGATTAACAAGAAATACATGGTTCACGAAAAAAAATTTAAAAATAATGTACCCAATAAATTCTAGAACGTTCCCAATCAAGTCCTTTATCATAATTTTCTTGCATAATGGTTGCAAAAATATTTAATTAAAACTTACAAATGTAACTTTGACGTCGGGCAGAATAGTGATTATTCTGCAGGCTAGTTCTACCAGCAATTTCATAGGGAAGAACACAAGATTAACGCCCAAAGCACACAGAGAAAACGTCTCTGAAGTTTAGAGAATTTTATTATATCGCGCAATGATGCANAAACACAGAAAAAAGGTCTCTGAAGTTTAGAGAATTTTATTATATCACGTAATGATCAAAATAAATCCACAAGCCGGATTTTATAGCCAAAATCCGAATTTTACGAAAAATGACAAAATTTCAAAAATCACGCCAAACGAAAATATGGAATAAAATAAGTATTTTACAAAAAAAAAAAAATATAACCCAAATCGGGTTAAAAATCATCTCCTAATATGCAATCGAAATATTACCAAAAATAGCAAAAACTAACTAAAAACAGTAATTCGGAAGGGAAAATAGCGGAATTTGAGGATGGAAACGGTACACGCCGAGCAAAGCTGATGGCCACGACGTGTGTGCCAAAACAAGCTTTCCGAATTGTAGTCATAATCGCGATTCTGATAACCGTAGCCAAAGTTATGGCCAAATTACCGAAACATGACTCAATTGCCAAAGTTACGCGATCACTTGTCATCCATGCCCCGATCTGCCAACTCGTGATACCTTAGAGCCATTAACGTGTTATCTGATAACTCAGCATCTGACTCGGACCCTCCTGCATCAGT
>OU503041.1:9225428-9250556 GCA_912172775.2 Fraxinus pennsylvanica | reverse complement strand
ATTAAATAAAGTCAAAACCTGATTTTTTAAAATATCAAACTTAATGCCTGATTTTATGTAATTACCACTATAATGAACTCTAAGTTCATTAGTAGGGGAAAAAAATCATACTTCATGTTTTAAATTTAGGCTAATTCAATTTTAAGATAACAAGTTTACATTTTCAAAACTCGAGTGATAATTAAATTCTATTAATTAAATGAAAAATTGTGCATAAACAAATATCAATCTCTCTCAAGTCTGAGCCACAGCCATCCACCTGTCACCATCCCTTTTTACAGTCGTCGACATCTACTTGTCACCGACATTCCTCTCATAGTCACCGACATCCAAATAACTTCGCCGAAAGAAAAATACAATTTACAGAGATCGACGACGACTGAGCATCTTCTTTAGTGAAGAACTAATCGTCGCTCGGTGGTAACTAAGCATCGTTAGTTCAGATAGTAGAGAAATGGAGCAACATGGCGGCTATTGAAGAACATCGACTGAGCATTTCCGACGACTGATCATCTTCTTTTTCAGTGACTGAGCAGTGCTAGTGTAATTTAAATATATTTTTTTAAAATTGGAAATTAAGAAATAGACCATGGTATAATTTATTAAGTACTCACCTTATCAAATAACTTCAATTCTTACTATCGAGATCTGGTTAATTGAATTTGTGATCAGTTTGGAGAAATCAATGGCATATGACCAATTCTCTTGGATCTTGACATATAGACACGGATCTGTTACCTTTAAATGGCGACATGTGACCAATTAATATTGACTTGTGAACTATAACCAATGACCCGTGAACATCTGTGATTTATACAATATGACATGTGATTTGTAACTCGTGACCAGTAAACTATAACTTGTGGTCAATTAATATTGACATGAGAACTATAACATTTGATCTGCGAACATTTGTGACCTATACAATATGACATATAACTTGTGAACTATAACACGTGATCAATTAATATTGACATGTGAACTATAACATGTAACATATACAATATGATGTGTGACCTATAAATGGTGACCTATGACCTGTGACAAATTAATATTGACTTATGAACATAAATCAGTCATCTGTGAGTAATTCTATTTGATATGTGGCCCGTAACATTGATTTGTGAGCTGTAACAAGTGCATGAAGACGTGACAAATTATAAGTTCACATGTCACAAGCCATTGTGCACAGGTCAAGGGTCATTGCATCAATATCACAAATTATCTACTTTATTTGTCACAATTATTTATTGGCCACAGAGTAACCTAATTTATTGGTCACAAATTGTATTTATACAACCCCAACTCAATCTAAACCTATCACCAAAACCAACACCTGCACCACCACCACCATCGCCACACTTCAACCACCTCAAAATCCACCATAAAACCACCTCAAAACTATCATAAAAATAGCTACAAAAATCACAACATCCATCTCCGTCTCCACTACTACCACCACCCCAACGAAAAAGCCCCAAACCCTTCACCTCCACTACCTCAAAACCGCAGAAAATAGAGACCAACACTTTACCACAACCACCAACAACACAACCTCCGTCTACATCTCTACCATACCACAACCACCACCACGACCACCCAACAAAAAAATCTGAAACCCACGACACCCAAAAACTCCGTCCTAAAAAATCTAGCTTAATAAAATAGGGGCTACCCCCACTCCCCACCCACAAACCTCAAAATTGTTAACAAGAACTTAAGCAAAGATGAACAATCCAGCACCCTCCAAATAAAATAAATAAAAGGGAGCTCCAAGTTTATGCTCACACACCCAAAACTAAGAATTCATATTTTATGCTTCAAATTTTATATTTTGAAATATTATATAGAGAAACACAGTTTCCCCAAAAACATGGAGATTGGGAACCCTCCAAAAACAAATAAATTAAATGGATCCCCAAACAAGATTTTTCCATCGCCACAGAATCCAACGCCTCATTAGCCGCTGTCGTGGGACTGAGCCACATTACGGCCATTAAGGTCTTGGCCATTTATCCCCTCGATCACATCTCTCTTGGGTCGCTGCATCGATGTCAGATTTGTTAGGTCGTCTGCGAATTCGATTATTTTAGAGGGAGGATAGAGATGGAAAGGATAAGGATAAGGATATTTATAAAAATTAATCAAATTGTTATTAATTAATAAAAAGGGAATTATCGTCTCATTTTTGAATAATCAAACCTTAAGCTTGTTTTTTTTTATTGAATTAAACTAGTTGTACATTCTTTTTGTACAACAAGTGTGACATTCCTCGATGCTTCAAAATCGTGGGCATTGATTTGAAAAGGTGTTATTCAAATCAATGATCTTTAAAAACGTAGGGCTGTGTAATTTCCACTCATTTGTATCTTCCTTCCGTTATTTATAATACATAGTTTCAAACTCAATAAGATAATGTTGGAATTCCTTATTTGAACTCTGATAATACTTATAGGGCTAAAGCCCACGTATGGAAGTGCAAACCCTACCATTAAAGTTCAAACACCCTGCTCATTGTTCACATCCAATAGAGCTGTTATCTATATATTATTATTATTATTATTATTATTATTATTATTATTAGTGAATCGCAATTATACTTATGCAGCCTTAGTTTTTATTACCATAATATCCATAATTCTTTTCTATAAATATGGAGTTTTAGTTCCTAATGAAACGTAAAAGTTTATTTATTTTTCTCTTTTGTTTTTTCATTAGTTTATAACACGTCATCAGCACGATTTTCTAAATATTATAGCAACTTAGTTTGAAGATGGTCTATATTCAATCTCTATCAAACATGTTATTTTCTTTGCCGCATACATGCATAATTAATTTTTTTTGCTTGGGCGTAAGTATTTGCATGCATATCTATACTCAATTTTGCAAAACTTCTTTTCACTACCACAAGCCAATAGAATTATTATGCGTAATGATTACTTTCCACTACCAATGATACATTTTTTATTTTACTAATGCATATCTTTGTATGAATTCTTGTTTTCTCTACTTTTGTGTGTATGAATTCCTGGCCGCTGCAATTAATGTTAAATTTTAATTTTCTAATTCTTTGTATATATTTTTTGTTAGGTTTTTAGTGTTGGCAATTCCGTGGACAAAAGGACTAATTTGTAACGTGTTGTAAAAGTCAGGGACCTAGATTGCAATTTGTATAAATTGGGTTATGAGGTCTATGGTTCGAGCGTGAAAAGAGGAGAGACAAGGCACCTCATTTTCGCTAGCTTCTCGTCGTGTTGGTGCTCAAAAACTAAATTACTGTCGCCCGCATGTCGCCGAGCCCTCGCTTGAGCAATAGTGTGTTGCTCGCCTGTGGCTGAGCCCTCGCTCGAGCGATAGGTCGATCCGAAATATCCTAATTTACTGTTTTGAAGTATGTTTTTCAGTTCATTCAACCTAATTACCATTTCCTATAAATACCTGAGCCTATGCACGAATTGAGGTGTGATTGTTCATTGTGCTTATTCTCTAAACACATTCATATTATCCTTTGAAGATCCAAGAGTATATTCATACATTGATTCCACATTTTCTTATTGAGATCATACAACCACATATTTGGGAAAACATCAAACACATTAAATTCGAAACACCACTTACTTCCTATTGGTCACAAGAAAGTACTCTTTCAGCTGGATTTCAGAAGTTCCTGCAAGTTGCGAGAGGTTGGACTACAAGCACAGAAAGAGCACAAGGTCTTGGAGTAGGTTCTTGGAATTTTCCTAGGAATAGACAATTGCAGACGATCTTGGAGCAGGTCTTGTAGCAGACCTTGGAGTTAGTAGGAAATAGATCGAAAAGTCTAGTGAAGTTGGCTAGATAGCATCTGACTGTAACTCACTCCGGATTGTCCATAGTGGAGGTAACTGACTTGGTCCCAGAGTTTTTACCCAATTGGGATTTCTTCGTCATCATATCGATGTTTATTATTGCTTTCCTTATTACTGCGGTATTCAAATATGGGATAATTGGACTTGTATATTTAATCATCTAGAAACGATTAAAAGTGACTTGTTGCTTTTGATTGATTAATTACGCATGTAGGGTCAAAACTAGAAATGGATAAGTAACAACTATTCGATAACTTAAAAGTCGTTAAATTGATCACCCGTGAATTGTAAGTGGTATCCAGTGCGACGCCCGATTTGTCAATTGGTATCAGAGCCCAAATTCGTTCTTTGACCCATATTATCTAGATGAGTAATTCATTATCCATATCGCCATATTTTGATAGCAATAATTATGCCTACTTGAAGGTTAGGATGATATCCTTTCTAAAATTCATGGATGAGCGTATCTGGTTTAGTGCTGTGAATGGTTGGGTTGCACCTAGTTCTACGGTTAATAATGAAGTAATCCCCACCTCTGTTGCTAATTGGACTAGAGCGAACTTAGATGAATGTAACTGGAACAGTAAAGCCTTACATGCCCTATTTATGGATGTATCCCCGGAATAGTTTAGGCGAGTGTCTATGTGTGATGAAGTCAAAGAGGTTTGGAATATTCTATAGACCACACATGATGGAACTCATGTCGTTGATAACTCTAAGTTGCAGGTGCTGACCACTAGATTTGAAGATATTAAAATGAAAGAGAATGGGACCTTTGATGAATTCTATGATAGCTTAAACAACATAATAAATTCTAGATTTAACCTAGGTGAGAGAATCCCTGATCCTAAGATAGTTAGAAAAATTTTTAGATCCCTATCAGAAAGGTTTAGACCTAAAGTCCCGGCAATAGAGGAGAGTAAGGACTCAGATTCCATTAAGATTGAAGAGTTGATTGGATCTCTCCAGACTTATGGACTTACATTAGGTAAACCTAAAATTGAGAAGTCAATTACCTTGAACACCATTAGAGATGAAGATTCTGACTCTACCTATTCAAATTTTCCTAACAAAGAGTTAGCATACTTTGCTAAAAAATTCCAAAAATTGGTTAGGAATAAATTAAACCTAAAGAGAGACAACGAGGTGATTCTAGTGAGTCTAGAAGACGATCTCAATCTATGAGATGTCATAACTGTCGAGATTTTGGCCACGTTAGAAGCGAGTGCCCTAGTTGTAGGAGAAATTCGAATAAGGCTATGAATGCTACATTCACTGATAACGAGTCTAACTCAGACAATTATAGTGAAAAATCTACTCGTGAGGAAAGTGGAAAATATATTGCCTTTACTACTAGAATTAAGAATGAATTTGATAAAGAGTGTGAGAAGGTTGAGAACGTAAGTAGTGGTGAGAATTCAGAAGAAGATTCTGATAGTGAGGACAATTCTAATAGTGAGGGAGAGGCTTATGATAGAATCTATAAGGGGAGCATTAAGATTCTACAAAAAATAAAGCTTTAAGTACAAGAGTTATGGAACTTGAGTCGGAAAACGAGAAACTCGTAGCGTACTTTCTGGAATCTACCTCAACCCTGAGTTTGTTGAAAGCCATGAATGAATCTTTAGATACTCGGGTTAGGAATCTCACTAGAAACCTTGAGAAGACCTCTAGGAGAGCTGAAGAGCTGACAGTTGAAAATGAAACCTTAGAAATCCATGTTAAAAATCTTTTGAGCGACCTAGAGCATTCCAAGTCTCAACTTCTTACATTTTCTAGTGGTTCTATAAATCTAGATAACATTCTAGCAATAGGCAAGCCTACTTGTAACAAGGGAGGTCTAAGATGTAATAAAAATGATCATAATGTTGCTAGTACATCCAATACCACATTTATCCTTGGTACTAACCAACTTAAACATGTGCCTAACCCTAAACCTAAGAATAAGAGATATTTAGGACAGAGGCCTACTAGACAGCGTAGGACCCGCCAACCTAGGAATAGATATCAATAATCTCATAACTTTGGTCCTAATTTTATCCCTACATGTTTTCATTGCGGTGAGTTAGGACACATAAGGCCTAGGTGTCGTCATTTCCTGAACAGAAATAAAAATTAGAACTTAAATAATAACAAGAATCAGTATTTTTTTGGTCCAATTGAATTTCTTACTAATCAAGTGAGCCAGTTGACCAAGTTAATGACACAAATGAATGGGAATATTCCTGTCCCTGGGCAAGTTTGGGTAAAAAAAGTGATATGAAAAATTTTGAAATAGATCAAGGTGCTCTTAAAGGTAAGAGTATTTGCATACCTAATTGGATATGTATTTTTGGTGCATGACGTGCTTTATCATTCTGTGACATTGATTTATTCCCGCATTATATTTGTTTATTTGTTTTCTAGGTAGAAAACTCATGAATATTTTTTATTTTTATTTTGTGTGTTTGACATTTTTTTGTCTGGTTGGCGCATTCATGTTTTAAAATAAAAACAACAAAGAAAACAGAAAATTGAAAACTAAAAAATAAAAAATGCAAGAAATTATTTTTCCAAGCATAATATATAATATACTTGAATTTTTTTGTTGTAATTAAGCATGAGTTTAATCGATGAGCTGTAATATAGTTTCCATTGCTGGCTTAGGTTATTATAGAGTACTTAATATAGGTATATTCATGTACCATATGTGCTGCACACACTATGATATTGTTAAGGAGACTCAACTGCTTGTGTGTTATTTGTGATGGCAATCACATGTTAGTAAGGTGACTTTGAACATTAATTGACCTTATTTATTAGATCGAATCTTAAGTTTATCCTCGTTAATAAAAAGCTCAATATCTTATATTCTTCTTCGGAGCCTATTAGACTCAAACAATTAAGTCTGCGGAGTTTCTCACAACTTGGTGTCTATGGTCAATTGATTTGGGTTAACTAGCTTAAAGCTCACTACATGGGTCATTTTAATCGTTTAATGGAGAAGAGCCTGCACTTAAGATGTGAAAAATAATAATGAGATTAAAATATTAAAAGATGCGAAAATAAAATATGCTCAAAGTTAAGGGGAAAAATGAAATATTCATACAAAATGAGCTTTTCTTTATATGTTCTAATGTGCTTTAAATAGTCATAAGTTGATGAATACACTTATTGGCAGTAATGTTTAGCATTTCCTTTATCACAAAATTAAGGTTTGAAATCCTACTTACAAATGATTAGTGACATTTTACACATATGTGTCACTTATACAATTTATTCCATGTTAATTTGAACTAAGTATGTGAAAAGGTTTACTGTATATTGCTTATACTTGTGCATGCTAAGAACAACATTTTTTAGTTATTATATGTTAATGTTAAAAAAATTTCATTATCTGTCCCTGCATCATTTGTGACAAAAAGATGGAGAGTAAAGTAAATGTTGTGAATGAGAGAATTTCAAAATTTTAAATTTTTTTAAAGGTGAAGTAGATTGATAGGGGAAGATTTGTTGATTGCATTGCATTCCATTCCATACTATATCTACCTAACTGCTTGAGTTTTTTATGTTTGTGTGATGCTAATGTTTTTGTTGGTGTTTGGATTAACATTACTATTACATCTCATTCTAGCTAGTATTGGTATCATGTGTTTAATGATTTTATTATTTTCTGTATCGCGTGTTTTTACACTCGATATTTGAGTTGTGAATTTTAGGAAATAGATTTAACAAAGAATGCAAAAGACGTCAGTTTGATGAAGTTTGTGTAGTTTCGATTTTGTATTTAGTTTTCATTGACTTATTGTATAGTTTTGTTGCAGAATGCCAAATGAGGAGTTTGTTAGGTTTTTAGTGTTGGCAATTCGGTGGACAAAATGACTAATTTGTAACGTGTTGTAAAAGTCAAGGACCTATGTTGCAATTTGTATAAATTGGGTTATGAGGTCTTGGGTTCGAGCAAGAAAAGATGAGAAACACGACGTTGCATTTTCGCTAGCTTCTCGCCTAGTTGGCGCTCGAGCTACAAAAACAGAATGTCTGTCTTCCGCCTGTCGCGAGCTCTTGCTCGAGCAACAATGCATCCCTCACCTGTCGCTGAGTCCTCGTTCGAGTGAAAGGTTGATCCGAAAAATCCTAATTTGCAGTTTTGAAGTATTTTTTCTAGCCCATTTAACCTAATTACCATCCCCTATAAATACTCAAGTCTATGCACGAATTGAGATGTGGTTATTCATTGTGCTTATTCTCTAAATACATTCGTATTATCCTTTGAAGATCCAAGAGTTTATTCATACATTGTTTCCATTTTTTATTTTTATTTTGAGATCATACAGCCACATATTTGGAAAAAACATTAAACCCATTGGATCCGAAACACCAACTACTTCCTATTGGTCATAGGAATGTACTATTTCAGTTGAATTTCAGAAGTTTCTGAAAGTTGAGAGATGTTGGACTACAAGCGCAGGAAGAGCACAAGGCCTTGGAGCAGGTCCTTGGAATTCTGCTGGGAAGAGACAATTGTAGAAAATCTTAGAGTAGATCCTAGAGCAGACATTGGAATTAGTAGGAAATAGATCGGGAAGTCTAGTGGAGTTAGCTAGATAGCATCCGACTATCACTCACTCCGGATTGTCTATAGTGGAGGTAACTGACTTTGTCCCGAAGTTTTGATCCAGTTGGGGTTTCTCCATCATTATATTGGTATTTATTATTGCTTTCTGTATTATTGTAGTATTCAAATATAGGATAATTTGACTTGTATGCTTAATCATCTAGAAACAATTAAAAGTGACTTGTTGCTTTTGATTGATTAATTTCGCACGTATGGTCAAAACTAAAAATAGATAAGTAACAACCATTCGATAACTAAAAAGACGTTAAATTGATAATCCGTGAACTATTAAGTGGTATCTAGTGGGACACCCAATTTTTCAATTTTTATACACAATTCTGCTGCCACTTCTTCTCTTGAAATCAATGCTAATTTCCTAATTGTTTGCCACTACAATCATTCTGGTTAATCTTGTTTCTCTCTTTTTGCCTATACAACATTTAATTCATGACTTTAATTCATGTATTAATTATGCATTTAACTCTATATATGATAAATTCATGTGCATGTTTGAAATTTTTCTTAATGCGTGTTTGATAATTATTTTCTTTAACTTGATTAAATAACTGTAAATGTTCTTTTATAAGTTTTCTTTAATATGCTGCTCTTGTAAAAGTGCAACTCTATAAATATTACATTCTACTAGAAAACACTCATGAAGAGTTAATTTTTCTGAATAGTAATTCATTATTGCTCCTGAGTAACATAAATTATAATTTTCAATATTTCAGAAAAATATTGCTATATTGCTATTGAAGAAGCAATAGTGAAATACAACATACTACCTATGTAGCACATGTTTCGAAGAATATATCATTTTGAATTGGTGTTTATGTCTGAAGGAAAATATATAACTCCTATCATGTTGACATTAACTATCTGATTCATTATTATGTGATTTTATAATATTTAATCATATTTTTCTAAATGAATTTTATTTTCTTTTACTTTATATGTTATTACTCAAATGAAAAATATAACAAAACTTGAGTTTGTTGCACTCGACATATCTAACAAAAAATATTTACTATGAGTTATCGATGATGATATTAATCTTGTCCCAAATGGTCCAACTGTCCAAGAGACACAATAAAGGAAGAAAAGTAAGAATTGCTGCAGGATCGTGTAAAAACACTTATGTTCCTTCGTCATCATCGGCATGATGGATTAAAAATTGAATACCTCATTGTAAAAGACCCACAAGTTCTTTGAAAAAAGTTGATTGAAAGATTTGACCATCAAAAGGCGTCCACCATAAAGCTTGCTATGAATTGATGCATATTCGATTGCAAGACTTTAAAATAGTTAGTGAGTACAATTCTGAACTATTTAGAATATGTTCAAAATTGACATTGTGTGGAGAAAAAAAATCACTGATGAAAATATATTAGAGAAAAAATCACCTTGCATGCTCGACAATATTGATTAGTTTATTTTTCAGTATCTCAATAGTTTATTTTGATTTAAAAGTTAGTCTGAAGTATTTTTTCTTATTTTCCTTAAAAGTTTGAGACGTTACATTGTTAAACTATTCTAGTTGATTAAAGTATTTCTTAATTCTTTTTTACTATAAAACTAGTTTTTCAAAATATTTATTTTACCATAAATTCAAAATGAATTGTCAAGATAAATGTTTTATTGATAGTGCAACTTCGCATGCTACTCCTTAAGACAAGTATTTTTTTGGACTTAACATTAGTGGAATATAATGTTAATACAATATCAAGTGTGTCGAACATCGTTAAAGGCTCCAGAAGTGCTTGTACTATTTTATCAAATAATACAAAATTATATATTCATGATGTACTTTATTCTAGCAAATTCAAAAAAAAAAAAAAATTACTTAGTTTTAAAAATATTCGATGCAATGAATATTGCATTGAGACGAATCAATATTATCAAGACGTGTATTGACCAAAAAAAAGTTTTTTTTTTTTTAATTCTGGCATGACCAGATGGTCTATGCTAATGAATATTAACTTCAATCCAATACGCTTATTCTCTTTATTGAGTTGATCATCAATCATGACTAGATAAAGTTGGGACGAAATCCCCATATTTCTAAAAATTGATTAGGGTGATAAACGGGGCTACGTCACTCTTCACATTGACCATTTAGATATTATTTATATCTAATAAATTTGATACATTTACTAGATGATTGTATGATGTTTGAAACTAAAGTTTGCAAAATTACTGTTCAAAAGTTAAAATTATGAGCATAATTTCAAATTATACAATAAAGATTGTAGGTCTTGTCAATGCTACTATTTCTTGTTAAACACCTCTGATCAATTTTTTAATTTGCTATTGAGAACAAAATACTCCCCATTTCTGTTTAGGAGATACTATAAGGCATCATACCACATCATAGTTCTCCCTATTATAATTTGACTTATTGTCATATTTTAATTTTTTAATCAAATTATTTTGATAGTGCAATATATGTAAAATTGATCCACACCAATGCATTGAGATGGAAAGTAAAGAATGTTAAGAATAAATGAGTAATTTGGACCATTATCTTAAATGAGTGATATTTTATAATGTGATTTGCTGATTGTCAATTTGATTGGACAATTTTCTTAGCATTAAGGGAATGAATTAAGAAATTGAAAATAATGTATAAAGGAATCATTATATTATGTAGATTCTCGCAAAAGATAATTCGAACAAAAAATTTGAAAGATAATTCATTTAGATATATTTACTGACCAAAAATATCAACAATATTTCACACGCTAACTTTAAATGCTCCAACTCAAATTAAAGTTCTAGAGGATAATTAGTTAATATTATATTTGATAAATTTATGGCACGCCTAAAGTGTGATGATATTCAATTCTAATATAAAAATCTCCAAACGAAAATGGAGCAATTAGAAAAGATGGTCCTATTAAGGAGGCTTATACTTTTGAAGAGTATTTAGACATAACAAATTATAAAATTCTAGAACAAGTTTACATACCTGATATGTTGATAATTGAGATATCTCTAAAAGTTTATGAAACCTAGCAGTGGTTTAGGTACATGTTATATTGAAATTTGAGATATTTCAATAAGTTATATCATAATGGGAAAAAATAGAATCGAATGAAAAAGTTTTCGACAACACTTTTGTAAATCATGTACTGCATTATATATGAATAGCGAGGAATCGAAATTAAATTGTTGAAGTATATCAATTGGAAAATAATTGGCCAAATAAATAAACACAATCTTATCAAATTGAATTTACTAGAAAAACTTGAAGTTTCTAGATTTACCGTCCGAACACCTAATGGTATATACTTATGCGAAATGAAAATAGAAAAAGTAAAATCGTAATATGAAATGTACGACTCTTTACATAATGAATTTCGCAAAAAATTGTGTAAATAGTTAAATTATCATAAGGGGGATGCAATTACAAGTCTCTGTTTTATTAGTACTAGTTTTTGCACGAACAATGTACGAGATTGGTTATTTTGTAGGCATTGTTAGAATGTTTAATGTGTTGAATATTTTTCTAGCGATCTTATAGTTTCCCCTTTCTCTTATATTTCTTTTACTATATCTTTGCAAAGGTGCACAATTTGGATTTAATGTGGAGTCCTATACCATCTTGTACCAACATAATCCTGTATTTGTACCATCATCCAAAAAACTATCAACAACCAACTCTTAGAAAAATGGACAAATGATACTGAAGAACATGAAAAATAAAATATAAACAATTAGATTTCTGAAATATCATCCAAAATATTGTCGTCGGAGTGTCACTGAAACTGAAAGCCATTCTAGCCAACCTAAAATCACATATTTTGAGTTTACAATTTGCATTTGCCAGAATATTTTTGGGTTTTAGATCTCCGTGATAAATATTAGCTGCAAACAAAAACTTCATGTTGGATTACATTTACCAAGTCATAAAGCACAGTTCACCAGTCCCCATTCACTTAAGTGGTGCGTTACAAGTAGAAGATAAAACTGTTAAATAGGAAAAAATCAACATATACAACAAATTGGGAAAAAAAAAAAATTTACTATCAAGTTTTACGGAAATAGCTGCAGGTCACACTATAAATCCTCTAATTATAGATATGTTTCTTTATGTAGGAATACAAACTGATTAGCAAATTAATGGATTGAACAATTATATTTTTTCTAAAAACGAGATAACACCAGGGAAAATAGACGAGAAATGGATTTAACTTGTGAAAATGTATTTAAGAGAACGAAGCAACTGTAGTAGTACATGACATGTAGTAGTACTGTAAGTGTATAAAGAATAGTAATTTTATTTGTACTAAAAATGGTAATTAAAACTAAAATTGAAGTCTAGTATTTTCAACGGACAAATTGAAATTTATTTGGTAATTAAAATTTTGTTGCAAATTTAAGAAATTTAATGTATTTTAGTTGTACCTTTGGTAGGTGGATTATGAATATTATCTAATGATTTTTGGAATTTTGTTGAAACTCACCAGGAATGAATAAAAACTAGGATTCCATAATTCAGCATTCTCATTTCAGAGACTTGTCAGATTTCAAGAAACTCGATGGAGAACTATGCATTGAGAGTAGGAAGTCCAGAGATAACCAGCAAGACATATTCTATGATGAAAATAATATGATACACTATAACACAGCAACAAGCTATAATAGATGAATAATGATGAAAGTTAAGTGCATACTATGTCATTGAAGTAAATTCAGTTTACAGGTTTTTGTACCCTGCATGAACAATTTAAACAGCCAGATGCACCACTCCTCATATCCCAAGCAATTCAAGCAAACGAAGTCATCAAAATATACAATCACATATCTTGTTTCAAAATGTCATGATTTCAACTACAACATACAAGTTGTGTGCAAAAAGCTTACAAGATAGAGCAAAGCAAAGACCATACTACAACAAGATGACTTTTAACATGCAATAAAACTTTCACAAACTACAAAAAACATACGTGATACAGCAACAGATCGCCTTCTTACTTGGTCTGGTCTCACCTGCTACTGCCACTTCCTTGAAACAACTCGTTGATTCGAGCCTCAATATCCTCCACGCCGTACTTGATATGCCTATCTGCATGCTTCCCAAAATCTGGAGCATTCTGCAATCTTACAATGAAGTTGTGGTACGCTGGAGATAAAGTCCCAGAAACTGAAACCCTCAACTCGTCTCTTGATCAGAAGCCACATAACGGGATCTGGCGGTTCAAAGACTTGAGGGTATGTTCCAGTGTGGCGCAATCACGTGGGTCTTCATCGGAAAGTTTTTCCGTTAACTTTTCACGTAATCTCCCATCAAAGTTATAGAATATCTTGAGAATATCATCAGTCATGGTGTCAGTATGGCCTAGAGTATTTGCTATATGTCGAGCAACGGCAATAAGCTTCTGTTCACCGTTTTCCGCCATTAAAGCTTCTTTTTTTGAATAGGGGTTCCGTACAATCAACTCAACTCAACTCAAACGAGATTTGATGAGGTTTGGTGTAGTCTGAAAGAAAAGGGAGTGGAGAATATTGTGCAAGTTTTGCACGTCTTCTCGATCAAGTTATCGAACGAGGTAGATCGAAGAGCACAACCTTTCCTAGACATGTAGCAAAAGACTTTGGCTGCCTCTCGAGTGCTTTCCCTCTGGCAAAGACATTCAACAAGTTCAGCATAAGAGACAAAATCCAGAACCCAACATTTAAATCTGGAGAGCTGCTACACGTACAGGATGGAATTTTCACAGATTCTGCCAGGCCACACACATTCAGGTGGGGTCCATATTTTTTAATCATTTTTTAAAACAATGGGGCCCCCTCTACAGTGAGGGGCCTGTAAGCCCCTGTAAGAAAAAGCTCCTGTACGCGGAGCATTATACTTAAATCTAACGGTGGAAAACAACTTCAAACCATCCTCAAACTTCCCCAAAGAAAATAAAACCCGTATACAAATTGTCTGTCACCCCACCCTCAAACACCCAACTTAGCTGTCCCCACCATCTGTTCATATTATAAATGTTTGGCACATGAGTAAAGTTATATTCTAGGATTAAAATGACAAAGAAGCAAAAGAAGGCTTTTTTTTTTTTCCGTCAATAAACAAAAAGAAACAATCTGATCAAGCGATTTACCTGCAACAGAGGAAGTGTGAACCAAAGGATTGGGTTTCAAAATTCATAATCCTCATTCGACCTCATCTTCGACACAAAGTAGGAATTGATTTTGGGAGTCGGATTATTTGGGATTTCTTTCTACAATGTTGAGAGAAAGAGTGAGATTAAAAGGGTTGAAGAGAGGAGAAAAGGCAGATTCTATACCATAGAAACAGTTTAGATCCAAATTACAGAAGGCAAACATAAATTTATCCTATCTTCCCCTATATCCAAACAATAATCAAACATGCAATGAAGATAACTTTCCAATTCTAAAAGTACAAAACAAATTTCATTTTTATGGACAAAGAGTCATTTTTGCATTGGTTTAAAACAACGATGAAGAATAGTATAAAAACTAAATAAACATTATCGATGAGATATATTTGATTATTGAATCATGAAATATTTACATTGAAGAAACTATATCAATAGTTCACCTATAGCTCAGAAATGGCTACATTCTTCATTTTACCATGTTCAATCACCGTGCATGGATTGTTGAGGACAACTTGCATTGAGTAATCTCAAATCCTCGAGTCATCTTTGAAAACATTTTTTGTAGCTCCTCAATACTGTATGTGTTGCCCTGCAAACACAAATATGAGGTTAGTTACAACCTAAATAAGGAAATTTATATGGACCTGTAAAATAAACTGAGGTTTAAACGCTTAATAGTCTATAATAAAGTTAAATATGTGAAAAATGTATACTGACACTCCCATGAGATTAGTGTAATCTTGGAATTGAAAAAAATGGAAGTCGCAGGGGAAACGAAGGTGAAATTACATTTTGTACTGAAATTTGATTCTTTGATCCAAAAGTACAAATAAAAAATCCAAATTCGAAACCTTGAAATATTAGCAATAACAACACCAAATCGTATCGGATAAAAAAATTCAATAATCTTCCGATCCACAAGGCTATTCGAACTAAAAAGAAAAGAATAAAGATCAAATAATATAGAATATTTCCGATGAAGCGTTTTGTGCAAAGGAATAGAAGGAAGTTAACATACACAGAAGATGAAAAGGAAACTATTAACAAACAAGTTGAAAAGAAGTCAAGTGTAAGTGGAAATATAGTAACGAAATATATAAGCAATTGAGTAGGAATTGCTAAATATGGAATACAACTGTATTTATAAATTGCTGACAAAAATAAGGGAATATATATACTTGTGAAAAGACTGTAAATCTATGGATGTATAAATGAAAGAATTTCCTTATACACAACATTTGTAGTGCATGTGTTGTGTAAGTTATCCGTGTTTGATGGTTTCAGTAAAACTTTCAAAGATGTACTTGTTTTGCTCTCGATAATGCCACATATAATTGTCCATAACAGAAGACTAGTTCTGGAAGATATAAACCAACAAAATCTAACGTTTGACCTTGTGCTTTATTTATCGTCATTGCAAAACATGGTCAAATTGGGAATTGAGTTCTATTAAAATGAATTGAAGTATGATCATTTTTCAGAGGCACAAAAGGAATTCTTGGTAAGAAAACATGTTTCCCACTGATAATGCTACATAAAGCTGACCATGACAGAAAACTGGTTCAGGAAGATACAAACCAACGTAATCAAGAGTCTGACCTTGTGCTTTATTTATCGTCATTGCAAAACAAGGTCTCATTGGAAATTGAGTTCTCTTAAATTGGATTGATTGTCGATCATTACGAAGAGGTATAAAAGGAATCCTTGGTAAGAACACATATTTGCCATGATATTCACCAGTTGTAATTTCAGCCAGAATTACATTTCTTTCAAACTTTCGACAAGTAAGGCGAGTTCCGTTGCATAAACCTTCAGAAGGATTAATATTTCGCAATAGCATTACTGGACAATTTACCTTAAGTTTCAATTCATGCGGCGAAATACCATTTGGTGTTAAACTATTCAAAAAATCTTCCTGCAAGCTTTGTTCTGATCTGTTAATAGCTTCATCAAAACTATAGTACGTGAAAATGTCACCTAGAATTTGGTTGAGCAAAATGTTGTTAATATAGTCAACATATTCATTTGTAGGCGTAAGAATAACTCTGTTTATCATGTCATGTAAATTACCAGCATATGCTTCTATATTTGGGAAAACATGACAAATCAAATTTTTTAGAGATGTTGTTTCATTCTCAAATGGCAAGATTATACTATTTGGAAGTTGAACGCAGTTACAAACATGTTCTTCTTCTATTCCATCTCCAATTCTAAGTAAGTAATCACAAAATGTAGGATCTAATTTTGCTCTCATATTCTCAACCAAAGATAGCTGTGTATACAAAGGCCATAAGTTTGAAAAAACTAAGCTAGATTTCATTATATCTTCTTTTATCCCCCTTGGTACTAACAGTAGAACTTGTCGAAAATCTCCTCCAAGAACAATCACTTTCCCACCGAAAGGCAAGTTATTCTCGATAACGTCTTTAAACATTTTGTCTACAGCTTCAATAGCACAATGATTTACCATGGGTGCTTCATCCCAAATTATTAGCCTACACATTTTAAACAACGATCCCAAAGCCGATTGCTTGCTAACAGAGCAACTAACTTCACCAAATGTTTCCAAAGGAATTTTGAATCTCGAATGAACTGTTCGACCTCCAGGTAAAAGAGATGCAGATACTCCAGAGGACGCTGTTGCCAAAGCAATTAAATTTTGAGACCTCACACCAGTTAAAAGTGTTTTGTACAAAAAAGTCTTGCCTGTCCCCCCTGGACCATCAATGAAGAAACAATCACTTGATTCAGTTTTGACTTTTTCCATAATCATATCATATGCAATTTGTTGTTCTTTATTTAACATTGTTGCACAAGCTAGGCCCCCTTCAATATCCGAATTCATTGTTTCCTCTGCAACCATTCGGGTCAATTTATCATCCTCATCTATATCTACAGAAAATGTTACTATTCCATAATCATTGATATTTTTACCTAGGGGTTCTAAAATCGAATTGATGTCTTCCAAAGCTCGTACTTCAGCAACTTTAGCAGATATATTTTGATGTATATAATCATCAATCATATATGCATTAAATTTATCTCACAATAACTTTGGATGATCAGAATTGCAAAGCGTAAGAATTGTAGCAAAAAGACGTCTTAAAGAGACAGGCATTTCGTACACAATAGTTTCGGATACACATTCTTCACAATAATTATCTCCTCTTATAAAACCATATAAAAGTACTACTTCTCGATATGTAGCGTAAGTTACCCCATTCAAAATTTTTAAATCATCAAACGATGTTGGCCCTCTAATATGGTTAAGAAGAATGCGAAGGAAATTTCGCTCACCTTCACTTGGATTGGCAGTGACAATTCGTCCTATAACAAGTTGTTTTCTAGGAGTCCAAATTTTCTTATTTGCATTCCAGACAAAATGTGTTGGGAAATCTCTGTACAACAATGTTCGTGCAAATTCGTTTGTTTCGTTCATGTGGAAAAATTCAGTTAACATTGTTCTCCTTATATTTTCATTTTTCAATAATAGTAGATAAATTATCTGTATCGTTGTATCGTACTTGTTGATGATCTTCAATATGAAATTGTAAAGAATAAACAGTCGGATAAATTTCAGATAAGTGAAAAGAAAAAATCCTCCACATAGCTTCAGGTGAAGATATCCATCTAGCAGACTGGTAAGCAAAAATTTCATCAAATTCCTTAGTTGATTGATTCTTATCAACGAAAAAATTAATACGATCATGCCCTTTGTATACATATTAGTACAAATATTTTACAGTTTTAATAGAAGAACATACCTCAACATTAATATAACAGCCGAATTTTGCACTTAAATAAGGATTATATGGGACGACCCATCGATTGTCCAACATATGGCCTTTAACTTTAATACAAATACCATTATTACGACGCATGTACAATGGATATGAGTTATCACCGAATATATTAGTGTCACAATATTCCTTAGGATATTTATTCTTACAACCATTATGTTTTAGCATGCATACATTCTTTGGATGAAGATTTCCACAAGGACCGTGCATATTGTGTTTTACAATAATAGAATGAAGATGAGAGTACTTATTTTCAACACTATCAACAATACCTTGATAAAGTTCAGCACGAATTTGTTTATGATTATTTCAAAAATAATCTAACCTGACAGTTTCAATTTTAACATACACATCTACAACATATTGTTGAAAAAGTCTACCAGCATGAAGCAACACAGACTTACCAGAACGTCGAATTTGTAACTTGTATGAATAGTATTCACGACAAGAAATCTGTGATCGTTTCTTCATTCCATGAAGCACTAAATGAGGAAAAAGAAAACGTATTGTTATATTCATTAACAATAATTATATTGAATAGTTAAAAAACATACGGAAAAGTATATTAGCAAACCTGCAGCCTCTTTCTAATAATTTCAGTTGCAGAATTTATATTGGTAGGAACCGCAACACAATCAGGTAAATTATGAGACTGAACGTTGACATTTTTGCATCTCTGTATGCATTCATGCCAACCAGATTCTCCAAATAGAAAAATCAAAGGATATTGCAAAGAATCATAACAATCATAATAATAATGAACACTATGTGAATAACTAGAATGACCGTATATATTAATGTCACGAACACGAGTATTTGCATTTTCATCCTCCTCAACCTATACAACAGCAACTTGAGAAGCTGAAGGAGTATTGAAAACTCTTTGATCAACTCCTAGTTCACATCTTATTTGTATGCAATGATCGTTCAAATTTGTTATATCAAGGATCTAAAAAATTTACTATATAGATTTACTTTCAAAATTAAAATTAAAATACTTATAGTAGATTCAACTAAATTTGCTGAAATTTTTCATGCGATTTTCAAGTTCATTATCTGTGTCATAAAAATATAACTGCATATAAGAAGGCGTATTGTTATCCGGCATAAGTTGATTTACATAATGATCTACTTGTAATTGAACTCTAAATGTGTAAATACCTCTGTATGCTTGGAAAAGTTCTTTATCATACTTTACACCAAACGAAGTGAATGCAAAATGGTTATTATATCCACGTGAGAATTTTTTGAACTCCATGCATCTAGGTTCTTTGGAAGTAAATAAATCATACAATTCAGTTGGCGAATTAGGCATAGACAGTTTAACTTTCCCATCGGAGCAACAAAATCCTTTACTTTCCCTATAGAATTTACGTGCATTACAATGTTTACAATAGCTACATGTCGGCAATACATATGAGGTCGTTGATATATTCAACAAGTTAAAACTTCCTTATATTTGAGAATCGAAAAGATTTGTTGATTTTTTGCTTGCAGTAGAAACCTCAGACTCAGAATGGATTATAGATTGATGCACATGGGTAACATCCATATTATGATTTTCAAATACTTTAGGATCATTTATTCTTTTACGACGATCAACGTGTACAGTTTGGCTTTGATTCCTCCTATCCGCTTGTCTTTGACTTTTTTGTTGACGAATCAGCGCACTATATGATTCAGTTTGGTGAATATTTTGAAGGTTAGAGGAACTGGACATTTGATTTGCAGAGGCTTTTGAAGAATCCATAGGAACAACAAAATGTTTGTATCCTGTACTAAAGTAACCAAACATATAACAAAATGAACAATACATTAGATGCATACATTTGTACTCCATTTCATGAGTATATCAGCTAATCTAATAAAATGAAAATACCAATAACATAGGAAGATGATAAAATAAGACGAAGAAAACATTTATTGTCATATATAAAATTGAACGCTAAGTTCGAACTCGAAAAACTTGTGCATATAAAGTTGGAAATGGTGATCGAACACTCAGTTTTTCTTCCGAAGTAAAAAAGTCCATATAAAATGATAACAAGTAAACAAAAAAAAAAAAAAAAGGAAACTTGTAATGGTACTTTTTGTTTCATTTTGTGGTCAGTAGATTTCACTTTTGCAAATATTACTTCTTGCAATTTCGTTTGCTTGTCAACAACTACCCAAAAATAACAACCCAAAAAGACAAGCTACAATTTGAAAAACTTGTGCCTAAAAATGGAGAACTTACCAAATATCCTCCTTCTTGAAAATATAAAAAACACATAACATCCTAACACCGAATGAGAAGAAAATGTTACCTAAGAAAGTTCGTAATAATACTTTATTTTGCAGGAACTTCTTTCGTCGACAGAGGAAGGTGTTTTGCAAATTTCCACACCTTATAGTCAGTCGTCCAGGCACGGATTTATTATTCTCCACCAACGATTAGGGGTTTTTAATACAAAGATAGGAGAGTTTTGGCGAGAAGAAGAGAAACTTATTTGATTTTGAAGGCTTTACTGCTTTCGTTTGTATTTTTTCTTTTTGTATTGGAGAAGAGTATTGGAGAAGAAAGAGAAATAGAGAGGATGTTCCTGTCTCGGAGAAATTTTAGACCAAATTTACCCGCTGTCAGCCGTTTTGTTTGAATTCCTCGATCACACTGGGCCCATTTCCGCCCATTTCCAATTTAACAATGATCAAAATTCTAATTAAATATTATTATATTATTTCAGACATTCGTGCCAGAGGTGCATAATTGAAGGCGGGAAGATATTTAAGATATTTATGTGAATAGTTATTGTACCAAGTATTTATGTGAACAGTACTAAATTAAACCAGTTTGTGAACAGTTCGAAAACAATCAGGTGTGAAACGGAGGTTACAAAAATTAATAGTAAACCCCAAAGCGCCTCTTATAAGAGAAGGTAGGATAACAATGAATGAAATTTGATATCCATCTAATAAATGTAATTATAACCAACTCATGTGGCATGACTATTAATGTTACCTTGAAAGATTTAATATGGCTGAGGTATATAATTTAAGTGATATTATTATATGGAGGAGTAAGTACACGTTGTACTCTTTTTCTCTTAATCAAATGTTTCGTTCCATTGAATTTTCCTGGCGAAGTTTTTAACGAAACAATTTTTATAGAACTCTTAAAAAAAAATAATTTACTAATTTTCTTTCGTTAGGATTTTTTCCTACGGGGTTTTTACTAATAAGGTTTTAATGAGACATATTCTTTGTGTATTAATTATCCATACCCTACATGACATTTACCCTCAAAATGACACTCATATATGAGACTCCTGAAAAGATCAATAAGAGTTATTTTTGAATCTTCGTGCTAGTACAATCATCAAAGGTTGATTAATATCTCATACAAAGACGAAATTATTTGAAAACTATAAAAGACAACATGAGATTTATTTAACAAAAATTGTAATGTTGAAGATATTAACGTACTAGACATGGATGGCTCAATACAAAAATTTTCATTTATTGAAATCAGGAGTAGCAACTGTACTCTTATTTCTTAGCTCAAATTTTGTCCCATTGAATTTTTTTGACAATGTTTTAATAAGGTAGATATTTTGTAATTATCATTCAAGTGAGTGTTGTAAATAATATTTTATTATTAAATGAGAATTATCCCTTACAGCTTTAGTTTTTATTACTACTGTATCCCTAATTCTTCCTTATAAATATGGAGTTTTAGTTCTCAATGAAAAACTCAAGTTTATTCACTTCTCTCTTTTGATTTCTTTTTGTTTCTAGTTTATAACACCATATTAATGTATGTTTTTTATTTCTTTATTATATTAGTTTAGATTCAATTGAGCTGTAATGAGTTTTGAACGACTGAAGAAATGAAAGGGCAAAGATTTGTCGTGTTCACCAACCTGCTCTTAATTTTTTTCTTTTACAAAAATTGACATGTCGAACCCGCGAAAATCGTGACAGGTTCACCATTTTCCGATTAAAGAAGGCTATTTTTGGATTTTACACCGATTTTTCTCATCCATTTTTTCCTAAATAACCAGACCAAAATTCGATCCGGTTCCCAATTTCCCCCGATTCAATCGATTTTTAAAATATTGATTAAAAATGAATTTGAGAAAAAGAGCTCTGAAATAATGGTTGTCAAACATGGGCCAGATATGCACATACCCATAGACTATGTTTAGCCTCTATTTTTTCAAAAACTCATTTTTTTCAAAACTTATTTTTAAATCATACACTCCAATAAAATAAATTTACATATAAAATCAAAATTTTTCCTTATTTTATTATCACACATTCTTCAAAAAATCATTATTCCAATATATACACTCCAATAAAATAAATTTACATATAAAATCAAAATTTTTCCTTATTTTATTATCACACAATTAACAAAAAATCATTATTCCAATATATCTTATCCCAAAAAAAGGGAATCAAATGGGGGGTAATAGAATCTAGTGCAGTATGCAATTACAATGACAACTAATGTATGTTATCCTATATTCGGTTTTGAGAAATTCAATTTTTTAATAGATTTTAATTTAAAACAAACTATGGAATGTATAGTTAAAATACCGGAAAAAGTCATGGATTGCGCGCAATATATAGTTGAAAATGAGTGAGCGAAAAATAAATTTTGGCCAAACATGGGCTTAGTGTTTGTTTGGAAGAGATTATTTAAAGTGAAAATGATTTTTTAGAACGTTATGTTAAAAATGGGAAAAATTATAGATCTAGTTGTAAAATTATTTAACTGAAATAATGTATAATAAAATGAGTTTGATGAAAAATGATTTTCAAGTAAATGATGCCAAACAAACACATAGGGTGTGTTTGATTACAAGCATGAAATTTCTATAAAAAGAAAATAATTTCTAGGTAATTGAATTGCCTAAAACTTATTTGTATAAAAATTGTTATTAAATATGTTTGATGGTTTAAATTTTAATCTAGAAAATTTTTCACTTTTCCATAATATTGAATTTTTGGAAAGTGTGAATTTTATAGGAAACAAAAACCTACCCGTATAAAGAAAATGTTCTACTTATTTTTGAGGAAAACAGGTCACATGACCAACTTTTAGAAAATATTTTTCATGAAAAAAAATTGTCAATCAAATACTCCAAAATTAAGAATTTGGATGTAAAATGATTTTTTTCCATAAAAAATAAAGACAATCAAACACGTCCTTAGATATTGATTTCATCGTGTGTTTTCTTAGAATGTCAAATAATCCTGAGAAAGAAATTATATATGTATGCAAAATGGGAAAATATAATTCTTATATTCGAATTTGACTCAAATCTAATTTTACTATCAATAAAGTTGTAATTTAACAATTTAATATGAATAGCGCAGACATATTGGTAGATGTCAACATACTTGAATTATCCTGTTACATGAATAGTCTCGACACAATACTAGATGTTAATCTTAAATATTTGGTGTACATTGTTGGAATATTCCAATATTAGATCCTTCTCCTATTTGTTATTAGGTGCTTCTTCTAGATTCTTCTCTTATTTGTTATGTAGTTAGTTTGTTAGAAACTAACTCATTCTCTCAACATGTTGCTGGTTTAAGATTGGGCATTGGGGCCTTGTTCTCCTGCATCAGTTCTCCTCCTCTTTAGCAGGATTCGACCAGGAATCTTAGGGGTGGAAAAAGAGCTTTATTTTGAAGATGATGCTCGAAAATGTCAAAAAATTTATGGGCTTTTAATTTGTGATAAGAACGAACTGGAAGCTTGGACTTCTTGATGTACATTGATAAATGTATTTTATGTATTTATCCAAGCCGTTAGACATGGATATTTGGGAGTACCTTTAGAGAGTCATTGCTTAATCTCAATAAAGATTTTGAAGAAAAGGGATGAAAATTGAGCAAGAATGATGAGTTATGTGCTTAATTCTAAGGATAGGGATCAACTTGAATTATAATTACCACGGACTTAAATGACCACATGATTGAAAACAAAGACCAAACTGTACTGAATCATAGTTGAGCACTGCGATCGCATGGAAATAGCCCATGCGATCGTATGGGCATGTTTGTGATTTGCAGAGAACAGCATGGCTATGCCATGCGATCGCAATGGTGACTACCATGTGATTACATGGTGTAAATTTTGAAAGAAAAAATTGTTTCTTTCTTATTTCGTCCAAGCTTTAGAAAGCAGTTTGACCAATGGTGTAACTTAGAACGTGGAAATTAAGGTTAGGAATAATTCAAGGAAAATAATATTTTTACTTCTTCTTCTTGCAATTATATGTTCCAGGTGATGAATTCTCATATTTTTTCCTTTGATTTCAAAATAAATATGATAGGCAAAATTTGTAAGTTTTGGGATGAAGTGGTGAAGAAGATATATACCATTATTTTACTGTTTTAACTCAAAAACTATTTCTTTTAGTTTGATTTGTGTGATTGATTTATATTACATGAATATTGTTTATTTGAATGCTTGATCATCATTTGTATAATAAGTTGCTTATTTTACTCTTGTGAGGTTTGAAATAGTTCCGTAACATTTTGATAAACAATATAAGGCCCAATAAGCATTAGGAGTAATAGTTTATGACTTATACAATGATAATAGGTAATCGTGCAATTGAATTCATTTTCAAGCATCTGGATTTCGGATCGTGTTTAAAAATATGTTTAATTTACCTTGGGAGAAATAGTTGAATAAAATTGGATTATAGATTTTCAATTTATGCACAAATTGAGACTAAAGAATATAAGTTGAGAAT
>OU503041.1:9214279-9225328 GCA_912172775.2 Fraxinus pennsylvanica | reverse complement strand
GATTTTAACAATACTTAAAATAATTCATGGCACAGATTTTTACACTTCATACAATAGTAATTTTAATGTATACATGGAATGTATAAATATCGTTTTTATTAATCACTCTTGCTACAGTAACATTAAGTTTGACATTTTTTTTATAGTGAATAAGGTGGCACGCTTTTGTACCCTTGCCGAGCACATATTGGAAGGATTGGATAATCTAACCGATTGTATGAACATACTGCTATTTAACGTGACATGGAACGTGAGTTTGCATGTAGCATGTGTATAGCATGGTTTACACATGTTACATGGTAGACCGAAAGATAACTTACTGTCACGTTCTAGGAGAAAGTAACCCGGTACAGTAACCCACATCTAAGTTGATTCCCGTAGCAGGTTCCATTGCTTTTTCCTAACTTTCGATACAAGCATTTGTGGTTACATGCACTAGTTGAGGTCCGTTATTTGTGTTGACATTAGTCATTTGAAAGTTCCTCACAAAAGTATACTTTTACTGGCAATTGCCCAAGATGCTAACAAACAAATTGATCCCTTAGCATGGGGATCATAGATGCCAAAACAAATAAATCGTGAATGTTATTTCGTCGAAGTTGAAAGATCTTTAGGTGAGTCAAATGAACTCGTATTTGTTTCGGACAGGAAAAACAATATTGAAAAAGACATCACTTATTTCCTTTGTCTCACCATGGTTGTATGTGACATATGGAAAAGAACTTAATCCAGTGGTACAACGCAAGTTCAGTTTTTCTATTCAAACAAGCTGCTACAACTTATCTTGTTGAAGAGTTCGAACGACTTATAGGATAGATTCGTAGGATAAGTACAAGAACCTACAGGTACTTGGAGCAAGTAGGTTTTCACATTGGTCACGAGCACTATTCACTGGACAACGATATAAAATTATGACAAACAACAGTGCGGAATCTTTGAACTCAATATTGAGACATTCGTTACCCATCACATGCTTGGTCCAACACATTCGGAGTACTATGCAGAAGTAGTTTTACGAACATCGAACAAATGCAACCAAATGTAGTACCTTATTGTCATCAAAAATGTAGAATGAGTTACGGAGAACATTCGAAACTGATACTAGGTTTTGAGCTCATACCTTGACAAATAACTTAATACATGTTGGTATATCTACTAACACGAACATGGTAGACTTTTTGGAAAATGCGTGCACTTGTCGTAAGTGCCAACTAAATCATATGCCATGTGTTTATGCAACTCATGCTGCTTGCTTGAGAGGTGAGTCATTGTACGATCTATGCTCTTCTTATTATATAGTGGACTATTAGAGGGGATACCTATAGCGAAGCTATATATCCTGACGCAAGGAAAGTGGATTGGGTTGTTCCGAACAGAATTAGATCTATTCCTATTTTCTCATCCCTTGTACGTCGCCTTTCAGATGGACCATCCACACGACGCAAGCAATCCAGATAAAAGTCTACCATACAAATTAGGAAATACATTTGTTGTGGTGGAGTTGACCATAATCCGACCACATGTTCCGACCCCATTGTAACAATACTCACGTAAATAGGCTTAATGTCTAAAATTGGTTAAAGTCATATTTTGCAAGACCGAATGATGGAATTGTACATTTTTAAATTATATTATCATTTTCATTTTCAAACATCAATTGTGTTGTAATAACTTCACAGCAATGTTCTCACATAGGCAGATTACTTCATTACGTTCCATCAGTTTAACTATCGGTCCCAACAAAATGTTTTTGTTCCTAACTTGTCCATGGTTGTTTTTTGCATGTCACAATGCTGGTGTTATACGTTCAGATGTTATATTATCACGACGTTTCATTACCGTTTACAGATATTAGTCATGTTTAAGGTTACATACAAAATATTTCATTGCATCCCAAAAGTAAAACTATCAGTCCTGACATAAGGTTCTTATCATTCTCAACAATTGGTTGCAAACATTAAGTACAGATGTTACCATATGAATCCATGACAAAAGTACAATAAATAATTATAGTTGATGATCATATTATTCTGAATGTCGTATACAAAAGAAACGGCAAACATAACGATGAATGATGAATTCATAAGTTCACATATCACAAAGATAACATCCACCCTACATCCAAAAGTTGTAAAAAATGGAAACAATAATTCTAGGAGATAAGTATGCACAAATATATGCAACCACCAAGTAGTGTTTATCATAGTATTAACAAACTTTTTGGGCACTAATTCTTGACTATCTTTCTTCTTTTCTTGGTGTATGGAATCATGGTAGATGATGCAAGAAAGCGAAGGCATGTCGACGCGGCCTATTTGATTAACTACATTGTCGCCTTTGACTAGTATAGTGGCCGTTGTCAGTGACATAACCTATGCAAAAGTAGTACGAGCCAAATTACTTATCCAAAATGACAAATAATAAAATAACATAGCCTACCAACATCTAATTATCCGCTAGGCTACCTAAAATCAACATCATGAATCCTTCTTTGGGAACTTACTTTCAGGTTGGACCATGGCATTAGAAGTGAGTGGTGTACTTTCCTTCATGGCATTTTCCAACATTGTTGTACCATCTGCATTTAAATCATGAGAAGATATTCAACTTTAGTTTTCAACTCAACATGCATAGAGTATATAATCAGAATTCAACTTAGTATAATATCTTCAATAGAAAACTTACCATCCTCCTCCATCACGTCACAACCCAAGGAAACTTCCTCGTTCTCTGTGTAGGACACTTTGGGCTCTATGCCTCATCCATTTAGTTGAAAACAACATTTGCACTATTAACAAATATTCATCAATTTCTAGTTTGTATATTAGACAATAAGATTAGAGTCTTTAAAATTTTGAATTCCTCGTACTTCACATACGTACCATTCACATCTTGTTTGCCATAGGCAATGGACCCTCCGGTCATTTGGGCACATACCTTCGGGGTCGATGCCTACTCTATCTAATTGAAAACAACAGTTGTAATATTAACATATATGCTATCGATTCCAAAATTGTATACTAGAGAATAAGATTAGAGTTTTTAAAATTTTGAATTTCTCATACTTCACATACGTACCATTGACATCCTACTTCTCAGTAGGCAATAAACCCTCCTGGTCATTCGAGCACACACCTTTGGGGTCGATGCCTTCTCCATCTATTTCAAACAATAGTTACAATATTAACAGACTTATCATCGATTCCAAGTTTTAGTACTAATGAAACTGTGGGGTGCAATATTCCTTGCAATGTCGTCCAACTCTGGCAGAGAGTAACTTCAAAAGACATAAGAGTGGAGCCATGTGATTGATCACACTCCAGTGTTGCAAACACTTGTAGCTACGAAAACATAAATTGAGTGTCCATGGGAATGTATTATTCTATACAGTTTCCATATTGAAAGATTGACTTGATTCAACACGATCAAATATATCTTCGTTCTTGAAGAATGTTTGTTACGTAAGTTGTTGCGATTGTTTTGTAGACGTCCACCTAAAAAGATTGGCGATCGATTACCAACCCTTTTGCCAAACCTTTCACCAATTTCAGGAACCGCCTCAAACGCCCATATTTGTCCCAAAAAATACCATTGTCATAAGAGTTTTCATGTACATAACGATATATTTGTATTGAAAATTTAATTTAATTTTTTTTTAGGTCTGGCTCTTCACGGGTAGAAAATAGCTCGTGACATGAGCTGGGTTCCCAAGTCGTCCGAGCCGAAGAGCATTTAACTGTGGGGATGAGGATCGAATTGTTTGGGTTCATGACGTATTACATGTTACATCATTGGTTCGTATAAAACCAATTGCTTATTATCAATATTCACATTTGCAACTTGCATTTGGTCATGAACATAATATTTCTCACATATGAGGTTTCAGTTGTGCTGTCTAAATTTCAATTTCACCCTTACAACTACAAAAATGGATCCCCAACAAAGACTTGAAATTTATGTTGATTTTGATTCACCATCCACTATTAGGTAATTTGAACTTAATAGGTGACTTATTTACTACATGTTTTTTAGATTGTCATTTTGATAAAATGATTTTCCTATAAACCTCCAATCCCCATGCCTCACTCGTTGTTGCCCACCATCGCTACTCCATCCTTACCCACCGTCCCTCGTTTGTGGCTCTATAGATATAAAAATAAGGTCTCGTAGTTACCTGCCACCACTTATAGCCCTCGCTGATCTCATTTGAGAGTGCTTGTGATGACGACGGGTTTGGGGAGGTTTGGGAAGAATCATGGATGGTAACGATGGCATAATGGTTTGTGCTTATTGTTTAGTGAAATCTGATTGAGGGTGTCTTTTGGTAGATAATTCAAGGGAAAGAATTCATGGACGAAAATGGTTATGGTAATGGCCACAGAGGCAGGTTGAGATGGTGGTGGTGGTGGTGAAGGCTCTTTTAATGTAGATCTAGAAGTCTTTGGTGGTTCGACGCGCTGCAATTGGCAATGGTCCAGTTGAAAGTGAAGGTGGTGTGGCTGTGTAGGCGCTATCGTTTCTTACCGTGGAGGTGGTAGGGAATTTTGAGAAATGGGGAGCTGGGCTACAATGGCGACCATTTTCTCCATCACTCTCTCTATGGTTGTCAGAGGTGGTGGGGTGGGGTAAGGTGTTGTGAGGTTGGGTGAGAAGAAAATCAATGACTAACAACGGTGCGATAATGGTTTGGTGGAAAAAGCTATTAAAGAATAGGAGAGAAGATATGTATGGTGTGTGAGAATAGCGTACGTCGACAATTAATTGAATAATTATGACCCACTCATTAATAATTTGTAACTAATAAATAATATATGACTATTAAATATGTGATTAGTGACTAAATTATGTAACGGTCGTGTCTTTGTTACCATAACTTTGGATAATTTGTTATTAATAAATATTATATGATCTATTAAATATTTGACTTGTGACTAAAGTACATAATTGTGATTCAGAATTGTGTCTTTGTAATCGTAATCTGATGTTGTTTGTAGTCGGTTGGTGTTTATTACCATAAATCGTTTTATTGTAATTATGACTTGATTAATTAAATCAGGTCATAAAATTTTATTAGAGGTCAAAAATTTAATTACCTGATTTTTTAAAAAGATTTCATAATTATTTTTCAAAGTGTATCTTGAAAACTTTGTACATATTTAATTTTCCCTATTTTGAATTAGTCACGAATACGATAGAGAAAAAAAAAATGCCAGCATATTATAAACCCCACTCTACCCCACCCCACCTTATATAAACTCCCCGAATTACCGAAACTATGGCACCTCCATTGATTTTGAAAAGAGAAGAGGACAAAAATATTTTTCCATTTTTAAAATTTATTCTCTCCCATTTTCTCTCTATACACCTCCCATATTCCACTTTCATCTCTCTAACCTGCAATCTGAAGAATATGGACATTCGCCGGAGGCCTCCCTTACCCTCTCAGTCTCAATACAATCAAAAGCTTAAGCCTGCTACTTCTTCGCCTTCCGCCGCCTCCTCCGATCAAGAGGCCGTCGATCAGCGGTCTCCTAAAGCCTCCGACGCCCTCCCCCTTCCGTTATACCTAACTAACTGCATTTTCTTCACGCTTTTCTTCTCCGTCGCATATTTTCTTCTCCACCGGTGGCGCGAAAAGATCCGTACATCTATTCCGCTTCACGTTGTTACACTCTCCGAGCTTGCCGCCATTGTTACTCTAATAGCGTCATTCATTTACCTTTTAGGTTTCTTTGGAATTGACTTTGTTCAATCCATCATTTCGCGAAATTCGGCTTGGGATCTTGAAAACGACGACGAACAGCGTTTCATTGTGAACGAAGATCGAAATATTCGTTGTCCCGTGCCGTCCTCTGTTTCTGCTAAACCTAGATTAATGGACCTTCCCACTACACCCTTGGTCTCCCAAGACGATGAAGAGCTCGTTAAATCTGTTGTTTCGGGGAAAGTTCCTTCTTATTACTTGGAATCAAAGCTCGGAGATTGCTTTAGAGCGGCTAAAATCCGGCGCGACGCGGTCCAGAGGCTGGTGGGTAGATCTCTAGAAGGATTGCCGTTAGAAGGGTTCGATTATGATTCAATTTTGGGGCAGTGCTGCGAGATGCCAGTGGGATACGTGCAGATTCCGGTAGGAATTGCGGGGCCGCTTTTGCTCAATGGCTGCGAGTACTCAGTGCCAATGGCCACCACGGAAGGCTGCTTGGTTGCGAGCACCAACAGGGGATGCAAAGCCATCTATGCATCTGGAGGTGCCACGTGTGTGCTTCTCCGAGATGCCATGACCAGAGCTCCAGTGGTGAGGTTCGCCTCCGCGAAAAGGGCAACAGAATTGAAGTTCTTCATGGAGGACCCTCTTAATTTTGATACGTTATCTGTTGTTTTCAACAAGTAAGCTTCGTCCTCTATTTTTTTTTTTTTCAATTTTTTTTCCTGAAGTTTATGAATTATCTCGACTCTGAATGGAATGTGAGTTTTTCTGCTGAGCGATTGGTTAATTTGATGGGTCAACTGTTCGAATCATTTATTTTGCTTGAATGTGAACACCGATGATGTTGATTGGTGTCGTGTTTCGCATGTCACTGGTAAGTGTATCTGATTCTGGGATTTGTTGAAAAGGTGGATTCAATGCCGAATTATTTCCAGATATTTGTAATTAATGGTTTCCCTGTCTGATGGTTTTTATGTTCGTTTCCCAACTGATTTGAATCTTTTTCAGATTCAGATCTTTGCAAAGTGGTTTTTATTTTTTTGATAAAAAAATTTATTTTTCTTTGGGCACTTTATTTTGGTTTGTCTGACTTGATAACTATTGTGGATAATCAGTATTTGATTTATTCATTTATTATTATTATTATTATTATTATTATTATTTTAATATTTCCAGGTCAAGTAGATTTGCTAGACTTCAAGCTATCAAATGTGCTATTGCGGGTAAAAATCTTTACATTAGATTTAGCTGCAGCACTGGTGATGCCATGGGGATGAACATGGTTTCTAAAGGTGTTCAGAATGTACTGGACTTCCTTCAAAATGATTTTCATGATATGGATATTATTGGTATTTCTGGTTAGTTCTAAACACCCCTTATTGCTTAAATTATTTCGGAAATTTCCCTATAGTGTTCTTTACTTTTCGAGGTTGCACACACTCACACTCAAATGTTGCTTCTGGATTGTAACTCTAATTTTTAGATGACAATTATTAGCACTAAAAGGCTGAATAGAGATTGAAATCTGTTTCTTGCTTTATAACCAGTCATTTTGTCAGACCATTGCTAGTTATCATGCTGTATCTTTTCTTAGGATAATATCTATATGATTATTATCTTGGATGCAAGAAATGTTGTCACGTTTCTTGCACGTTATTTTCTGTATTGCGTTACTTGGTATATGTTGACCTCTGATAAGAGGGTGGTTTGGTCCCTGCTTTCACTGATCAAAATTAACGGCAGAATGCAGGGACTTAGTTTGATGTTTTGGTGTTGGAATTCAGCTTTGATTTGTCATTCATGGTGCAGGGAATTTCTGTTCTGATAAGAAACCAGCTGCTGTCAATTGGATTGAAGGGCGTGGAAAGTCAGTTGTCTGTGAAGCTATCATTTCTCGAGATGTGGTGACAAATGTATTGAAAACCACGGTTCCTGCTCTCGTTGAGCTCAACATGCTCAAGAACCTTACTGGCTCTGCTGTTGCTGGCGCTCTTGGTGGCTTTAATGCTCATGCTGCCAATATTGTCTCAGCTATATACATAGCCACTGGGCAGGATCCAGCACAAAATATAGAAAGTTCTCACTGCATCACGATGATGGAGGCTGTCAACAATGGTGACGATCTTCATATATCTGTCACCATGCCTTCCATTGAGGTATGAAACATTCAAAACAATCTTTATTTCTTTGACATGAGGAATTTTTTTTGTTACATTTTTTTGGTTTTCCTCAGTGGGAGGTAACTCAATAGTTTAGAGGATTTCATCTCCAAAATCAACAAATGCTTAGATAACTCTTTTTTGGAACTTCTGCTTCTTTAAATGAACTTATATCTTTTTGTCTACCTACTGTAATCATTCAGCTTTACGTTTTCAGTTGGTTTGGAAATCTTTTACAATGCATAAGCGAGCTCTCACATTTGTTTGTGTTCATAATTATTGCATCATTCCTGTCATTGTTTCTCATTTACAGGTTGGCACTGTTGGAGGTGGAACCCAATTAGCATCACAATCTGCTTGCCTCAACTTGCTTGGCGTGAAAGGTGCGAACAAAGAATCCCCAGGGTCGAATTCCCAGCTCCTGGCCACCGTAGTTGCTGGTTCTGTCTTGGCAGGGGAACTTTCTTTGATGTCTGCCATTGCAGCTGGACAACTTGTCAAAAGTCACATGCAATACAACAGATCAAGCAGGGATATGACGAAAATTGGTTCCTAGATGAAGCTCACTCCCGGCAACAACTGTACTGTATACAAGTGGAAATGAGTGTAGAAAAGGCTGGGAGGAAGAATAGAGCCATGATGGGGAGGAGATGAGCTAAGAATTAACGTGAAGCGGCTGCTTTGTCACAGCTGGAAAGTACTTTTAAGCATGTGAAGTGTCAATCGAATGGGGCTAAACATGCCTCAATGTAGTACGAAAAGCAATCCCTACTCAATTGTGACACATCTGGAGCCTTTAGTCGAGCATTTGATTTTCTCTTCTTTTCAAATAATGAATCAAAGTTTCGTCCATGCTCTTCTGTTGTTAGTTGTCTCTGTCTGTTGTTAGGTGTAGGTTGGGTTTCAGTGATTCTATTCAAATGCTTGTAATTCTGTCTCGTCAGTTCTTCGATTTTGTGCAGTTTGGTATTTTTCACGAGCTTGAATGTTGAACTAACCACAATTCAAAAGTTTGGTTTCATGCTCTCTATTACGTATAATTACTTCTTGAAAATCGGGGTTATTGACTATTTTTCAATTATCATCGAAATTATATAATCGTCCCACACACCAAACATGCTATTGGATCTAGGCATCTTAACTTTTGGCATTTGCTCATGAATTTCTTTGAAATAGTCTGTAAATTCATCTGATTAAGGCAATACTTTATTACATAATGGACAATGATGATATTGGATCTAGGCATCTTAACTTTTGGCATTTGCTCATGAATTTCTTTGAAATAGTCTGTAAATTCATCTGATTAAGGCAATACTTTATTACATAATGGACAATGATGACAAGAGAATTGATTCTATGCCATTTGTCTAAATTAAACAGATCTAATCAAGTTAAATAAAATAAACAAAACAATGAATTTATTTATTTATTTATTTTTGTGGACAGTGTATGTCCGTGGGGGGAAGATATTGTGTAAATTTTGTCCTCGTCCCATGTGATTTATGAACCATAAACCTTTGTTCAAATAGATCATTTCAGAAATTGACCGAGTGTCGGTACAGATAGTCTACTTTTCAGATACATTTTCGTGTCATTTTAAGCACCTCCCTGACAACTTTTTTTGGTAAAAAAATGAGTTTTGAAGTAATGATTTTTTTTTAAGAATATGCCATTAAAAAAGTAAAAATTTAGAATTTTCATGCAGAATTTTTTATTTTCAAAATGTTTGGTTGAAAACAATATTTTAAAATCGACCTGGGCATTGACCTAGAAAAGAGAAGTGGTCAAGTGTCAAATGGTCGAACAGAGATCCACACGTTATTTTTTTAATAATAAAAATAAAGAAAAAAGGAACGTAATAAATAGGAAAAAATTCACAACTCAAGCTTTATCTATCCCAAAATAAAAAATCATGCCCCAAGGTTTAGAATTGCAAAAATCAGGTTTTTCATTAATTAATTAATTATATTTCACAATTATTTTATTAAATTTAATATCTAACTGTAATATAATATAATTATCTCACCTGCTCTGACAATTACTCCTGTGACCGGCGACCACTCCGGCGACTGTTCTCCGGTCACAGATCAAAAATTTTGTAGGTCACGGATTATTTCGAGTTCACAGATTTAAAATTTTATAGGTCATAGTTTTTTCATCGGTCACAGATCAAAATTTTTAGTAGGTCACAGATTATTTCAAGGTCACAAATTTAAAATTTTATAGGTCACAGATCAAAAAAATTAAAGTCACAGTTCAATAGCTAGGTCACAGACATAAAAAAAAACCACCACCGTTGTTGACCCCGCCACAACAATAACAAAAAACGACCCCCACCACCACCACAGGGATCACCACTGCACGATCGCCACCACAGATCCATCACCGCCGCCCAAAACATACCACCTCAGATCCACCACCTCCACAACCACGTCACACCTCAACCACCACCCAACAAAAAACCCCAAACCCACATACGCTTATTGTTATGCCGAACACTCCATACAATAGCAGTACATTTTTTCTACCGGTAGCCATCAAAACCGGGCTGAAAACACCTCCAAACTCCTTACCAAACTCCAATATTTGGAATTTGAAGCAAACCAACTTGAAGGTATAATCACTGAAGTCCATTTTTCCAAATCTCTCCCAGTTACGAACGTTGACCTTGAATTACAACCAGTGCATCTCTTTCAATTTTAGTTATGGATGGATTCTTCATTTTCAATTGACTTTTCTATGGTTGGGGGGTTGCAAAGTGGGAACACATTTCCCCACATGGCTTACCTAAAAACCCAAAACACCACAAATCGCCCGCGACGCCGAGCAACACACTTTTCAATTGACTTTGCTGTGTAGTGCGCAACGCTGCTGAACGGCAGCAGCGTCGTAGCAGTAGTCGTCACAGCGACGCTGCTCGCAGCAACGTTGTGACGCTGCTGAACGACAGCACCGTCGCTGTGACGCTGCTGCGGGAGGGAGGGGAAAGGGGAGAGACGGACGAGGGAGAGGGAAGGGGAGGCGAGGGCGGGGGCGGTGGAGAGAATGGAGGGAGAGGGGAGAGAAATTGTGAGAGTTGATTTAGGGTTTGGGGGTAGGAAGTAGGGTGGGTATATAAATTAATTTAAAATATTATTATTAATATTAATTGTAAAATTAAAACCTGATTTTTTATTAAATAAA
>OU503041.1:9183866-9214175 GCA_912172775.2 Fraxinus pennsylvanica | reverse complement strand
GTGCATCTCTTTCAATTTCAGTGCTGGATGGATTCCTCATTTTCAGTTGATTTTTCTATGGTTGGGGGGTAGCAAAGTGGGAACACATTTCCCCACATGGCTTACTTAAAAACCCAAAACACCACAAATTGCCCGCGACGCTGAGCAAACCCACTTTTTAGTTGACTTTGCTGTGCAGCACGCGACGCTGCTGAACGGCAGCAGCATCACTGTGACGCTGCTGTGGGTGGGAGGGAGAGGGGGAAGGGGAGAGACGGACGAGGGAGGGGGAGGCGAGAATGGAGGGAGAGGGGAGAGAAATTGTCAGAGTTGATTTAGGGTTTGGGGGGTAGGAAGTAGGGTGGGTATATAAATTAATTTAAAATATTATTATTAATATTAATTGTAAAATTAAAACCTAATTTTTGATTAAATAAAGCCAAAACCTCATCTTTTAAAATATCAAACTTAATGCCTGGTTTTATGTAATTACCACTATAATGAACTTTAAGTTCATTAGGAGGGAAAAAATCGTACTCCATGCTTTAAATTTAGGCTAATTCAATTTTAAGACAACAAGTTTACATTTTCAAAACTCGAGTGATAATTAAATTCTATTAATTAAATGAAACATTGTGTATAAACAAATATCAATCTCTCTCAAGTCTGAGCCACAGCCATCCGCCTGTCACCATCCCTTTTTACAGTCGTCGGCATCTACTTGTCACCGACATTCCTCTCACAGTCACCGACATCCAAATAACTTCGCCGAAAGAAAAATACAATTTACAGAGATCGACGACGACTGAGCATCTTCTTTAGTGACGAACTAATCGTCGCTCGGTGGCAACTAAGCATCGTTAGTTCAGATAGTAGAGAAAGGGAGCAACATAGCTGCTATTGAAGACATCGACTGAGCATTTTCGACGACTGATAATCTTCTTTTTCAGTGTCTGAGCAGTGCTGGTGTAATTTAAATATATTTTTTAAAAATTGGAAATTAAGAAATAGACCATGGTATAATTTACTAAGTACTCACCTTATCAAATAACTTCAATTCTTACTGTCGAGATCTGGTTAATTGAATTTGTGATCAGTTTGGAGAAATCAATGGCATGTGACCAATTCTCTTGGATCTTGACATATAGACATGGATCTGTTACCTTTAAATGGTGACCTGTGAACTATAACATGTGACCAATTAATATTGACTTGTGAACTATAACCAATGACCCGTGAACATCTATGATTTATACAATATGGCATGTGATTTGTAACTCGTGACATGTAAACTATAACTTGTGACCAATTAATATTGACATGTGAACTATAACATTTGATGTGCGAACATATATGACCTATACAATATGACATATAACTTGTGAACTATAACATGTGATCAATTAATATTGACATGTGAACTATAACATGTAACCTATACAATATGACTTGTGACCTATAAATGGTGACCTATGACCTGTGACAAATTAATATTGACTTATGAACATAAATCAGTCATTTATGAGTAATTCTATTTGATATGTGGCATGTAACATTGATTTGTGAGCTGCAACAAGTGCATGAAGACATGTGACAAATTATAAGTTCACATGTCACAAGCCATTGTGCACAGGTCAAGGGTCATTGCATCAATATCACAAATTATCTACTTTATTTGTCACAATTATTTATTGGCCACAGAGTAACCTAGTTTATTGGTCACAAATTGTATTTATAGAACCCCAACTCAATCTAAACCTATCACCAAAACCACCACCTGCACCACCACCATCATCGCCGCACTTCAAGCACCTCAAAATCCACCATAAAACCACCTCAAAACTGTCATAAAACAGCTACAAAAATCACATCCATCTCCATCTCCATCTCCATCTCCACCACAACCACCAACGAAAAAGTCCCAAACCCTTCGCTGCCACTACCTCAAAACCACAGAAAATAGAGACCAACACTTCACCACAACCACCAACAACACAACCTCCATCTACATCTCCACCATACCACAACCACCACCACCACCCAACAAAAAAATCCGAAACCCACGACACCCAAAAACTTCGTCCTAAAAAATCTAGCTTAATAAAATAAGGGCCACCCCCACTCACAAACCTCAATTGTCAACAAGAACTTAAGCAAAGGTGAACAATCCAGCATGTAGCACCCTCCAAATAAAATAAATAAAAGGGAGCTCCAAGTTTATGCTCACACACCCAGAACTAAAAACTCATATTTTATGCTTCACATTTTATATTTTGAAATATTATATAGAGAAACACAGTTCCCCCAAAAACATGGAGATTGGGAGCCCTCCAAAAACAAATAAATTAAATGGATCCCCAAACAAGATTTTTCCATCGCCACAGAATCCAACGCCTCATTAGCCGCTGTCGTGGGACTGAGCCACGTTACGGCCATTAAGGTCTTGGCCATTTATCCCCTCGATCACATCTCTCTTGGGTTGCTGCATCGATGTCAGATTTTAGAGAGAGGATAGAGAAGGAAAGGATAAGGATATTTATAAAAATTAATAAAATTTTTATTAATTAATAAAAAGGGAATTATCATCTCATTTTTGAATAATCAAACCTTAAGCTTGTTTTTTTATTTGTAATCTTTAAAAACATATGGCAGTGTAATTTCCACTCATTTGTATCTTCCTTCCGTTATTTATAATACATAGTTTCAAACTTTTATTCTATTACAACCTTAAGGAATTTTGAACTCTGATAATACTTATAGGGCTAAAGCCCACGTATGGAAGTGCAAACCCTACCATTAAAGTTCAAACACCCTGCTCATTGTTCACATCCAATAGAGCTGTTATCTATATATTATTATTATTATTATTATTATTATTATTATTATTAGTGAATCGCAATTATACTTATGCAGCCTTAGTTTTTATTACCATAATATCCATAATTCTTTTCTATAAATATGGAGTTTTAGTTCCTAATGAAACGTAAAAGTTTATTTATTTTTCTCTTTAGTTTTTTCCTCGGTTTATAACACGTTATCAGCACGATTTTCTAAATATTATAACAACTTAGTTTGAAGATGGTCTGTATTCAATCTCTATCAAACATGTTATTTTCTTTGCCGCATACATGCATAATTAATTTTTTTTGCTTGGGCGTAAGTATTTGTATGCATATCTCTACTCAATTTTGCAAAACTTCTTTTCACTACCACAAGCCAATAGAATTATTATGCATAATGATTACTTTCCACTACCAATGACACATTTTTTATTTTACTAATGCAAATCTTTGTATGAATTCTTGTCTTCTCTACTTCTGTGTGTATGAATTCTTGGCAGCTACAATTAATGTTCAATTTTAATTTTCTAATTCTTTGTATATATTTTTGTTAGGTTTTTAGTGTTGACAATTCCGTGGACAAAAGGACTAATTTGTAACGTGTTGTAAAAGTCAAGGACCTAGGTTGCAATTTGTATAAATTGGATTATGAGGTCTATGGTTTGAGCATGAAAATAGGAGAGACACGACACCTCATTTTCGCTAGCTTCTTGTCCAGTTGGTGCTCGAAAAACTAAATTACTATCGCCCGTATGTCCCGAGCCCTCGCTTGAGCAACAGTGCGTTGCTCGCCTGTCGCGAGCCCTCGCTCGAGCGATAAGTCGATCCGAAAAACCCTAATTTGCTGTTTTGAAGTATGTTTTTCAGTTCATTCAACCTAATTATCATTTCCTATAAATACCTGAGCCTATGCACGAATTGAGGTGTGGTTGTTCATTGTACTTATTCTCTAAACACATTCATATTATCCATTGAAGATCCAAGAGTATATTCATACATTGATTCCATATTTTCTTATTGAGATCATACAACCACATATTTGGGAAAACATCAAAAACACATTAAATTTGAAACACCACTTACTTCCTATTGGTCACAGGAAAGTACTCTTTCATCTGGATTTCAGAAGTTTCTGGAAGTTGCGAGAGGTTAGAGTAAACACAGAAAGAGCACAAGGTCTTGAAGTAGGTTCTTGGAATTTTCCTGGGAATAGACAATTGCAGACGATCTTGGAGCAGGTCTTGTAGCAGACCTTGAAGTTAGTAGGAAATAGATCGGAAAGTCTAGCGGAATTGGCTGGATAGCATCTGACTGTAACTCACACCAAATTGTCTATAATGAAGGTAACTGGCTTGGTCCCAGAGTTTTTACCTAATTGGGATTTCTTCATCATCATATCAGTGTTTATTATTACTTTCCTTATTACCGCGGTATTCAAACATGGGATCATTGGACTTGTATGTTTAATCATCTAGAAACAATTAAAGATGATTTGTTGCTTTTGATTGATTAATTACGCATGTAGGATCAAAACTAGAAATGGATAAGTAACAACAATTCGATAACTTAAAAGTCGTTAAATTGATCACCCATGAACTATTAAGTGGTATCCAGTGCGATGCCCGATTTGTCAATTGGTATCAAAGCCCAAATTCGTTCCTTGACCCATATTATCTGCATGAGTAATTCATTATCCGTCCCGCCATATTTTGATGGCAGTAATTATGCCTACTGGAAGTTTAGGATGATAGCCTTTCTAAAATTCATGGATGAGCGTATCTGGCTTAGTGTTGTGAATGGTTGGGTTGCACCTAGTTCTACAGTTAATAATGAAGTAATTCCCACCTCTGTTGCTAATTGGACTAGAGCGAACTTAGATGAATGTAACTGGAACAGTAAAGCCTTACATGCCCTATTTATGGAAGTATCCCTGGAATAGTTTAGATGAGTGTCTATGTGTGAGGAAGTCAAAGAGGTTTGGAATATTCTATAGAACACACATTATGGAACTCAGGTGGTTACTAACTCTAAGTTGTAGGTGCTACCACTAGATTTGAAGAGATTAGAATGAAAGAGAATAAGATCTTTGATGAATTCTATGCTAGCTTAAATGGCATAACAAATTCTATATTTAACCTAGGTGAGAGAATCCCGGATCCTAAGACAGTGAGAAAAATTCATAGATCCCTACCAGAAAGGTTTAGACCTAAAGTTACGGCAATAGAGGAGGGTAAGGACTCATATTCCATCAAGATTGAAGAGTTGGTTGGATCTCTCTAGACTTATGGACTTACATTGGGTAAACCTAAAATTGAGAAGTCAATTACCTTGAACAGCATTAGAGATGAAGATTCTAATTCTATCTATTCAAATTTTCCTAAGAAAGAGTTAGCATACTTTGCTAAAAAATTCCAAAAAATGGTTAGGAATAAATTAAACCTAAAGAGAGACAGCGAGGTGATTCTAGTGAGTCTAGAAGACGATCTCAATCTGTAAGATGTCATAACTGTCAAGATTTTGGCAACGTTAGAAATGAATGCCCTAGTTGCAGGAGAAATTCGAATAAGGCTATGAATGCTACATTCACTGATGACAAGTCTAACTCCAAAAATTATAGTGAGAAATCTACTCGTGACGAAAGTGGCAAATATATTGCCTTTACTACTAGAATTAAGAATGAATTTGATAAAGAGTGTGAGAAGGTTGAGAACGTAAGTAGCGGTGAGAATTCAGAAGAAGATTCTGATAGTGAGGACAATTCTAATAGTGAGGGAGATATTAATGAGACTTATGATAGAATCTATAAGGGGAGCATTAAGATTCTAACAAAAAAATAAAGCTTTAAGTACAAGAAACTTGAGTCGAAAAACGAGAAACTCGTAGCATACTTTCTGGAATCTACCTCAACCCTGAGTTAGTTGAAAGCAATGAGTGAATCTTTAAATACTTGGGTTAGGAATCTCACTAGAAAGCTTGAGAAGAACTCTAGGAGAGCTAATAAGATGACAGTTGAAAATGAAACCTTAGAAATCCATGTTCAATATCTTCTGAGCGACCTAGAGCATTCCAAGTCTCAACTTCTTACATTTTCTAGTGGTTCTATAAATCTAGATAACATTCTACCAATAGGCTAGCCTACTTGTAACAAGGGAGGTCTAAGATATAATAAAAATGATCATAATGTTGCTAGTACGTCCTATACCACATTTATCCTTGGTACTAACCAACTTAAACATGTGCCTAACCCTGAACCTAAGAATAAGAGATATTTATGACAGAGGCCTACTAGGCAGCGTAGGACCTCCAACCTAGGAATAGATATCAACAATCTCATAACTTTGGTCCTAGTTTATCCCTACATGTTTTCATTGCGGTGAGTTAGGACACATAAGGCCTACATAAGGCCTAGGTGTCGTCATTTCCTGAACAGAAATAAAAATCGGAACTTAAATAGTAATAAGAATCAGGATTTTTTTGGTCAGATTGAATTTCTTACTAATCATGTGAGTCACTTGACCAAGTTAATGACACAAATGAATGAGAATATTCCTGTCACTGGCAAGTTTGGATAAAAAAAGTGATCTGAAAAATTTTGAAATAGATCATGGTGCTCTTAAAGGTAAGAGTATTTGCATACCTAACTGATTATGTATTTTTGATGCATGACGTGCTTTATCATTCTGTGACATTGATTTATGCCTGCATCATATTTGTTTATTTGTTTTCTAGGTAGAAAACTTATGAATATTTTTTATTTTTATTTTGTGTGTTTGACATTTTTTTGTCTGCTTGGCGCATTTATGTTTTAAAATAAAAACAACAAAGAAAATGGAAAATTGAAAAATAAAAAATGCAGGAAATTATTTTTAGCATAATATATAATATATCTGAATTTATTTGTTGTACTTAAGCATGAGTTTAATTGATGAGCTGTAACATAATTTTCATTGCTGGCTTAGGTTATTATAGAGTACTTAATATAGGTATATTCATGTACCATATGTGCACACTATGATATTTTTAAGGAGACTCAACTGCGTGTGTGATATTTGTGATAGCAACACATGTTAGTAAGGTGACTTTGAACATGAATCTTAAGTTTATCCTCGATAATAAAAAAACTCAATATTTTATATTCTTCTACGGAGCCTATTAGACTCAAGCAATTAAGTATGCAGAGTTTCTCACAACTTGGTGTCTATGGTCAATTGACTTGGGTTAACTAGCTTAAAGCTCACTACATGGGTCATTTTAATCGTTTAATGAAGAAGAACCTGCACTTAAGATGTGAAAAATAATAATGAGATTAAAATATTAAAAGATGTAAAAATAAAATATGCTCAAAGTTAAGGGGAAAAAGAAAATATCCATACAAAATGAGATTTTCTTTATATGTTCTAATGTGCTTGAAATAGTCATAAGTAGATGATTACACTTATTGACAGTAATGTTTAGCATTTCCTTTATCACAAAATTAAGGTTTGAGATCCTACTTACAAATGATTAGTGACACTTTACACATATGAGTCACTAATACAATTTACTCCATGTTAATTTTAACTAAGTATGTGGAAATGTTTACTGTACATTGCTTATATTTGTGCATGCTAACAACAACATTTTTTAGTTATTATATGTTAATGTTAAAAAAATTTCATTATCGGTCCCTGCATCATTTGTGACAAAAAGATGGAGAGTAAAGTAAATGTTGTGAGTGAGAGAATTTCAAAATTTTAAATTTTTTTAAAGGTGAAGTAGATTGATAGGGGAAGATTTATTGATTGCATTGCATTCCATTCCATACTATATCTATCTAACTGCTTGAGTTTTTTATGTTTGTGTGATGCTATTGTTTTTGTTGGTGTTTGGATTAACATTGTTGTTATGTCTCATTCTAGCTAGTATTGGTATCATGTGTTTAATGATTTTATTATTTTCTGTATCACGTGTTTTTACACTCGATATTTGAGTTGTGAATTTTAGGAAATAGATTTAACAAAGAATGCAAAAGACATCAATTTGATGTAGTTTAGGTAGTTCCAATTTTGTATTTAGTTTTCATTGACTTATTGTATAGTTTTGTTACAGAATGTCAAAAGAAGAGTTTGTTAGGTTTTTAGTGTTGGCAATTCTGTGGACAAAATGACTAATTTGTAATGTGTTGTAAAAGTCAATGACTATTGTTGCAATTTGTATAAATTGGGTTTTGAGGTCTAAGGTTCGAGCATGAAAAGAGGAGAAACACGGCGCCACATTTTCGCTAGATTCTCGCCCAGTTGGCCCTCTCGAGCTACAAAAACAGAATGTCTGTCTCCCGCTTGTCGCGAGCTCTTGCTCGAGCGACAATGCATTGCTCGCCTGTCGCTGAGACCTCAATCAAGTGAAAGGTTGATCCGAAAAATCCTAATTTGTTGTTTTGAAGTATTTTTTCTGGCCCATTTAATCTAATTACCATCCCCTATAAATACTCAAGTCTATGCACGAATTGAGATGTGGTTATTCATTGTGCTTATTCTCTAAATACATTCGTATTATTCTTTGAAGATCCAAGAGCCTATTCATACTTTGATTCCATTTTTTATTTTTATTTTGAGATCATACAACCACATATTTGGAAAAAACGTTAAACCCATTGGATCCGAACACCACCTACTTCCTATTGGTCATAGGAAGGTACTATTTCAGTTGGATTTCAGAAGTTTCTGGAAGTTGAGAGATGTTGGACTACAAGCGCAGGAACAGAACAAGGCCTTGGAGCAGGTCCTTGGAATTCTGCTGGGAAGAGACAATTGTAGAAAATCTTAGAGTAGATCTTGGAGCAGACATTGGAATTAGTAGGAAATAGATCGGGAAGTCTAGTGGAGTTGGCTAGATAGCATCTGACTATAACTCACTCCGAATTGTCTATAGTGGATGTAACTGACTTTGTCTCGAAGTTTTGATCCAGTTAGGGTTTCTCCATCATTATTTCGGTATTTATTATTGCTTTTCATATTATTGTAGTATTCAAATATAGGATAATTGGACTTGTATACTTAATCATCTAGAAACAATTAAAAGTGACTTGTTGCTTTTGATTGATTAATTTCGGACGTAGGGTCAAAACTAAAAATAGATAAGTAACAACCATTCGATAACTTAAAAGTCATTAAATTGATAATCCGTGAACTATTAAGTGGTATATGGTGGGACACCCAATTTTTCAATTTTTGCACACAATTCTGTTGCCACTTCTTCTCTCGAAATCAATGCTAATTTCCTAATTGTTTGCCACTACAATCATTCTGGTTAATCTTGTTTCTCTCCTTTTGCCAATACAACATTTAATTTATGACTTTAATTCATGTATTAATTCTGCATTTAACTCTATATATGATCAATTCATGTGCATGTTTGAAATTTTTCTTAATGCGTGTTTGATAATTATTTTCTTTAACTTGATTAAATAACTATAAATGTTCTTCTATAAGTTTTCTTTAATATGCTGCTCCTGAAAAAGTACAACTCTATAAATATTACATTCTACTAGAAAACATACTCATGAAGAGTTAATTTTTCTAAATAGTAATTCGTTATTGCTCGTGAGTAACATGAATTATAATTTTCAATATTTCAGAAGAATATTGGCATATTGCTATTGAAGAAGCAATAATAGAATACAACATACTACCTATGAAGCACATGTTTCGAAGAATATATCATTTTGAATTAGTGTTTATGTCTGAAGGAAAATATATAACTCCTATCATGTTGACATTGACTATTTGATTCATTATTATGTGATTTTATAATATTTAATCATATTTTTCGAAATGAATTTTATTTTATTTTACTTTATTATGTTATTACTCAAATGAAAAGCATCACAAAACTTGAGTTTGTTACACTCGACATATCTAACAAAAATTATTTACTATGAGTTATCAATGATGATGTTAATCTTGCCTCAAATGGTCCAAGGACACAATAAAGGAAGAAAAGTAAGAATTGCTGCAGGATCGTGTAAAAACACTTATCTTCCTTCGTCATCATCGGCATGATGGATTAAAAATCGAATACTCATTGTAAAAGACCCACAAGTTCTTTGAAATAAGTTGATTGAAAGATTTGACCATCAAAAGGCGTCCACCATAAAGCTTGCTATGAATGGATGCATATTCGATTGTAAGACTTTAAAATGGTTAGCGAGTACAATTCTGAACTGTTTAGAATATGTTCAAAATTGACATTGTGTGGAGAAAATGTGAAGATATATTAGAGAAAAAATCACCTTGCATGCTCGACAATATTGATTATTTTATTTTTCAGTATCTCAATAGTTTATTTTGATTTAAAAGTTAGTTTGAAGTTTGAGAAATTACATTGTTAAACTATTCTAGTTGATTAAAGTATTTCTTAATTCTTTTTTACTATAAAACTAGTTTTTCAAAATATTTATTTTACCATAAATTCAAAATGAATTGTCAAGATACATGTTTTATTGATAGTGCAACTTCGCATGCTATTCCTCAAGACAGGTATTTTTTTGGACTTAACATTAGTGGAAAATAATGTTAATACAATTGTCGAATATCATTAAAGGCTCCAAAAAAGCTTGTACTATTTTATCAAATAATACAAAATTATATATTCACGATGTACTTTATTCTAGCAAATTCAAAAAAAAATTTACTTAGTTTTAAAAATATTTGATGCAATGAATATTGCATTGAGACGAATCAATATTATCAAGACGTGTACTTACCAAAAAAAAGTTTTTTATTTTGGGCATGACCAATAAGACCATCACTAATGACTATGCTAATGAATATTAACTTCAATCCAATATGCTTATTCTCTTTGTTGAGTTGATTATCAATCATAACTAGATAAAGTTGGGATGAAATCCCTATATTTCTAAAAATTGATTAGGGTGATATATGGGGCCACATCACTCTTCACATTGACCATTTAGATATTATTTATATCTAACAAATTTGATACATTTACTAGATGATTGTATGATGTTTGAAACTAGTGTTTACAAAATTACTGTTCAAAAGTTAAAATTATGAGCATAATTTCAAATTATACAATAAAGATTTTAGGTCTTGTCAATGCTACTATTTCTTGTTAAACACCTTTGATCAATTTTTTAATTTTCTATTGAGAACAAAATACTCCCCATTTCTGTTTAGGAGATACTATTAGGCATCATACCACATCATAGTTCTCCCTATTATAATTTGACTTATGGTCATATTTTAATTTTTTAATCAAATTATTTTGATAGTGCAATCAATATATATAAAATTGATCCACACCAATGCATTGAGATGGAAAGTAAAGAATGTTAAGAATAAATGAGTAATTTGGACCATTATCTTAAATGAGTGATATTTTGATAATGCGATTGCTGATTGTCAATTTGATTGGACCATTTTCTTAGCATTAAAGGAATGAATTAAGAAATTGAAATAATGTATAAATGAATTATTATATTATGTAACTTCTCGCAAAAGATAATTCGAACAAAAAATTTGAAAGATAATTCATTTAGATATATTTACTTACCAAAAATATCAACAATATCTCACACGTCAACTTTAAATGCTCCAACTCAAATTAAAGTTCTAGAGGATAATTAGTTAATATTATATATGATAAATTTATAACACGCCTAAAGCGTGATGATATTCGATTCTAATATAAAAATCTCCAAATGAAAATGGAGCAATTAGAAAAGATGGTCCTATTATGGAGGCTTTTACTTTTGATGAGTATTTAGACATAACAAATTATAAAATTCTAGAGCAGGTTTACATACCTGATATGTTGATAATTGAGATATCTCTAAAAGACACGTCGCTATGCAAAAAAAAATCGAAAAAGAAAAGATTTTCGACAACACTTTTGTAAATGATGTACTGTATTATATATGAATAGCGAGGAAACGAAATAAAATTGTCGGAGTATACCAATTGAAAAATAATTGGCCAAATAAATAAACACAATCTTATCAAATTGAATTTACTAGAAAAACTTGAACTTTCTAGATTTACCGTCCGAACACCTAATGGTATATACTTATGCGAAATGAAAATAGAAAAAGTAAAATCATAATATGAAATATACGACTCTTTACATAATAAATTTCGCAAAAAATTGTGTAAATAGTTAAATTATCATAAGGGGGATGCAATTACAAGTCTCTGTTTTATTAGTATAACAATGAATGAAATTTGATATGCATCTAATAAATGTAATTATAGCCAACTCATCTGGCATGACTATTGATGTTACCTTGAAAGATTTAATATGGCTGAGGTATATAATTTAAGTGATATTATTATGTGGAGGAGTAAGTACATGTTGTACATTTTTTCCCTTAACCAAATGTTTCGTTCCATTGAATTTTTCTGGCAAGGTTTTTAACAAAACAATTTTTATAGAACTCTTAAAAAAAAAATTTACTAATTTTCTTTCGTTAGGATTTTTTCCTACAAGGTTTTTACTAATAAGGTTTTAATGAGACATATTCTTTGTTTATTAATTATCCATAACCTACATGACATTTACTCTCAAAATGACACTCATACATGAGACTCCTGAAAAGATCAATAAGAGTTATTTTTGAATATTCGTGCTAGTACAATCATCGAAGGTTGATTAACATCTCATACAAAGACGAAATTATTTTAAAACTATAAAAGACAACATGGGATATATTTAACAAAAATTGTAATGTTGAAGATATTAATGTACTAGACGTGGATGGCTCGATACAAAAATTTTCATTTATTGAAATTAGGAGTAGCAACTGTACTCTTATTTCTTAGCTCAAATTTTGTCATATTGAATTTTTTTGACAATGTTTTAATGAGGTAGATATTTTGTAATTATCATTCAAGGGAGTGTTGTAAATAATATTTTATTATTAAATGAGAATTATCCCTTACAGCTTTAGTTTTTATTACTACTGTATCCCTAATTCTTCCCTATAAATATGGAGTTTTAGTTCTCAATGAAACACACAAGTTTATTCACTTCTCTCTTTTGAGTTCTTGTTGTTTCTAGTTTATAACACCATATTAATGTATGTTTTTTATTTCTTTGTTATATTAGTTTAGATTCAATTGAGCTGTAATGGGTTTTGAACGACCGAAGAAATGAAAGGGCAAAGATTTGTCGTGTTCACCAACCTGCTCTTAATTTTTTTGTTTTACAAAAATTGACATGTCGAACCCGCGAAAATCGTGACAGGTTACCATTTTCCAATTAAACAAGGCTATTTTTGGATTTTACACCGATTTTTCTCATCCAGTTTTTCCTAAATAACCAGACCAAAATTCGATCCAGTTCCCAATTTCCCCCTATTCAATCGATTTTTAAAATATTGATTAAAAATGAATTTGAAAAAAAGAGCTCTGAAATAATGGTTGTCAAACATGGCCAGATATGCATATACCCATAGACTATGTTTAGCCTCTATTTTTTCAAAAACTCAATTTTTTTCTAAACTTATTTTTAAATCATACACTCCAATAAAATAAATTTACATATAAAATCAAAATTTTTCCTTATTTTATTATCACACATTTTTCAAAAAATCATTATTCCAATATATCTTATCCCAAAAAAAGGGAATCAAATGGGGGGTAATAGAATCTAGTGCAGTATGCAATTACAATGACAACTAATGTATGTTATCCTATATTCGGTTTTGAGAAATTCAATTTTTTAATAGATTTTAATTTAAAACAAACTATGGAATGTATAGTTAAAATACCGGAAAAAGTCATGGATTGCGCGCAATATATAGTTGAAAATGAGTGAGTGAAAAATAAATTTTGGCCAAACATGGGCTTAGTGTTTGTTTGGAAGAGATCATTCAAAGTGAAAATGATTTTTTAGAACATGATGTTAAAAATGGGAAAAATTATAGATCTAGTTGTAAAATTATTTAACTGAAATAATGTATAATAAAATGAGTTTGACGAAAAATGATTTTCAAGTAAATGATGCCAAACAAACACATAGGGTGTGTTTGATTGCAAGCATGAAATTTGCATAAAAAGAAAATAATTTCTAGGTAATTGAATTGCCTAAAACTTATTTGTATAAAAATTGTTATTAAATATGTTTGATGGTTTAAATTTTAATCTAGAAAATTTTTCACTTTTCCATAATACTGAATTTTTGGAAAGTGTGAATTTTATAGGAAATAAAAACCTACCCGTATAAAGAAAATGTTCTACTTATTTTTGAGGAAAACAGGTCACATGACCAACTTCTAGAAAATATTTTTCATGAAAAAAAAATTGTCAATCAAATACTCCAAAATTAGGAATTTGGATGTAAAATGATTTTTTTCCATAAAAAATAAAGACAATCAAACACGTCCTTAGATATTGATTTCATCGTGTGTTTTCTTAGAATGTCAAATAATCCTGAGAAAGAAATTATATCTGTATGCAAAATGGGAAAATATAATTCTTATATTCGAATTTGACTCAAATCTAATTTTACTATCAATAATGTTGTAATTTAACAATTTAATATGAATAGCGCAGACATATTGGTAGATGTCAACATACTTGAATTATCCTGTTACATGAATAGTCTCGACACAATACTAGATGTTAATCTTAAATATTTGGTGTACATTGTTGGAATATTCCAATATTAGATCCTTCTCCTATTTGTTATTAGGTGCTTCTTCTAGATTTTTCTCTTGTTTGTTATGTAGTCAGTTTGTTAGAAACTAACCCATTCTCTCAACATGCTGCTGGTTTAAGATTGGGCATTGGGGCCTTGTTCTCCTACATCAGTTCTCCTCCTCTTTAGCAGGATTCGACCAGGAATCCTAGGGGTGGAAAAAGAGCTTTATTTTGAAGACGATGCTCGAAAATGTCAAAAAATATGTGGGCTTTTAATTTGTGACAAGAACGAACTGGAAGCTTGGACTTCTTGAGGTACATTGATAAATGCATTTTATGTATTTATCTAAGCCGTTAGACCTGGTTATTTGGGAGTACCTTTAGAGAATCATTGCTAAATCTTAAGTAAATATTGTTTGTTTAGGTAAAAGTCGATGTTGGTCAAGATTTTGAAGAAAAGGGATGAAAATTGAGCTAGAATGATGAGTTATGTGCTTAATTCTGAGGATAGGGATCAACTTGAATTATAATTACTACGGACTTAAATGACCACATGATTGAAAACAAAGACCAAACTGTACTGTATCATAGTTGAGCACTGCGATCGCATGCACAAATAGTTGAATAAAATTGGATTATAGATTTTCAATTTATGCACAAATTTAGACTAAAGAATATAAGTTGAGAANCAAATTGAGACTAAAGAATATAAGTTGAGAATTTGAACAGAAAAATAATAAGTGGAGTCGAAATCCTAACACAATCTTCTTAATACATTCTTCACATGCAATTAGTTAGAAATTACAATACATTTGATTCGGTTACTTTCAAGCATAATTTCAGATTAATACAATTCAAGTTAAAGTCAATTCCTCATGAGAACAATATTCTTATACTTAAACCTATTACTTGTCAATGATCAACTACTTTACTAAATGTTACCAAACATGCGTCATCGCTAAACCTCCCTTAAAATATCCGTCCTCTTTCCCTGAGGCATGATTCAACCTCGTGAACATGATAGCCGATAGTTTTTTCCAAAACCAACAATCGTGCCAAAAAAAATACACTTGTACCATACCCATCTTCCCCACAATCTTTGGTTCCACAGTTTCGCTAGCCTTCCCTGATCGACGCCAACATGGGGAATTCATAACCTTTGGCTTGAGCTCCACAAGGTGTAGTCCTTGGAAGTAACTTACAAATCGAGGCCATATTGTAGTTTGATGATATAATATCCACCATAATGTCAAATCAGATGCTGAAACTAAATTTTGCAATAAAAAAAACTTTTGTTTTCCCAGTTATACACCTTGGCTCTTACTTTGTGAATAAATTTATCATACATGTTTATTAGAGGCATCTAGCAAATCACTTGAACACTAGCTACATCTCCCTTCTTAATCCAGCTTACTTGATAGGGTTCAGAGCATTGTACAGTAGGTAGGCTAAGAGTCTTTACCTTTTGAAAAAGTGTAATTCTATTGACACCATGTTGCGTTTTTTATATCGTAAATGTACGATATCGTAACAAGTAATATAGTGGACCTTTAAGTTCGGATTATCGTTCTTACGAGGATTATACTTAGAATTTCGTCTAATTTTTCTTAACTCCTATTTGACAAATGCAAGTAAATATTTATGATGATTGTGTTTATTTTTTCCTAACTACTTTTGACTAATTGAAAAAATAATTGCAAATATTTGATAATTGAAAATTAATATATATCTTGAATATTATGGAATAACAATTTCATCTATTGATCACATTTATTCTTAATTCAAGATTCATAACTTAATGTATTTTTTGATCGAATTCTTCTATTGTATTCAATTTACCCCACTCGAATTCTTATTGAGCATATTTAACGAATTAAATTCCATATCTCTATGTGAATTAATTTTAGTCAAACTAAACACTGGTTCTAAATATTCATATTATGACCGCAATAATTAGTATGAGTATCTCTACACGTTATATTAATTTACCGAATTTTATTATATGGTCTAAATCTCAAATTCACCTCTCGATTCGTAAGAGACTCACATTATCACCAAATTATTGATCAAATAATTTAATACATTAAACTCAAAATAAAATCAACACATAAATAAATAAATTGCAGAAATCTTGAATAAAAACTTAATACAAAAATTAGTTATTCATATTGTAAAAATAAAAACACGCAAAAGTGAAAAAATATCATCAAAAATTGACGAAACGCGAAAATTTCTGGTGTTTACAGTTTCCTTTCTTTTTCTTTCTCTCTCTCTCTTTTCTTTCTTTCTGCATTTTTTCTGCGGCGACTTCTTTTTTTCTTCTCTTCTTTTTTTCTCTCTCCTTTTCTTTCTTTTCTCTCCTTTTCTTCTTTCTGCACACCGCGGTCTGTCCGTCCTCTTCTCCCCTTTTTCTATCTCCCCTCCATGCGTGTGTATCTTCTCATCTCTATATAAATATATCTAGGTATATATATATATATGTGTGTGTGTGTGTGTGTGTGTGTGTCTCTGTGTGTGTGTGTGTGTGTGAGAGAGAGAGAGAGAGAGAGAGAGAGAGAGAGAGAGAGAGAGAGTATGAATGCTGTATGGTGGATTACATTTCCTGTATCTGCTGGATGGAGGCTAGCTTATTATCAGGTATATATATATATATATGTGTGTGTGTGTGTGTGTGTGTGTGTGTGTGTTTTTTTTTATTTGGGCCTCCAATTCAAATTTTCAATACAAGTATGTTGAGGCTCATTTAATGAAATATTTCCCTTCAAGGTTTCATCTTTGAATTTTGCCATTTTTTGCCACTTTTGCATTCTTTTTCTCCAATTCTTCATTAAACATAAAATTTTACCTACAAAACACAATATAACATAAATTAGGTATAATTTAATCCAAAAAAAATAAAATATCATGATTTAGGACCACAAATAAGTGTATAAACTACACTTATCACATCACTAGTGTCAAGCACAAGTGCGGTGCTAGATAGCATTATTCTCTGTTAACATGTGATTCCACTGTCAAAGCCGAACTCACTGCACCTCTTGCATCACATACTTAAGCCCCCCCTATGAACCTAACCACTTGATGCTTTCTGAGTTGTAAATATTGCTTTCGGAATCCAATCAATAAAAATTCATTCAACTCCTCAACACTACGGTTGCATTGTTTGAATTATAGCATCATCGAAATATTATTTGTACAAACATATGATGTGGTGAGATATTTATATTAGTTCGTGGATTTAAAGTATACTGATTTGTGCATTATCTCGCTATTGATTTGTGAGGAATGTTTTCTACTATCTTAGTGTCGCTTATGCCTTGATCGAAGGTTTGTACTTGCCTTTGGTCCCCTAGGACTTTCAGTTGTAGCAAATGGCCATGGATGGGGACACATGGCGCATTTATCGAATTTTGGTGGTCTTGTGAGATGTGAAAATTTGTCATCATCATTGCGTTAGGTCACGATTAGGGTTGTATTTCTTCCCGTGTAACATAAAATTTTAAATGCCACCCACCAGTGGAGGGTTTAACAGATCTGAACCCTTGATCCTCATTTCAAATAGTTACACCTCCTCCATTCAATGGTGTAGCCAAGATTAATACTGATTTTTTCAAGGGCCATAATTCCTCCTCATTGTTTCTTTTGAAAAAAGGAGTCTTGCTATTATTTTGGACTTCTTGTGCATTTTTTTCTTCCGGCGACTCAAGTTCCCTTCGACAATTTTCTCAGGCATTCTTTGCTTCTAAGTATTGTCCTTTTTACCCTTCTGTCTAAGTTTCCATCATTTGATACTTTGACTTTTCCTTTTTGTGAGGGTGGATCTTTTACAATTATTTACTAGAGACGTGAGAAATTATTGATTCTCAGATGACTAATTCTTGTAGGTTTTTTTGTTAGGTCTTAGGGTGTAGTGTTGACAAAGATGCTAGCCAATTGGACTCTAACGAGAATATCTCGTATAGTGGATCTTGTGAGGTAGTTGTTGAGACCTAGGCCTCTAACTATTTGCCTTGTATCTAGGAGGAGAATTAGTATGAATGAGGTAAATTGGATCTCTGCAACCCTTTGAAGGTTTAGATAATGAACTAAGTGATGAGCCTTTAGATGAAGCCGGCGAGGTAAATGGTGACGAAGATTGAGGGGGTGTGTCTATTGCCTTGTCTGCATCTTCAAGCATTAGGTCTATATCAGAGCTTGATGAGATTATGTCATAGACGAAGGTATTAAGTTGGTTCACCGTGATCCTTCCCACCATGTGAATGACGGCACATGGGGTATCTTACGCTTCATAAAGCATCGGTGGAATGTGATCTTATATATCCTTTTCAGCATATGTTTAGAGGTCTTTCTCTTGGTCTTTAATTTAGCTTCCAGCCAACTAGAGTCGAATGCTTGGTATCAGTTAGGGAGTCTTTTGTACTCTGGAAAATGGATGGCTTGGGAGGGAGTTAACCTTTGCTTTGTTTAAGATTATATACCATCCCTTGCCTTTACCAAAATCTGATCCTCTCCCCCCCCCCCCCCCCCCCCCGGGTGTTTACTACCATATATCTCCTTAATCTCGCCTTGTTAAATGCTTAGCCATCCCTTGAAATAAGTTCAATAGTCGGATATAGGATTTTTCTTCATTAAAGGTTAGGTGCTTATGCTAGAAGATCCCAGCCAAACATTTCTATGCTCCGTCAGTGAGTCTGAAGGCTTTTTTTGTCTTTCCTTCAATGTGTTTCGACAGGTGTGATTTTATACTTTATCTGAACTTTCAAAAGTAGATATTTCTGAGTCACTTTGATAAAATTATTACTTAATATTTTTTAAATATTGATTGTTGTAGGGGAAATTTGATGTTAGATGGTAGATGATGAAAACTAACGACGAAAGAGGTCAAAAGAAGAACATTTGTAAAATTCAAGGACTTAATTGTAAATCTTCAAAAATTGATATGGACCAAGAATGGACAATTGTGGATGATGGGATAAAATTGGAAATAACTAATAGCTAAAGGATCTCTTATAAATCTAACAAGGACGGACTCAAGCTGAACAAAAGAAGTAATTCACGGACTACAATAGAAGAAAAGTAAAAAAGAAGACCTTGCGATTGTGTGGTAAAATCTAATAGGAAATTGAAATTGTAGCGAGGTTGACCTCTGCAGTCTCCGACGTGTTGGGTGTTCCGGGTACTCCGATCAGTGTATGCTACTTACAAAATGAGGTCGGGACTTTCTCCCTCATTTTACCTTCGGCGTGAGAATCAGTAGTCCATTTTTAGGAAGTAAGAAGAGAGTATACGGGAATTCAAACTGTTTGGATTTCAAGAAGAATACATTTTCTCACTTTGGGGATATTTATAGGAACCTGATGAAACACCCCCATTCTACGATTAATCGTGTCACGTGTCCCACGTAAGCCTTCCCACTTCCCCACGTTCTAATGTGGTAACCCACACTCGTCAAACGGTTGGTTGTGCCCATGTTCGTTGTTGGGTGGTTTCCGTCCAACTCATTGCCGTTCGTATGGTTAAGTATAGTATTGGCCTCATGGTGGTGGCGGCTTGTGTGAATGTAGAGGACCTCATGGGGTCGACGACCTCATAGTGTATGTGAACGTAGAGGGTCTTATGGGGGTCGACAGCCTCGTAGTGGTAGGAAATAGCAGTTTGATAGTTGGATTGTAAATTTGATGTTTTCACTGCCAAGAATCAATCACAGAACCAAGGTTGAAAGCTAATTTGATAAAGATGATATCAAGAGAATGTGTTTTTCACAATGATCAACCTTAGAATTTACGTTAAGAGGCGTTTGGTATTTATAGTTTAGGTTTTGGAATGAATGGGCCGGATAAAAATCCTTAGAAAATCGAATTAAAAATTCTCCGGATAACCCTATCGCTCAAGCGAGAGCTGGGCGAAAGGCGAGCGACAAGCGACAATGTTACTATTTCTAACGCTCGAGCCAAATCATTGCAACAGTCCAGTGAAATCGCAACACCGTTTTTCCTTCTTTTCCATTCTCGAACCCTAGACCTAATATAACACAATTTTTACTATCTGCACATTACTCCTTGACTTTTAAAATATATTAATTTTAGTCCATTTTGTTCACATACTTGTCAATTACATCAAATATCTAATAAGCCCCCCTTTGGTATTCTGTGATAAAACTATAATCTAAAGTCAATGTAGTAGTGAAAAGAAAATTATAAACTCAATGATTGAGTCAACCAACATTAATTGTCTTGATTGAATTCTGCTTTTCGTTCATCAAAACATGTTTCCTGAAATAGACAACTCAAATACCCAGTGTAAAACGTATGTGAAACAGTACTAAGTGTAAAAGCAATTCAAGCAGTTAATTCAAGTATCCAAGTTAATCCAAATAGTTATAACTCATAATGCATCATTTCAGTTTAAACAGTTATAACTCATAACGCATCATTTCAGTTTCATACCATAAGCTAAATTAAGACATAATATCAATGGAACCCAACATACCAAAAACGAAACATTGATACTACAAAATATCAAAACTTAATCTAGCAATACTGGAATTATCATTTAATCAAAATTTTTAGATACATCATGTCAAGTCAAAAATATATACACATCCAAAAATATCTACTCCATCATCCATCCAATCCCAACATACCAAAAACGAAACATTGATACTACAAAATATCAAAGCGTAGTCTAGCAATACTGAAATTGCCATTGAATCAAAAGTTTTAGATAGATCATGTCAAATCAAAATTATCATATTTCTACTCCATCACATCATAAAAAACAGACTACTCCCCATTTTTGTCACAAAATAACAAGGGATAACGTAGAAAAATTATCACAAAAAAATACTTTGCGCCTTTTTTATTTTAATATTTATATAGAATAACTCAAAAATACTGTTGTGACCATGCACAAAGAGAAACAATGAACAGTAAAACTTCCCACATACTAAGTTAAAGGTATTATGGAGTAAATTGTATAAGTGACCCATATGTGTAAAATGTCACTAATCCGTTGAAAATAGGACTCCAGACCTTAAATTTGTGAGAAATGACATGCTAAACATCACGTCAATATGTTTATTTCCCTACTTATGAAAGTCAAATTATTTAAAACACATTATAACCTACATCATAAAGCTTAAGATGAATGGAAATACTTTTTCTCCCCCTGAGTATGAGCAAAATGTGTTATTTCATATCATTCAATAAACGAAACTTATTATTATTTTTCTCATCTTAAGTGCATGATTTTCTTCATTAAGCGACTAAAATGACTCATGTAGCGAGTTTTAGGCCGGTTAACCCAAGTAGGGACCAGGTTATGAGAAACCCTGCAGGCTTAATTGCTCGAGTCAAATAGATTCCGAAGAAAAAACATAAGATATTGAGCCCCCCTTTTTTTAATACCAGGGAGAAACCTGAGTTTAGGTCTAATACATACGGTCCATTCATATTCAAAGTCACCTTACTAACATGTGATTACCATCCCAAATCTCACACACGTAGTAGAGTCCTACTAACTATATTATAATGTGTGCAGTGCAGATAATATATGAAGACTCATATACTAAGTACCGCATGAAAAACCTAAGCCAGTAATGGAAATTATATGATGGCTTATCGATTAATCCCATACTTGATCACAACAAACAAATTCAAATACATCATATGTTAAGTTGTAAAAGCAACTTCCACATTTGTCTATTTCAATGTTTCATTTTTTAAAAAAATTTTAAAATTTTTTTTGTGAAATTTAAAACCAGAATGTANCGAGAGTGTTGAACGGGATTTTTGAAAATATTAATGGCACTAGTGTTATCACAAAATACAGTTATAGTATCATGTTCAATACCATAATCACTCAACATCTGCTTAATCCAAAGCAGTTGAATGCAGCAACTTCCTGCTGCTTTATATTCGGCCTCTATTGTGGATAATGAGATAGAATTTTCTTTCTTACTCATCCAAGTGACAAGATTTCCACCAACATAAAAACAGCCTCTAGAAGTACTTTTTCTATCATCAGTATTTTCGGTCCAATCGACATCGAAATACCCAGTAAGATCAAAAGTAGAGTCCCGAGAGTACACGATCCCATAATCAATGGTACCATTTACATATCTAATGATACGTCACACAGCGCTCAGGTGGGATTCCTTGGGATCAGCCTGAAAACGCGCACAAACCCCTACACTAAAGGCTATGTTAGGTCTACTAGCAGTGAGATAAAGTAAACTATCTATCATACTCCTGTATAGTGTCTGATCAACATTCTTACCAGTAGAATCATGGCCTAACTTGACAATGGTACTCATGGGGTTTCTAGTGTGTTTCTTGCTGTATAATCCAAAGCGCTTGACAAGATTTTTTAACTTGGATTGAGATATGAACAACCCATCATCAGTTTGTTTACCTTGGAAACCTAGAAAGTAATTTAATTCTCCAATCATACTCATCTCAAATTCTTGCTTCATACATTCAGCGAAATCATGAGCAAGAGAATAAATAGGAGAACCAAAGATAATGTCATCGATGTAGATATGAGCTATCGTGATGGTTTCCTCAATATGTCTGATGAATAAGGTTCTATCTGTACCACCTCTTGAAAAACCATGTTCCATAAGATATGTAGTAAGTCTATCATACCAAGCTCTAGAAGGTTGTTTAAGACCATATAAAGCTTTATTCAACTTATATACATAATATGGAAACTTAGGATCAATAAATCATTTAGGATGTTCACCATAGGCTTCTTTCTGAAGTATTCCATTCAAGAAAGTACTATTGACATCCAATTGATATAATTNACACCGGTGCTCATGAGGGTTCTAGTGTGTTTCTTGCTATCTAGACCAAAATGCTTGACAAGATTTTTTACATATTTTGATTGAGATATGAATAATACATCATTCGTTTGTTTGACTTGGAGACCAAGAAAGTAATTTAATTCTTCAGTCATGCTCATCTCAAATTCTTGCTTCATGTATTTAGCGAAATCATGAGCAAGAGAATCAACAGGAGAACTAAAAATGATGTCATCAACATAGATCTGAGCTATGGTAATAGTTTCCTCAATATGTCTTATAAATAGAGTTCTATCTGCACCACCTCTCGAGAGATCATGTTCCATGAGATATGCAGTAAGTATATCATACCAAGCTCTGAAATCTTGTTTAAGACCATATAAAACTTTATTCAACCTATAAACATAATATTGATATTTAGGATCAATAAACCCTTTAGGTTGTTCAACATAGGTTTCTTCCTGAAATATTTCATTCAGGAAGGCACTCTTGACATCCATTGATATAATTTGAATCTTAAAGTGTATGTAACAGTAAGGAGAATTCTAATGGATTCAAGTCTTACTACTGGGGAAAATGTTTCATCAAAATCTACACATTCAACCTGAGTATATCATCGGGCTACTAACCTAGCCTTATTTCTAGTTATAGTACGTTGATCATCGATTTTATTCTTAAATATCCATTTAGTACCTATAGCATTACAATCATTAGGCTTAGAAACTAAATCCCAAACTTTGTTTCTCACAAACTAATTTAGCTCTTCATGCATCGCGCTAACCTAACATTCATCCCTAAGAGCTTCTTGAACCTTTGTAGGCTCAATCCGAGACTCATAGCTAGCATATGTCAAGTTCTTTAATATCCTCTTTCGAAGTCTCATCCCCTTTTCTAAATCTCCAATAATATTAACTTAGGATGGTTCGTCTTAATTCTGGACGAAGGTTCTTTAGGATGTTTAGTTTTATCATCAGGTGTGGACTCCGTATTATGGGTACCTAAACTAGTAGTCGTGTGTGAGGGATCAGGAATTGAAATTTCTCTAGGTTCAGTTACTATGTTAAGACCAACACTCAAGTGTTCCAGATCTATACAATCTCCTCCAATCTCTCCCTCACTAAAGACATCATCGACCACTACATTAATGAATTCCATCACAAATCGTGTTCAAGTATTGTATACCCGATGTGCTCGACTATTTCTGGAGTATCCTACGAAAACTCCCTCATCACTTTTGGAATCAAACTTTTCCAAATTTTCTCTATTTCTCAGAATGTAGCATTTGCTGCCAAATACAAGAAAGTACTTGACAGTAGGCTGTTTATCTTTTCAGATCTCATAAGGTGTTATATCAGTTTTAGGTCTAAGATAAACCGTGTTTACTATGTGACATGTAGTGTTGATGGCTTCACCCCAAAAATGCATAGCTAGTCCCTTACCATGAAGCATGGCTTTAGCCATTTCTTGAAGCACACGATTTTTCCTCTCAACTACCCCATTTTGTTGTGGAGTGATCGGCGAGGAGAACTCATGATGGACTCCCTCCTCCAAGCAGAAGTTCCCAAGATTAGGGTTTTCAAACTCTTTTCCATGATCACTACGAATTCGTGATATGGTAAAGTCTTTCTCATTCTTAATCCTCTTGCATAATGAGATTATAAGACCGAACACCTTAGTTTTATCTCTTAACAACTCAATCCATGTATATCGAGAAAAATTGTCAACCACAACCAAGATATATCGTTTACCACCAAGATTTTCGGTCCTAGATGGTCCCATTAAGTCCATATGGAGTAATTCAAGTGGCTTGCTTGTCAAGATCTTAGAAGTTTGTTTATAAGGGACTCTAAGTTGTTTACTTTGTTGACACGAGCCACATACAGTGGTATCAATATTTTCAAGTTTAGGTAAGTCATTTACAAGTTCCACAAACTTTTATGGTTCATATGACCAAGCCGTTAATGCCACAGTTCACTGATGTCAATCTTGGCACTGTTGCACACATAGTTGGGATTAGGAAGAACTCCATAGCAATTATCTGAGATTCTTACACCTTCGAGGACAATGTTAGTAGTAGAGTCATACACAGTACAACTTTTTTGGACAAAACTAAACTCAAAATCAGCGTCCCCTATTTGACTAATGCTTAACAAGTTAGACTTTAACTCTTTCACATAAAGAACATCTGAGATAGCAGGTAATCCAGATATATAAACGACACCTTTACCTAGGATATGTGTAGTAGCCCCATCTCCAAAGATGACTACACCGCCATTTCAATCATCGAGAAAAGAGAACAAGGCTTTATCACCACACATATCTCTAGAACAAGCACTATCAAGATACCACATAGAGTTATTTTGAGCCATAAGTGCAATGTGGACAACATAACAATTCAGCTAATCATCCAACCTAGGAAGGTCACTCTTCTTAACCCTAACCTTCTTAGAAGTAGAAATGATCCTAGTTAACTGAGTCATCATCTCAATTAAATGACTAGCCTGATTGGTGAGAAAGTTAACCGTGCTTGAGAAATCCTGACATTTACTTCTAGTCACGAGTTTACGACACCTAGGTCTTGCGTGTCCCAGTGCGCCACAATAGTGATAAGTGGGAATAAACCTAGGTTCAAACCTGCTCAAAGTTTGTTGCCGATATATAGGACTATTGAACCTACGTAGTCTAGTAGGTCTTGATCCAAAGACATTCTTGCGCTTGGGTTCAGGATTATCAATATTCTGAACATCGTTGGTAGTTGGGACAAACGTGGTCTTGGATGTACTCACAGTAACATTACCACTTTGAACGTAACCCAAACCATGCCGTTTCCAGCAGGCTTGTTCATCTCCAACAGATTATTGAGTTTCTACATACCACTCATGAACGAATGAAGTTGAGTATTAGAATTTTCAAGATCATTTGTTAAGGATTTAACTTTGTCTTTTAACAAGCTTCAACTTATTCAGATTTTTGATAGAGTCTTGAATGTAACCTATGCGTTTCTCTCTCTCTCTCTCTTTCAAGTTCGTTTACATTTTTCAGAACAACTTTATTCACCTTTATGATTTTCGAACTCTCCTCGAATGATTCTCGATAAAACTAATGAATATCAGTCTCATCATTAGACTCTTCCTCAGATTTTTCACTACGTTCTTCATTCTCAGCCTTTCCACTTTTCTTATCGGATTCAATCTAGCTATAGATGTGAAGGCCATAAAATTTTGTTCATCTTCACCACCAGAGGTATCACTTTGAGCACTCAAATCTAGTCATGGAAACGAGCCGAGCCACGAGCCAAAATTCGAAGCTCGGGCTCAGCTCTAGCCAAAAAGGGCTAAGCTTTTTATGGCACGAGTCGAGCAGAGCAGAGCAAAATCTCGGCCAAAAACAGGAGGCTCGGCCCGAGCTTTCAGTTCGAGCCTTAACGGGCCGAGCCGGCTCCATTTTTTTTTTTCGTGCAGGCAGCTCAAATAGCTGTCTGCACAAGCAGGCAACTGTAGCTTCCTACACAATACAGGTAGCTATTTTAGCTTTATTTAAATTTATTTTTAAAAAAAAAATGGGCAGCTCGTACAGGCTGGCCCGAGTCGACGAACTTTTTTGCCATCCCTACTTGAATCTGATTCATCATCACTCAAAATCACTACTAATGCCTTACACCTTCCTTTATTCAAGTTCTTCTTCAAATTATGACATTCATTCCTATAGTGACTAAAACCCTGACATTCATAGCATCTAACTGACTGGGTTTTCTTATTAGTAGTCCTACAGTTATTCTTCTCATGCTTATCGTTCGAGAATTTATTAGGGACATCATTTTTTTGTTCTTGAGATTTTCTCCTATTCTTCATCACCTTCTGGAATTTCTTAACAAAATAAGCTATTTTGTCGTTCCTAAAAGTCTCAACATGAGCAGACTCACTCTGTTATCCCTTAATAGTGTTCACGGCTATGGACTTAACCTTTTTCGATTGAGATATGTTCTTCTATCTTAATAGTATCTAAGTCCTTAATTTTTTCAATGACTGTAACTTTAGGTCTAAACCTTTCAGGCAGGGATCTAAAAACTTTTCTAACAATTTTAGATTCGAGAATCTTCTCACCTAGGCTAAAACTTGAATTAACTATATCATTAAACTTTGCATAGAATTCATCAAACGATTCATCGTCCTTCATTCTAATTTCTTCAAATCTAGAGGTCAATATCTGCAGTTAGAGTTTTTAACAGTTTTAGTCCCCTCGTGTGTAGTTTCTAATATATTCCAAACATTTTTAGCAGTTTCACACATCAATACTTTCCTAAACTCTTCAGCAGACACAGCCATGAACAGGGCATGAATGCCATTACTATTCGAGTTACACTCAGCTAAATCATCTTTAGTCCAAAGTGAATTATCAATGGGTATAGCTACACGAAAAACGGTAGTTGAAGGTGCAGTCCACCCAGTTTGAATGCTCATCCAAATGCGCTCATCCAATGCTTTAAGAAAAACTCTCATTGGAACTTTCCAATAAGCATAGTTACTTCCGTCAAAAAACAGAAGCACAGACAAGGACTGACTCATATAGAATTAATTAAGGGTCGGGAATCGAAATAAGGCTCCGATACCAATTGAAAATACGAAGTTCAACCCAAACTACACCTAAAGGGGGTGAATAGGTGATTATGTAGAATTAAAAACTTAATAATTAATTAGCAACAAGTCACTATTAATTATCTCTAGATGGTTAATCATTCAATTTAATTTTTCCTATGTTGAAATACCGCAGTTATGAAAATAATAAATAAACACAAGAAATGATCACGGAGAAACCCCAACTAGGCAAAAACTTTGGGCACTTTTCCAGTCAACAATCTACTATAAATTAATTAAAACTTACAGTATGCCGACTCGACTACCACTAGTACTTTCTAACCTCCTGACTGTAATTCCCATAGCTCTCCTGAATTTCATGCTCCTGCACCAACTCCCATTTGCAGTTTTCAAAGCTCTCATGGATTGCGCTCTCTTGTAGTAACTCCCAGCTTTGTGAATTCGTCTATCTCCTATGAATTAACGAAGAACTCCACGTTCTTCAAAAATTGGAACTCCAGTCACCTTTCCTTGATCTTCAAAACTCTAACAGATATGTAGGAAGTAGCAGTTTGGTATTTAGATTGTGGATTTGATGTTTTCACTGCCAAGAATCAATCACAGAACGAAGGTTGAAAGCTAATTTAATGAAGATGATATCAAGAGAATGTGTTTTTCACAATGATCAACCTTAGAATTTACGTTAAGGGGCGTTTGGTATTTATAGTTTAGGATTTGGAATGAATGGGTCGGATAAAAAGCCTAAAAATCGAATTAAAAATTCTCCGGATAACCTTGTCGCTCGAAGCGAGAGTTAGGTGTCGCTCGAATAAAGCCATAGCGACAGGTTAGCGACAGTGTTACTATTTTTGATGCTTGAGCCAAATCATGGCGACAATCTAGAGAAATTGTGGCGCCGTTTTCCCTTCTTTTCCATTCTCGAATCCTAGACCTAATATAACACTTTTTTTTTACTATTTGCACATTACTCCTTGACTTTTACAATATATTCATTTTAGTCCCTTTTGTTCACAGACTTGTCAGTTACATCAAATGCCTAACAATTTCTAGTCAAAAGGATGACTATGAACCTAAATTATGATTTTTTGATAATAATTTCAAGACTTTTACATTTGATGCTTTTCTAACTCAAATTGTTGTTATATTTTTATGCTTTCAGCTAATCAATCATTCATTATATTGATTAGTTGTTTTAATTGAGAGAAGGAATAAGGATTATAGCACCTCATGACGATTAGCATAGGGTTTGATTAGGGATATAGATATCCACATGCCTTGCATAATTTAATTGAATGTTTAGTTATTAAATAAACCATCACATGTTCGCAATTTTCATAGAAATATTGTAGATTCACATGTGAGGATGCAGTTAGTATTGTTCGAGAGAGATTATTAATGAAATGGGTACATTGATCATAAAGTTTAAATAAATATTGTCATTATCTTGGATTATTGTTAAAGCAGAATCTATCGGGGAATTCCAAGTTCTAGTGATTGATGTTAATCAAGTTCATAAACGCTCCTTAGTATCCTATTAACATTGAATTTCAATAGTTATAGTTTAAATAGTGAAAATCAAAATCAATCATATTGTGCTATTCAATTAGAATTAATATTAATTAAAATCGAATTAAGTACTTATTCCTTGTGCAAACGATACTTTACTCAAATTATATTACTTAGCTAACATATCTTACACTTGCATAATTTCATTGATCAAGTGTTTGCGATGTTGTTGGGGACTATAGTATTTAGTCAATTTTAGTTAAGTATAACTTTAATTTGAATTTTATTGCTTTACTTTTTATTATTTATTACAATGTTTCTTCTCTCTTTTCATGGCTCTCGTACGCTAAGTTTGAGATAGTGTGATCTTGTTCCATTTGATCTTGAAATCAAATGACCATTCAAGTTGAGGCAAAAAGATGATAGAAGCACGCTAAAAATTAGGAAGAGGTAACAATGCTGAGAACGAGAAAACCCCTAATGTCATGTGGTTGATGAGAATGAGAGGCTCGTGAGAGAATTGATGGCTCCACGAATCTTAGAGAATGAGTCATGCATAGTTTATCCAGCAATAGGGATATGATCAACATGTTTTAGTACGCATTCCATTTTCTAAACAGGCTAAATGACAATCAAAACACTTATCTTCCGAGGTTTTTGGGTATGTGTGGGTGTCACGACCCATCCCAAGTCACCCTAATAGACCTGACAAATGTCATGCACCGATGGTAGATACCAACTAAGTGTCGGGCCTACCACCAAGGCGACTATGACTTGTTCTAACTGTAACACACTTTTATAAAAAATTTGACAGAGTTTCCCCTGTAATATGGACCAAAACCACCTGAACAATAATCAAACACCTCCAACCAGAACATATAATTTTAAATAGGGTACACCAACCTCTCAAAAATCAAGCCATTCTAAAACAAAACAAGAAAGTTGAC
>OU503041.1:9168677-9180018 GCA_912172775.2 Fraxinus pennsylvanica | reverse complement strand
CACGGGTGCTCATTAGATCATTTCTGTATATATATATATATATATCTTTCGTTATAAATATAAAATAAAAAAAGTTACAAAAAATTCTTTACCATGGATAGAATCATTCTAACATGGCAACATGTACCTCGCTTGATCTATCGACTGTGGAGTTTCTACACAGTCATTAGCATTGAGCTAAGAGACGACAGTTAACACAGAATGTAACCAGCTCAATCGTTGCATATTAACAAATGTAATTATTTTATCGACCACTTGATCATGAAGTTTTCGTATGATATATTTTGAATTTACTTTCGTACACTTTGACATGAGAACTATTGTTGATTAATATAATACAATTGGCAAGTAGATTTGGTTGGACGTATGTTTCTAAAGTCCTAGAATTGTCTTGACTAGTATAATTTATATTTTCAATATTACATGAAATATATTCTTAATTTATTCCATTATTACAGAAAATACTTGAAAGGAATTATGAGGAGGCAATTGGAGATGTGGGTGTGACCTATTCTTTTGGCCAGGACGAGCATTTTTTTAATCTCCAGTCACCTACTTATTAGATTCTACATTTTGGTTACGCAATCAATTATTGTTTCGATAGTGATGTTGTTAAACGTATGTTCATATTGTGTATATGTGACGAGACGATCCTCACATTATTTGACTAGGCATTGATGGTGTCAATATAATTGTGCCAATATGATCAAGCAACCTTTGATGAGCTTAGACCTGGTTAAGACTTTATAATGCACCTACGAACACATTAATTATTGGTCCACATTTGAGTGAACTAACTGTTGGAATTGGTTTAAAGAAATCAAAATTTTGGTTAGGTATAATTTTGAACAAGTGACTCGGTGTCAACTTTGAGCAAATATTCGAACTTGATTCGATGGTCAAATTATAACTGTCAATAGACCAACTTGTTCTACTCGTCGAGTAAATCATTTTAGTATATTTGAAATCTCAAAACCAATTCCGGATGAATGAGAAATTGTGGTTCAATTGGATAGAAAAGAGGATACACAGGCTGGAATATGATTGTCTCTGTTGCTCGCCTATCTCGCCTGTCGCTCGAGCGAGAGGCCAGCGACAGGCTAACGAGAGAAGCTTTGACGAAAAGGTGTCACTGTCGCTTGAGCGAGAAGTCAGTGACGGGCTAGCGACAGCAAGAGTTGCTTATGTTCATAAGGTTGCGAAGTTTGGCTCGCAACATTTTGTCCACAACCCCTCGTACTCTATAAATAGAACCATTGGGATTTCCTTTCTTTATATCAATGATATGCAATCATAGCATAACATTTTATTCTCTCTCTCCACCAAATTCTACATATATATATATTGCATAAAATTTTGGTTTTCTTCATTTTTGGATTAAGAAGTACATAAACTAAATTCTGGTTCGTTGTTCTTGTGTGTTGAAGTGCTACTCCCACAAGAAGAAGCCGTTGTATCTTGGGAGTTGATTGCCATAAACCTAGGCACCGTTGCGGGGCAAATTCGACTTAAGGATAAAGTATTCAACACTTGCTTCGACTTTGCATCCATTTGGCGTTATTCATTTGAAGTTTCATTATCATTATTCTGTCGAAACTCCAGCAGAAATTTGATAAAGATTCTACGAAGTTTCTTGTCACTCCATACACCAAATATATCTAACAATCTTAAGTCGAATCTTGTGGTTGTTGGATTGACGTTTTTGCTTCGATTAAACTATTATTTGGTTTAAACTTCTTCCATTCTTCTTTTGATTTGGTTGATCTTCTGTTTCGCATAAACAGAAATGAATTCGATTTTTAATATCGACTCTACTTCGAACAACAATTCGAATATAGGAACTTCGAAAGAAATTGTTTATATCGATACAATCCCTCAGGTTTTTATAGCCTCTCTAAACTCCATTCCCTATGGAGATAAATCGGAGAAATTCATTGGGGCTGATTTCAAGAGATGGTGTCACACCCCATTCATATAGATAATCATACACTAAATTCTATCAAAATCCCCTATTATTATTATTATTATTATTATTTTTAATGAAGGTCTCTCCAAAAATATATTCGAAACCAAATATCATAAAATCATAGTCCACCACATTTATTCTGACGTTATAAAAATATCTACATGTCGTTTCAAACGTCATACAGGATTCCACAAAATATAATACAAACGAAGCCCCCAAAATAACCCTACGGTCGTCATCCATGTACATCGAAATTCGAAATCCCATAAGAGCTCCACAGCTAGCAACGCTTTCTATGAAGTTCAATGCCCACCTACAATGCAGGAACTATATAAGCTAATGTTTAGTAAGCAAAAATCATGTATGTCATGAGTGTCGGTAATAATGGTATATGACATCATGCCATACTAAAGTTGTATCATGTTTAAACATTCATCAAAGTCTACTCGAAATAATGTCTTTTGAAATATTTCATTTCATTGGGCCCTTGACCCACCTACTATGCATCGGATAGAGCTCTACACAATATCAATATCAATAATAAAATGGCCAATATGACAATGACACCAGCGAGTGGACCATCCTCTCGTGACCACTAGAGGCTCATCTCCTAACTGCCCCTATGATCACCCAAGAAGTCTCCCACCAGGTAGCGCCAATAATCATAATATCATGAGGGCACGGTCGAGTGGTCCACCCTCCCGTGATCAACAAAGGCCCATCTCATATCTACCTTTGCAATCGCCTAGGAAGTATCACCTGCAATGCCAAAACATATCACATAAGCATATCTCATATGCCTCGGTGCCCTAGTAGTGGTCAACAAAACATTTATGAGGAAAACTCAATTTGAAACAATGTTGGGCATGCTAAATTTTCAATTGTGGACATATGTCGTACATGCACATGAAAATGCTCGTGAATGACATACTTACTCAAAATCGATATCAATGTATTCTAAAACCACACACTCAATGATCATAACATCATATGATATACAATTAGCTCCTTATTAAAAGTATGTATATATTCAACATTACTGTATCACAAATTCTATATTCTTGCATTGTAGTTGCAAATGGATTTTTACTTACCTTTCTGTTTTTGTGTGTGTATGCTTCTACAAGGTGTAAATCAATTCTTTTTCCCACTTAAAGTCAGCAAATCACCTATGTTACCATTTAATATTAAACACAATCCCGTGCTACGTCCATTCATGCCAAAATACTTTAGATGACATTAACAATTTAAGTTTATCGATTGCATTGCAAACTAGTCCCATAAATCACACTATTCCTCATGTCCATTCATGAACATCAACGTCATCCAATTGTCGTTTAACTACCTAGAACTTCTTAAAATGTATTTTCCATACCTAGGAGATAATTAATGGACATGTAAAGGTAGAAACTATGCAAACTATCAATTTGGACAGAAGCTGTTTTCGCGTTTTAGTCACGGCCATGTCCCGTTTCATACATCTTTTCGCACCCTTAATCACATTCAATCCTTCCTAAAATTTACACACGTTTATATAACATATATGTGAAGATAACCATGTCATGAATTCACGACAAGTATAGGTTTTTCAGCCTCAGGTTGAGTCATTTTTATAGCACAATGAACTAGGCAGTTTCCGATGATGGTCTTAGGTTTCCAGTACTTATTATGCCACCAATCAGTTTCTAACCTATTAAAAATTATTCTCATACCTATAACCCTTATATGAGAACATTCAAAGTGATACACATATGTTCCTTTCAAGGTATAACATCAAATTGAAAGTTGTTACACTAAAATCCAACAACAATAACTTTCTTCCTTATTAAGTTAGCTCAGGTTCTTGCAACCAATTACCCCGGTTTTTGTCACCATTAAATCATCAAAACATCCCCAACATGATCTTAATAAAGTATAGAGATTCAATAGGTTATAAAACTCTCAAAAAGAATAAAGATATACCTCAAAACAGTGAACAATTTCAGCTGTCCAGAAATTCCAACTTTCTGTTTTCTAACTCTCTTTGGTTCTCTTGCTTTCTCTTTCACTTGAGTTCATTTGGGGATAAATTGGGGGATAAAATATCTTAATATGGGGTATTTATAGAGTCCTAAAGGGTTGGGGTCGTGAATCTTGCTTAAGGACTAAGAAACTACCTCATGCAGCCAGGTTGACATGTGTTGAGCAAGAGGTGGCTTCATGCTTCATTATGTGACTTTTCCCTCATCATATTTGGATCTATATGTGACTAATAAGACATATATCTATCATATATGAAGTATAAAGGGGCTGGAAGACGTGGTGGAAACCTTAATATTGAAGGAATTGGCTGGTAAAATGACAAGTCTCCCAACCATGAGGTGTCCAAGCATGAGGTGTTTTCTTGCAGCCATCCTTGACTCTTTCTTTCCCATATTTGGAGCCTTATGTGATTAATAAGACATATTTCTATCCAATATAAGATGACAAGGTTTTAGAAGACGTGCTAAAAGCCTTAAGGTTGAAGGAATTTGATGTTAACTTGACAAATCATCACATGTTAAGTAGGATGTGTCTCCTTCTAGTTACCTTCTGATCTTGTACCAATCCTTGGATGGTTTGTATAAAATTTAGGGATTACAAGTCACATATTTGAAGTCTTAAAGAGGTGGTAGACATTGCTAATGCTTAAGGGTGAACGAATCTACCATTACAAGGATAAATCAACAAGTAGGAGATATCCAAGCATGAGGTGGCCTCTTGGAGTTACAATCTGATTTTGTACAAATCATTGCAGGTAAAAAAACAAGTATCCTTAGCTTATTTTAATGTGTTTACAATCCAATTTACTTTCCCTAAGATCTCAAAATATTTTATAGCATTACTTCCTCAACCGTTCATTTAATTACTTACCCGATTGACACCCGATTATCGGCCGATTTCAACAATTCGCACCTCAACATTTATAACGTCATATAAAAACCATATTACTATGTAGTGATCATGTTACTTCATACTTCATGTCCTAAATATGTCAATTACTCATTTAGAGTTTATGTGACCTTGATCAACTGAATGGAAAGCTATAACTGTTATCGATATTAATTTCGCCCTTTCAAGGTTCCAATTGCGTAACAAGTCAATCTTCTACATCTAGATTAACCTAGCTTCTCTATCATCGCTCAATGTAGAATTTATCACCTAGGTCGAGGAGTCGAAGTCTAACACCATATAAAGATCGTATGCTCGCAATAATCACATATACCATTTTTAAAAGAAAACAATTAGGGGAATGGATGCAAATGACATTGTAAATAGCATGCATGAATCATATTGGCCAAATATGTAACGTAAAGTTCGGGGTATTGCAGATGGCAACAGAAAATGTTATTCTATCTCATGACCCTCAACTTGGCAAAGTCCTTATATGAAGATGCTAAAGCATCCCTAATTGCTTTGAATGTTTGAAAACATTCAGATTTCTTATGCAAGAAATATATTCTGAATGGCTTGGACAACTCATTATATAACGTATTCGGTTTCAAGAAATCTACAAACGAACTATGGGAGACCTTGGAAATGAAATACAAAACTGAAGACACTGGAACAAAAAATTTCATCGTAGGGAAGTTTTTGGACTACAAAATGGTATATTCAAAGACGGTCATCAGCCAAGTGCAAGAATTGCAGGTTATTCTTCATGATATTTACGCGGAGAATATGTCTCTAAGTGAATCATTTCAAGTGGCTGCAATCATCGAGAAACTTTCACCTATGTAGAGGGAATTCAAGAACTATATCAAGCACAATTGGAAAGAGATGAACATTGAAGAACTTGTGGTCCGATTGAGAATTGAAGAAGACAATCGAAGTTTGGACAAGCATGTTGGGAATCACACACAAGCAAAGGCTAATGTTGTGGAATCCAACAATAAAAGCAAGAAAAGGAAACATTCTATTGAACCTTTGAAGAAGAATGCAAAGAAGTTCAAGGGTAATCGCTACGATTGTGAAAAAGCTGGACATCGCTCCGTCGATTATCGCAAACCAAGAATGCAAGCCCAAGCAAATATCACTGAATTCAATGTCATAGCAAATGGTATATCTGATATGAATTTGCCGGCCATTATTTCAGAGTGCAACAGCGTTGGAAACCCCATAGAATGGTGGCTTGATATGGGTGTTACCCATCAGATATGTGCCGATAAAGGTATGTTTACTTCCTATACTCCAACCACGAGAGAGAAACTATTCATGGAAAATTTCTCAAGTTCAAAAGTGGAAGAACAAGGCAAAATGATATTGAAGAGGACATCAAGGAAGGAACTTAGCATCAACAATGTTTTTCACGTACCGGATATTTGCAAGAACATAGTTTCAAATTCTTTATTAAGCAAGAATGGCTTCAAACTAGTTCTTGTATCGGATAATTTTGTACTTACCAAGAATAACATTTATGTAGGCAAAGGCTATGTAAAATATGGACTATTCAAAATGAATGTCCTAACTATTGTACCAAACAATTCAAGCAAGAAAATATCTTCTTCTGCTTATATTGTCGAGTCGTCTAATTTATGGCTCATATATTAGGACATACAAACTTTAATTCAATACGTAAGTTAATGAATTTAAGTTTACTTCCAAGTATGCATTTTAATAATGGAAAATGTGATATATTTGTAGAGGCAAAATTGGCTAAAACACCATATCATTCAATCGAACGAACCACAACACCTTTGGAACTAATTCACACGGATGTGTGTGACTTAAGGTTCGTACAAACTAAATGTGGTAAAAAGTATCACATTTATAAATGGTTGTACAAGATACTGTTATGTATACTTGCTGAAAAGTAAAGATGAATCTTTGGAAGTCTTCAAATACTATAAACTTAAAGTTCAATCAACTTAGAAAATGAATAAAGATGATTCGTAGTGATAGAGGTGGAGAGTATTTTGCACAGTTTGAAGAATTTTGAGTAAAATCTGGGATTATTCATCAAATTACTGCACCCTATTCACCTCAATCTAACGAGGTTGCTGAACGCAAAAATCGAACCCTTAAGGAAATGATGAATGGAATGTTGATTAGTTCAGGCTTACCTCAGAACTTGTGGGGAAAAAGTTATCCTTTCGACAAATCATATCCTTAATAAAATACCACACAAGAGTAAGATTGAATCACTTTATGAATTCTGGAAAGGTCGAAAACCTTCCTACAAATATCATAAAGTGTGGAGGTGTTTGGCAAAGGTACAGATATTTGAACCAATACAAATAAAGATTGGACATAAGACTATTTATTGGGTCTTTATTGGATATGCAAACAACAGTAGTGCATATCGATTTTTGGTTCACAAGTCTAATATACTTAATGTACATGAAGGTACCATTATTGAATCAAGGAATATTGTATTCTTTGAAAACATATTTTCTTGTAAAGAGAAAGAAGTAAGTTCACATAAATGAACTTAACATACTGCAATTAGAAACTATTAAGAAGATAGTAATCACCAAGAAGATGAAGAACCAAGGCCTTTGATCCAGAAGTAAGACCTTTGATCCAGATTTTCTAACATATACTAGAAAATGATCGTAGGACATTTAATGAAGCAATGTCTACTCTTGAAGCTCCTTTTTGGAAAGAAACTGTTAATAATGAAATTAAATCCGTCATGAACAACCATACTTGGGAATTGGTTAAACTTCCTTCAGGGAACAAAGCTTTAGGCTGCAAATGAATTTTCAAAAGGAAATTGAAAACGGATGGATCAATAGACAAGTATAAGGCTAGATTTGTAGCCAAAAGGTATAAACAAAAGGAAGGACTAGATTTCTTCGATGCATATTCACCAGTAACAAGGATCACGTCTATAAGTATGTTAATTGCTATCACCGTATTGCATAATTTTGAAATGTATCAAATGGATGTTAAGACTGCATTTTTGAATGGTAAATTAGAACAAGAAATTTATATGGAACAACCTGAAGGGTTTGTTGTTCTTGGAAATGAAAAGAATGTGTGTAAAAAATGGTTTCAAAATCAATAAATGTGACTAATGTGTCTACATCAAAACCACACTTAACGGATACATGATCGTATGTCTATATGTTAATTATATGCTAATCATGGGGAATGATTCAAACATTATTACCTCGACCAAGAAAATGTTGATAAAACATTTTGACATGAAAGATATGGGAATAGCTGATGTGATATTAGGGATTAAAATCTCTAAAACATTTGATGATTCGCCACTGTCTCAATCACACTATATTGAAACTATAATTAAAAAGTTTAAGGCGTATGAAAATACACCAGTTGACTTAAGTTTACACTTAGCCAAAAATACTGGTGATCCCGTATCTCAATTAGAATATTCACGTGTTATAGGCAGCTTGATGTATATTACCAACTGCACGCATCCTGATATAGTATATGCAGTCAACAAGTTGAGTAGATTTATGAGTAATCCAAGTTATGACCATTGGAAAGCATTAGATCAAGTTCTTAAATACTTAAGACACGCGATTAGTTATGGATTACACTATTCAAAATATCTTGCAGAGTTAGAAAGATATATCGATGTAAATTGGATATTTGACACAAAGGATTCAAAGTCTACAAATGGTTAAGTGTTTACCATTTGAGACAGAGCTGTGTCCTGGAAATCCTCTAAGAAAACTTGTATAGCTCGATCTATGATGGAATCTGAGTTTATTACTTTAGATAAAACCGGAGAAGAAGTGAAATGGCTTCATAATTTTCTCGAGGATATTCCATGTTGGGAAAAATCAGTACCTATGATTAATATACATTGTGATAATCAATAGGCTATTGCAATGGCACAAAATAGTATGTATAATGATAAATCTCGACAAATTCGTCGGAGGCATAATACCATTAAACAATTGATATCGAATGTTATAATCTCGATTAACTATGTTAAATCAGAAGAAAACATAGCGGATCCTTTGACGAAAATATTAACGAGAAAATATGTATACCGTCTTTCTAAGGGAATGGGCCTAAAGCCTACTGAATAGAATCAACATAGTAGAAACCCAACCTTATAGATTGGAGATCTCAAGATCTTGATTCAATTTTACAACTGAGTTATGAAAGATTCAATGTAAAGCACTTACTCCCATTCCTACAAGAAGTGCTAGAATAGAAAGTGTTCAAGGATAAGTGTATACTTTTAATGATTCTTATATCTTGCAAGAAGACAGGAGATGTATTATACTATAGGAGATCACATATATAAGTGCGAAGTGAGACCGCTTCTACGAGAATTTGAAGCTTAATTCTCTTAAAACACTTATGAAACAAAGAGTTGTTCAAGGCCAAAATGAACACAACCATGAGAATCGAAATGGTAAGATGAGTTATGATGTTAGTACAATTGTTTTAATTTATATGAATGGCTAAATGGTTCAAGATATCGCGTTCACCAATTAGTTTAGTAAATTCAACTAAAAAGGTTCAAAGATACAAGTCACCTATCTTGAATCTATAACTTGTCACACGTACTGCTTTGTTAAAGTCTGTATCTCATTTATATTATGTTGTGTATATTAAGAAATTTACATTCATGTGGGGGATTGTTGGAATTGGTTTAAAGAAATAAAAAATTTGGTTAAGTATAATTTTGAACAAGTGACTCGGTGTCAATTTTGAGCAAATATTCAAACTTGATCTAATGGTCAAATTACAAATATAAATAGACCAACTTGTTCTACTCGTTGAGTAGATCATCGTAGTATATTTAAAATCTCAAAACTAATTTCGGATGAATGAGAAATTGCGAGCCAAAGTTGGATATAAAGGAGGATACACGAGCTAGAATATGACTATCTCTATCACTCGCCTGTCGCTCGAACGAGAGACCAGTGACAGGCTAGCCAGAGAAGCTCTGATGAAAATGTGTCACCTTCGCTCGAGCGACAAGGTAGTGACAGCAAGAGTTGCTTCATCCACAACTCCTCATACTCTATAAATAAGACCATTGGGACGTCCTTTTCTTCATACCAATGATATGTAATCATAACATAACATTTTCTCTCTCTCTCTCTCTCTCAACCAAATTCTGCATATATATATTACATAAAATTCTGATTTTCTTCATTTTTGCATTAAGGAGTACATAAACCAAATTCTGGTTCATTGAAGAAGTCATTGTATCTTGAGAGTTGATTTCCATAAACTATAGGCACCATTGCGGAGAAAATTCGATTTAAGGACAAGTTGTTCAACACTTACCTCAACTTTGCATCCATTTGACATTATTCATTTGAAGTTTCATTGTTGTTACTCTGCTGAAATTTCGGCAAAAATTTGATAAAGATTCTATGGGCATTTGTTGTCACTCCATACACCATACATCCAACAGTAACTTGATAATTCATTATATGTAAGGTACATAACTTGAACCCTAGCAACAACTCTATTTTATCATCTCTGTCACATTTAATTCCTTCTATATTTTACAGTTCAATTATACCAGTAGTTGACATGGCCATCGGAGTACCAAGGAGTCTCGATCCTTTTTCTTGGAAGGATGATCTTGGTGCCTAACTGCTTATCCATGAGTACACACTATATACATGTTGGTGTCAAAGGATTTGTTAACATCAAGCTCGTGTTAATTTTTTTGGGCAAGAAATATATATTTGTAGGAACAAGATGAATGATGATGGTAATAAATTGTGTGTACACAAAAAGGAGGTTTCCCTTATGAAAATGATATAGGACTCCAAAATGCAAGTACAATAAAAATTTTGTAATGGACGAAAATTGTGACATCCATTTTGTATCATTTGGCGGCATGGCCGAGTGGTAAGGTAGGGGACTGCAAATATTTTTTCCCTAGTTCAAATCCGATGTCTCCTGATAAACAAAACCTCTAAGTCTTCTCTTCTCTTCTGATGATACTTTTTTGATTATGTGCATCTAGTATGAGGATTTTCTAAAAGATAGTGAATCCTTGCATCTAGGATTTAAGGAAATATTCTAATCTAATTATAGAGGGATTGTCAAGACTTCATGATTCCCTTATATTACAAAGATAGTGTCGAATGACTAGATCTTGAATTAGATTGGAGAGTTTGATAGGAAATCTTATTCAAGGGCGGAAGTTGCTTTATATATGACGAACTCACTAGAATCTAGGAATGCTCAGATATTCAATCAATATTAGATTAGATGGATAATTGAATTTTATAGAAAAGAGGGCAAAAATAGAATTTCTTTTTTGGAAACCCCTAATCAAGCCCCCTCTTTCACAGCGATAAGTAAAGGGGACATAACGCACATGGATATAGTAAACTCGCTTGTGCTACTTTAGTGGTATTCTTTACATTTTCCCTTTCAAATCAAAATATCTTAATTTCCAAT
>OU503041.1:9147853-9161546 GCA_912172775.2 Fraxinus pennsylvanica | reverse complement strand
GTGGGGTGGGGTGGGGTGGGGTGTATATAATTTAATTTTTATAATATTATTATTAAAATTTAATTAAATATTAAAAACATGTATCTATATATAAAATATCTGATTTTTGAACATTAAAACTTAAAATCTAATTTTTGAACTTGGATCTTGAAAGTAGGGATCCATGTAATTCTCACTTAATCCTTTGGTAAAATACAACCCTTATTCTCCAATAAGACGAGAAATTCCTATCCGGTCTGAAACGCGACAATGCGAAAAGAATCGAGACATTTTGCCAACATATTCTGTGGGCTAGTTTTTCATGGGCTTACTTCAAATTTGAAACAGTGGGCTAGCTTAAACCACCAAGGGCTAGGCTGTCAGTGCCCAGTATTCTGCCACGCAATCTTCAGGGTCAGTTGATTCTCATAATCTCCTCTTGCTTCTCTTTCTCTTTCCCTTTCGAACAATTAATTGTGCAGCAAGAATTGATTTAACTCAATTATTCAAACCTCAATCTGAAAAGAAAGAAAACCCTAAATTCTGTAAGCATAGTTGAAATTAGAAGCTGAATTGAGATTCATAACGGATCCCGCCAAAATGACGAGTAGTTGGAGGAGAACATTTGGCAATGTAAGGTCCTTTGTTGGAAATTCTATGGGAGGCTTAAGGGGAGGCAGTAATTTGGCCTCGTGGGTAGTCGCCGGAACACTAGCTTATTTCCTCTGGGTCAAGCCTTCCCAGCAACTCAAAAAAGAGCAAGAGGCAAATTCTCTGTCCCTATTTCACCTTCAATTTTGTATTTTTTAGGGCGACTTTGATGTTTTTTGTTTTTTAATTTTATTTTGGCAGGAGAGGGCAGCGTTGGCGGCAGCTTCAGATCCTTATAAATATGTCGAAAAGCGCAAACCGATTCCGGATCCTCAGGTACTGCATATATTTTATGATTTGTGGAGAAATTTTTTGTTTCGATGGAATTAGAATTGATGGGAATGTAGGTGTAAATTTTGGCAGGAAACTGGATTGATATATGGGAATAAAAACAAAGAGAACAAATCCGGGGAATGAATTTCTGGATGTTGAGTAAGTTTAGATAGTTTGCAATCTGCTGAAATGTTGAAGAGCTGAGGATTAAGTTACTATCTGTTATACATTAATACATGCCTGTATGCTTGAAAATTATTACTCTAAAACAGTTGTTTATCAAAGAGACAGTTCGAATAAATGATAAAAATGAAAATGTGGGGCGCAATATATGTTGTTGATGTTTTGTTTGGTTGAGTTAATCAATGAATTTTCAAGTATGTGATTTTCTTTACTTTCTCTTAGAGGAAACTGTTGTACAAAATTTGATGGTTGCCAAATCACTATACATCGTTATAAACTTGGAATATGTGATTATTCAAACCCAAAAAGAGTATGTTCGAAGAAATTATAATTTTTTTCAATGGCAAGGCCATGCTAGTATAAATGAATAATCCATTTAAATTCAGAAATGAAGTACTGCTTTTAGCGTGTGGGATTTAAAATTACATAGAGTAGACAAGATAATGATGGTACCATCATAGGACGTTGGGTAATGCTACATGTACATAATTTTTTTTACCTAATCTTTTACCTACACTCACACTAGGGTGTGGGGACCACATTTTTAGGAGTTTTTTATTCACGCGGGCCCCGCGCACATGTGAGAGGGTGTAACATTTTCAGTAAGGAAAATTATGTACAAATAGTTTTATCCTAGAAAGTTTTTCAAATTTCAGCTACTCATTTGTAAAACTTGAAACCATGATAGGATGCTCACCTATTAATCCTGGCTAAAGTGTGGCGTGAATTTTATCTTTTCAATAGACATTAGGATGTCAGGTTACAAGTTGTTTTTCCCTACTTTGATCTTCCACGTGATCTCATGATTACCTGACTACCAGATTAAACATCAAGAGTCTTGGAAGCTAAATTGTGTTTGACATTAGCAATTTAGTACTGACACGAAAATGTAGTCATGCAAGAAAACTGAAATCAGATTTTCTTTCATATTTTTCTCTTGGAAAAATTGTGAGTACGTGGCTTACAATGTCTTAAATATAATTCCAGTGTTTTAACCATGCTTGTGGTTTTAATATATGAAATTCATTGTCCTCTTTCCTCCACATAGACTTCAATAATTCCAAATACTTTTGCAAAACTCCATTACTAAGCCCACATTTGCTTTGAAACATTTTATCGATTTAGTTAAAAACAAAAAATCTACTCATCTTTGAAACTTAATATGTTTGATTATAGCAAGAACTAATTGAGTTACGAAGAATTTAAAAGTCTTATGATGATTTTGTAATCACTTCTTTCTTAGTTGATTATTAAAATAAGCATAATCAAGGCATATATTCGTCAAACCAAAAGGAACCTTGGTTGTATTGAAATGTGTAAATAGGTTTTATAATTTTTTTACGATAAGCATATACTTCATTTTTATGAAGTTCATCAAGGTTTGCAATGACGATATGTACTTTTCCGACCTTAGTATAATTTTGCATCTACACCTCCACATCCCTTAATTTGTTACTACAAATTTATTATCGGTTGCAACACAAATAAATTACTTCTTAAATTCTTTATCTTATATTGAGAATGAAGCTGTCTAACAATATGCAAACCTTTGGCTGAAGTTTATGACAGTATCAGTTCAAGAAAGTTGCTCCAATGAAACATGTAATGAGGTACCGTAGTTTCCCTTGCTGCCTTCTGGTTCTATTTATAAATAAACAAGCATTGTGGTTGATACTTTTCTTCTATAAATCAATCTACTGGATAAACCAAGTCAGCCTTTCTTGTTGTTTAGAAAAAAATTTATTTTTGAAAAATTGATTCTTGTATAGCAGCATTTGGTGTCTATTTTGGAAAGACTTAAAGGTTGAAGGGGCAATAATTGCAATGAGGGGACCTGGAAATTATTTGGTTTCCTAAATTAGAACTAGCAAAGGTGATCGAGGACTTCAACTAATGGCCAGATTTTGCGAACAGATTTGAAGTTAGCTTAAGTTACAGTTGTTATTACTAATATCCTTTGGTTCAGTAACCATCACGGACGGTGACATTATTATCACTTTGGTAACGTAAGTATCGTCCGTTGCTTCAGCCAAGGAAGATAAGCAGCCTAGAGTATACTTGACTATCTCTTTTTCTTTTAGTATAATGTTATCTAGTACCACTGGTGCTACCTAAGAAGTATGGATACTTGTAAACTTATTACGAACCGTATCCAATATATATCCTAACTTAAATACTCTCTGATACCATTTGATATGTACCGTATACATATTTTTTAATTATTTTATATATTTTTATATATTTTTTTTTTCGATAGTATCGGATACATATTTTTTAATTGTTTTATATTTTTAATTATTTTCGATACATATTTGATACATTAGGACATGTGAAGAAGTGTGTTATTAGTGAGTTTAATTCTATCACTATATAATAAGGATTCAAAGACTTGTGGCCACTTCATGGTCCACATGCATATTTGTTTCAAAGCATTGCTTTGAATTTTCTTGTACAACCTTCTTCATCATGTGCTACTCTTTTTGCACTCTATAAGAAAGAATAAACTAACTTTACAACGAGCTGAAGAATTGATTTTCATTCATAGTAATCTGCTTCATTTATTAAGATAATTAGATCTTCATTTAAAAGGAGAATTCAAAATGTAGGACATTGCCTAAAATTCATTTGATACTCGTGAAGCTGTGGACTGCTTGAGTTTGCTAATTTATTATCAGATGAACTAGAGTTGAAGAGTATTATTTTTAATGATAGCGAAGAAGCTGATAATGAAGAAAATGAAATTCAGACAATTAAGGAATAAGATGAAATGCTTTAGTATTTTATTTTATTTTTATTATTATGCTTCTGTTTTAATTTTTATATTAATGAAATTATGTTGAATTTTATAACGCGTATCCGTGCATCCTAATTTTTTCTAAAAGGAAGTATTGGTGTACCCGTATTGTATCGTATTCAAAGTACGTATCCGTATCCATGCTTCTTAGGGTGCTATAATGCTAGCCTAGATGAGGTTAAATGATAGACTCCATGAAAGGTAGAATTAAGTGATCATTTAATTATATCTCTAATTTAATGCTACATTAACGACATCTAGACTGGTGTTTTAATACCAGTTGTGCTAAATAGCATTACACTGTTTTTTATATATTTTGATGGTTCCAATATATGTATATTGGACTGAGTGGTTGTGTCTTTGTGATGGTTCCAATATAACATTTAGCCCTTGTTTGGGCTCCATTAAAATTTTAATTTATTTTACTCTGTCTTCTTATCAATCACACATTCTCCAATAAAATAATATTGCGTGTAAACTCAAATTTTTTCTTCTTTTTTAACCACACGTTCTTCAAAAATTTACTATTCCAAAATACATTTTTCCCAAAATCTCAATAAAATGGAGCACAAACAAGGGCTTAGATAGAACTAGTGGTGGGTGATGTTTTTGTGGTTTTCATTTGGTTCATGTAGTGGTGGTCTTGATTTGAAATTGCTGAACTGACAATGCGAATGGTTATTATTTTTTATGTTGGTTGATATCAAGGGAAGTAATGGTGCTGTTCTTTCGAAGAAAGAGGAAAACTCTTGGACTTTTCCTTCAATGATTTCAATCTTATTGTTCTTTTAACGTGAAATATGACCAGGCATTTTTCTTCAGAATTATAAGATTGTTATTACTGTATATTCCTTAAATGGCTGAATGTTTTTAGCCATAGGACTTCATTTCACCAGTAAGAAGATACAGATCCATGAAGATTAATTGCTGTTCCTGAATGGTGGTTATACATAAATCGAATCTGTTCAACAGACTTCTTTAATAATGTTACTTCTGTCTTTGCAGAAGAATGTACTGAATTCTTAAGCAACCTATGTAATAGTTACTACGAATGGTGCAAAATATTTTATTCAATAAAGTGGGTAGAAATCTTTCTCGTTGTTTCTATTTTTATCTGTCATCCTGATTTACTTGCTGCATCTCCTTGATAATGGAACTTTTTATCAGCAATTTATGATTGTAGATTCAAATTGAATGTCGACTACATGTTTGAATAAGCACGCAAGCATGTGCAAGTATAGGATCACCCATGATTTGTGCATTTTGTAACTGTTTAAAAAGAATGATCTTTAGCTCATCGTATCCATGAAAAAGATCTTCAAATTCTTTGGTTGCATCTAAAATTACCATTTTCCATGAGAAATCAAGAGTGTTGGCTTATAATTAAATGTAATCAACCTAGCTTAACCATAGCTGGTAATCGGTTCAAGTGGGTGGGTAAACTTCTTTGGTTAAGATCTCTATGATTCATGCTCCATGTGTTTGTAGTTGTTTGTCAGAGAATGTCCCATATAGTGTGATGTTTGCCCTGTTACACCTGTTTCAGTAATTTTCTTCGAAACTGAGAATTTATTTAACTTATAGACTGTATTGAACGTGAATTAATTGAACCAACATTAAGGTACTGAGAAAAGGTGGGAAACTTGGAGAATGTGACAAGGGGAACACTCTTATTACATTGATTTTGGCATTTACGTTTTCCTCCCATTAGAAAGAAATAACATCAGGTGTATTGGGAAAGACAATAAATCAGAACTACAGAGAATTTCATAGAAGTGAACCATATACTGATGCTCTGTCTAGTGATCTTTCATTTGAATCCCAGCTTCAGAGGTTAAGGTTGTCGTATTTACATCATTTGTCATTTTTATGCCACCTTGATCATATTCTTACTTTGCATGCAGTCGTAATTGTTATCCTTATATACGTAAGTCGAATTTCAGTGTTCCAAATTTAGTCTTGGTTCATCTCTGATCTTATTCTGCAATGATTAATTCCTAAACATCTTGTAGGCCTCTATAGCTTCGTGAACTTTTGTTCCATGAAGGAATCTGGAACCTCTGACCTCTGTCCTGTCATGTTAATTGCTTCTTCACCCCATTTGCAGATCCCCAAATAGAAAAGACTGATTTTACAAGGATCCTTGTACTTTGTATAGACGAATACCCACTTTCTTAATACCGTAGAAATTAAGAGCATGTTTTCTTTGCTATTTTCAGGTCATTTTCAGTTTTCAACTTTTGAAAATACTGAAAATATGTTTACTTACCTATTTTCAGAAACGAATTTTCAAAAACGAGTTTAAAATTTACAAAGAAAACAGAAAACGTCAAAAAAGTTGTTTTGGCTGTTTCAAGTTAAAACCAAGTCAAAACTTCATTTTTTTTAGTTTTTGAAAACAGTTTTTCAAAATAACAAAAAGAACGCGTTTTCAGCAATTTCAAAATGAACATTCAAAATACAAAACTCAAAATAAATTCAAAACTAAAAACTAAAGTACGAAGAGAACAACTCCTAATATTTCGTTTACATAGTCTTGAGAAATAGGAGCCCTGGATTCTCTGTGGTATATGTACGTACATTTGGAAATTGGAATGCTGGAAAAACTACGAAATGATATTCAAAAAGCCAATAAAGAGGCCAGCTAAACTTGCAAGGCTGATGTCATCTGGACTGACTTGTTATGTTATACTTCATTTTTATGGTCTAGAGGACCCCAATACCCAAATGGGATCCTGCATACGAGTCGTGATATTATGTAATGAAGTAGGAGCAGGAAAGCCTATTTTGTTGGCTCCAGTTTGTTTTTCTGTTCCCATCTACCTAGACTTGCTTGGCCCCACAATTTGATCAAATATAAGTTGTCTCGGTTGCGTTTTATTCCTATAAACTTGATCGAATGTTTCATTTAAAGCGGACAAGTTCGTCCATTAACGTGGTACATGAGTTGGTAAATTTAAAGAAATATGCTTTTCAACTTGAATTTAGTATTTGAGGTTACATAAAATCAAAAAATTTAAAGAAATATACACTTGAATTTAGTATTCGAGGTTACATAAAATCAAAGCCCAAAAAGAATAATCTAGGGTAACTATTTACCAAAAATACAGGTCATCATAAAGTTGTAAGACTAGTTGATGCCTACTTGGTGCTAGAAGATCAAAGAAGTTGATAACTTATCATGACAAGGGAGTTCAAGATCGAGTTTTTCAGCGAAGCGGCTGTAAGCCATTACTATAACGATTCTATGTTGTTGTAGAGGTGAACAAAAGAAAGAGACGTCTGAAGTATTTTCGAGAAACAAGTTGACTATTTCTTTGTTCTCCGACAAGATCTCTTCCTTATTAAAGATAATGGAGTCTCTATGGTGATGATGTGGAGGTGAACAAAAGAAAAAGAGGGATGTGGTATTTGTCAAAAACAAGTCGATTATTTCTTTGCATTGCGCTCTGTCAAGATCGTCTTTTTCAAAGCTAAGGGATCTTGGGACTCAGGAGTAACTAGGATCTGCTCAAGTAAATATTGGTTTAGGTAAATTTGTAATGCATTTCCTAACTATAATAGTCACTTGGGATGAGTAACTATACATTTTTTGGACTCCCTGGTTAAGCACCACCTCTAGGCTATAAGAGGTTCAAATGCATTGAAGTTGAGTGGGTTGAGAAAATAGCAAAATATTTGGCGAATACAGCTATCTGAGGAGGCTCATTATTAGGTGACGCGACTAATTTGTGGGTATATTATTATTCTCAAGTATGGGCTCAAGTGAACATAGACTTGGTTAGATGCTTGTGTTGGGCACTGGTTAGGCCAACTCGGTAAGGGTCGCACACTTGGCACCTCTTTACCGCTAATCCCGAGATATATGGATGTGTATCAACACTAGCGTGATTTATCATAGAATAAACTTTTGGCTAAATTCCTCTTGAGGGTCCTCACCTTTCATAAGTATGACACATGTTCTCAACCTTTCATTTGGACATTCATGTCCCTAACCTTTTAGCAGTATTTGTAGGGTATCCCTTATGACAAAAAAAAAATGTCAATTTAGATGTTAAATGAACATATGAGACACACATGATGTCTGACTGAGCGTAAAGTAGTCAAAAAAAAGAGCTACATTTAGTGTAAGTTGAACGGTCACATTTTGTTTTGAAATAAAGGAAACGAAAAATTAGGGATGGACTCCCCAACATTTTACGTTGTGTGATTATGAATTTTTCACCTTCGAAAGTAAGGTTCTAGGTCCTGGATCTATTTAAATTTGTGAATTTCGTCTTTCACGTGACCACAATCTTTAATATGAATGTTGAATAGCACACGAGTCTCACATTACTCGAAGTTGGAGGAAAAACCATCACACCATTTAATATTCATATTCAATTCAACAAAGAGTCGTGTTCAATTTTAATGTTTACATCGAGAACCTCACAACCGAAGGTTGGAGACTCATAACCACACACGTAAAACATTGAAGAGTGTAGCCTTACTTTTTCCTAAAAAAATCTTCTTACGGTGTTAAATGATAGGGGACATGATTGCTATAGACGAAAGGTTGGGGCCTTTGGAGGAATTTACCCTATTTTTTATTATTACAATGAATAATCATTCCCACTTGTTGATTAAGAGATTCTAATTAGCGAAAAGATTGAGTTTAACTAAAGGAAAGATCTTAATTGGTTGATTTTTGATAAAAGAAAAAGTTTTTCGACATATTCAGATATTCTTTAGGCTATGGACCTGCCCTTGCACTATTATAAAGTTATTAGCAACTTGATTAACTTTTTTATTTTATAATTAGAACAAGTTGTGGTATTGATTACCTCGGTCGAGTTTAATTTGCCCGTGTATTATTTAGCCCATGTTTGGCCTCCATTAAATTACATTACATTACATTTTTCTCTCTTTTCATTACAACCACGTATTCATCAAATAAAATAATATTACACACAAATCTAAAACTTTTCATTACTTTTCCACTACACATTCTCCCATCAATCACTATTCCAAAAATTTTCAACCATCAAAAATGCAAAATAATGGGGGCCAAACAGGGGCTTAAATTATTGGTCATGTCTTAATTTTCAAAGTCGTTTGTCTTTTCCTAAATTATGCCACAAACAAATCGTACATCTAGTTGTAATTATGCTCACACATGGTTCGACATTGCATAAGAACGACATCTATCTATTGACACGAGCTTGAAATATTACATGATAGATTAGGACTCTTAAGTCGATGACAATTGAAAGAAATGAGATCAATTCGGAATTGTATTTCCTTTACGAATTAGCTTTACCGATGATTTTTTCGCTTACGTGGAAATTTTGAGTAAACATTATTAATAATATATTAAGCTCCAGTTTGGGGTAGATAAAAATATAATTTTTAGTAGATTTTGATAAAAATTGTTGAAATGTGTTGCTGAAAATATTGTGAGTCCTTTGAAATATGTGATTAAAATTAGTTCTTAATTTTGATTTAAATTTTTAGCGAGAAGTTAATCCACGCCAAATTTGACCTAAATGTCAAATGATTCTATCTGAATTTGGGAGATAAAATTTGTCACTTCCTTTCATTTCTGTCTTTCAAAGATGTGTATTGAATGCACTATTTGAATTCCTACATTTCGTTTGTCAATAGTCAATATCCATATAATGACATACCAATTAAAGCAAAAATAGGGTTTGAATTATTATTTGAGAGGTCAGTCGATTTTGGCAGCTGCAATGTCTGAATCTACTATCTTGGAACGTGTGCACGTTGAAACATAATTGACATCAGCTCAATAATCAAAATTTCTGCTACGTGTACCGGATTGACACATCGGTGTATAACTTCTCTCACAACAGGGGCTCACGATTTTTTTATTGGGATGAGCACCCTTATTATGAGGGGATGTTACATCATTGTGTACAAATAACAAAATTCATAATCAAACCCTTTTATGTCAATACTCTTGTTGTTGGAGTCAGATATGAGATGAGGAAAGGAGAAGTTTATTACAAATCAACTATGCAAAATATTGGTGACATTTGCAAAACCTGAATGCCAATTTATCATTTATCATATAAGCATATGTGTCATACAGAGGCTTCATTCAAAGATTTCTATTCGAACTCGTAAAAGCATGCAACTTCAGCACATGCTAGTGATTGGTGTGGTGGGATCATGGGTGTTAAGTGGGGTGAGCCATTCATCAATGAGTCGAGCAGCAAATTTCTCGTGTGAGCCATTAGTCAGCTTGCACAGTTGGCTCAACTCGCCCCACCAAGGGGCAAGCTCATGGGTCGGGCCAAACCACACTTTGATTGAGTCAATCGGCTTGTGCTCAACTCGCTTCAGCCTCACAAATGAACGTGAATCGAGCCAAATCTAATAGTAGGCAAGTCGACAGCTAGCTCATCTCATTTAACACCTTTAGGTGGGATTCCATGCCTAGAAACTCGAGGAGCCCATATCGTCCCTCCTCTCCCCGTCTATCTAAATAGGATAAATTAAGGTTGCACACTTCAACCTTTTACGAAGTGTATTTATGAGTGCTCCAACTTCCAAAAGTTAGTTTTTGGGTCCTCAATCTATTTAAATTTGTGAAATTTTGTCCTCGTGATGAATGCCATTTTTTTTTTTAACGTTACTTCAAGTTGGAGGACAAAATGTTTAAATAGCTTAACATTTCACTTCAATTCAATTGAAAATTACGTTAGATGCTTTAAGTATCAGCATCTCTATGGTGACAAATCTAATCCAAGTGGGATGACTAAAGCAATGGGATGTGATGGGTTGGCATACATTGCAACATCAGCCGGGATTCAATGGTTGGGTGTGGTGTGTGTGTGTGGACCCTTTTCCTTTAGTAGTATTGTCGGAGTTGGATGCTTACTAGGTACCTAGAACCTTCCATTTTAGACATATTTTGGCCCTCAAACCCTGATTTAACTGCATTATAACTCCTTTCATTATTGCTACCTTTGCTTCTTGCTAACAAATCGATTCATAGTACCAATCCATTTATGGGACATCACTACATACCCTTCCGAAATGTTCCGTCCAATGTACTGTCTACAATTTTCTGTGTACTTTTAATCCTAGAGGGACATGGGAATTGTTTACAAACCTGTTACAGGTGCTGCGCAGGTATGGTCTTTTTCTTTTTCTTTTTTTTTTAATGCAACTTCCAATCAGATGTTGTCACGTGTTGTTTGTAAAAAAATCTTGTGACGGAGCCAGTACGAGTAGCACGGTTGTTCCTAGAGCAAAGCTAGAGTATCAAATTTCGTGTTAATCATCACTAATCTATTTGTTTCTATCGGATTGTTGAACTAAAAATTTGTGTAAGTTAGCCGGTCGAATTTTCTCCATGCAAAACTCATCACTCGAGTTTCAATTTTATTTAAATTGTGTCACTTGTTACATCAAAAATGCTACTTATACACACTTGGTAGGCAACTCTCTCACATGTTTGTAGGGTCCACAATGGGCCCACATTGTGGGATCCACACACATGTGAGAGGATTGTGTACCAAAATGTGTACCAAGGTGTGTAAGTGTAGTAAGGTTCCTTGTTACATCCCTCGTCATTCTGTTCCCCCATTTACTAGTGGAGACAAAATATTGCCATTTCATATTTTTTATGCGTTTTGTGGGGTTTATTGTTTATAACATGCGAGTACAAATTTGATAAATAGTAATTCTTCTCATTTAATTATTTATTATATTATATACTAAAGACACTCTTATCCATCGCTAGGCTCGTTTAGCTTGTTATAATTCAACCGACTCCTTAACAAATTAAGGTTCTAATCCTCTTTGCATCTCCCCTTCTCCACCCTATCCTCAACCTCTATTTGAATTTTTTACAAATTTAAATGTCATTTTATTCGTGTCAATTTGGGAGTCCAATTCAGAGGATCACCAAATATTTCACGAGTTCACAATCAATTAAAAGGTAAAACGTGTGAGTGTAAATTTGATGCAAAATCTAATTAGAATGAAATTTTGTAACTTTTTTTTAAACCACGCTAGTGGAAAGTTTTTTTTTAATAATAAAATTAAAATACACTACTTTAAAAGAAACAAGAAAAAAAAATTACCCCATCTAAAAATAGATAGTACTATGAGAGGTTAAACAACAAAGGTTCATGGACCTTTATCGTCAATTTACACTAAGTGAAGTGTTTCTTTGACTCATGTTCGCTTTTGGACGAACTGTTTGAAAGATATTGTGTAAATTTGTGGCTATATTCCCAAAAATCCATAAGTTCTTTATAATCTTGATGAATGTAGCCAAAAATATTCCTAACATATATATTCTTTTGTTTTCGGATAAAAAGGTCTAAAATCTCCTCCAAAATGAACCTGCTTCATTACAGACATAGAATCACCTTTCACCTCTCTCTCTCAATCGCACCTAATGCCTTGCTCTTATTTGTGTCTATGCTTGAATAACTAGATCCAATTGTGGGTCCGACACAAACTTAGTCATTCAGCCTCCAAATTCTATACAATCTACATCAGCTTCTCTTAAATTGTTCTCACTTTATTTCTTCCCTTATACATGTGAAATTTTGTGTTTTTCTTAGTTGAAATGCTACGAAAGTATAATGCTTGATTGACCTTCTTACCAACAATACAAAGAGCATTTTTTTTTTTTGTAATTTCTCGTAAAAAAAGTCACAAAAAATAAGATTCTTCTAAAGAAAGGAGAAGCTAAGCAAAACAATCAACTTTGTCACGTGTCATTTCTTATGATGATGTGGACTTTTAAAATTTATTCTTCCCCTTATTCGTGGTAGAATAAATAAATTAATAAAAGAAGAATTGGGAATAATATTAAGCCCATGTAACCCTCTTTGACAACTATTAATCATTTTTAGAAAATAAGTTTTAAAATAGTAATTTTTGAAAAATATGTGATTAAAAAGTAGGAAAATATTGGGAGAATCTAATGAAAATAAGTTTGAGAAAAAAATAAATTTTACCACTTTGTCAGAAGGATTTTGATATACACAACGACGAAGTGTAGATGACAGCGGATGATTGGATGTGGAAGGTAACTATTTTTTAAACAATTAAATGATCGAATATTACTTGACATTAGGTCAATATTTTTACCAACTTATCTAATGAGCAGTGCTATTCATCCAGAATGGTTATGTTCATAATGAAAAAACAGGGTTACGTGGGCAGCACTGTTTATCAATAAAATGACTTAAATATCCTTCCTTTGTTCTCTTAATTAAATCAAGATTTTATATTCCTAATATATGATAATTTTGATTTATTTCTAATAATAAATGGAAAAGTCAATTATGCTCATATTTATTTATGTATTTTTTATCAAAACAATCGTTTATTATTCTAATTTTATTTTCTAATTTATTAGTTTCTATATTAATTCTGACTATATTTTCTGTCCAAAGTAGAGACACTGGTATATTTCTACTATTTTTTAGAAAATAATCAAGCACGGTATAAAATGATTTTATTTCTTCACTTTTTCTTTCACGATCAATTTCTAATCTTCAAATAACAATAATTAAAACTTCCTAAATATCAGGAGTGCAAATATTAATGCAAGTCTTTAACATAAATAAGAAAGATCTTACAGTATTGAAGCAGAATGTAAATACATAGTAATATCAATGAGATTTCCCTAGAGCTTGCACCCAAATGTTAATGTACTCGACATAAGTGATTAGTGTTATTTGAATTTAAGAATGTGGGTTAGGGTCAAACACGACTTCCGCACACATATTGATTTTCTCTCTGACTCTTTTGCATATCTAACAATAGACCACACGGAATCACAGT
>OU503041.1:9082784-9101067 GCA_912172775.2 Fraxinus pennsylvanica | reverse complement strand
TTTTTTTTTTTTTTTAAAAAAAACAAATGTCATAATCAATTGTAAATTTTTTTTTCACTTTAATGGATAATTTTCATGTAAAATAAAGTCAAAAGAACACTAAATTTTGATTAAAAAAATGATTTTTTAGAAAACAATTTTTTTTTTTTTTTTTTAACTTTTGGTAATGGAAACAAATTTTATAACCAATTGTTGAAAAAACACTTAAAATCATTTTCCCTACAAAACATTTTCTAGACAAATCTTTTCCTAATAAAATATTTTCTTTTCACTCATTTTTCACCCATACAATAATGCACCCTTAGATTCATTAATTGTCTACATATATTTACGTCACTCCGGAAAAAAGCACTATGCGCCGTCGTTTAGATGCATGCACAACTACACAATTACGTATATTTAATGGAAAACTACTGAACAGCTGCTCTCGCAGCTTTCGACTGATTTCCACCTGGCATTAATATTAAATCAGAAGTATTTTTCCCCAAATTATCTCAAGTTCATGAACCTTCATTACATTCTGAATTATAAATTCTTAAGGAACGGAGTTCTCGGACTACTTTCTATGAATCACTGATTAAAATGGAAAGATCATAGAAATATCTCTCTGATTTTATAATCTGCATGTAAGTTTATCGTGAATTTGAATATAATTTCCCGCAGATTATTCTGGTTTTGTTTGATTTCAGGTTTATATGAATTAAAAAAATCTGCTGTTTTATTCCATGTTGAATGCTAATATCTTCTTTTAGTCTGTATTTTAATTTATCTACATGTCGTTGTCAACTTGGTAATCTTGGGATGCCATATTTCTTCTTAGACATGATTCTGTAATTCTATTCGATAAATTAATGTCTTGAGGATCGTGAACAACCAATAATGATATCAACTCAGGGACTAGGAGTAAAAAATAAAGGAATTGTTCGTAGACAACTCTTGAAATTGCCAAATTACCATCTGTTTTGGGGACTCAATCTGAGCTTCATGAATTTGATTTACTTGGCACTTTTATAGCATATTCTTTCTTATGCTTTAACTAAGCAAGAGAAATTAGTAATTGAAGCAATAGAGAGCTTTGCCTCTACAGATAAGGTGATACAGAAGTGCTTCGCCAGCTAGTAACCATGGGATATCTACAATTTCTTTTTAGGCATCTCTCATGGGAGTTGAGTCAAAGGTTGGGTCAACAGTGAGTTTCTGTGGGAGAATAATTCAGTGAGTTCTTTATGATTGCAAGAGTGGCAATTGCTTTCTTAAACTAGTATAGGAAGTTTGTATCTTAAGATTGTCTGGATGAAGAGTTGATGATGAAGATGAAATTTAATGAATAATCGACTATAAGTTGATTTTCCATTAGCATTACATCCACTTAAGGAAGTACATCACCATAGATTAACTCTCTCTATCCCAAACTACCTTTTATCGCCAATCTATGTTTCATATAACATTTCTAAAAGTATTATAATGTATCATTATTTGATAAAGCTGTTTTTATGCTTTAGTCCTGCTGCTGACAATATTTCTTATAAAGCAATTTATACTTATTCATGCCTCAATCACTAACTCAATGCATAGCTGGGTGTGATTTAGTGAAAGCCTCTATCCACATTCTGCGTATATTGTTGGAGCAGCTTGCAACATGGGTTTCTTGAATCTCTTTGCTGTTTCATCAATGCCTGTCCTCAAAGTGCTTTTGGTGACTGGACTGGGATCATATCTTGCAATTGAACGTATTAATATTTTGGGAGGGGATGCAAGGAAGCATTTGAATAATGTAAGTGTCCATTATATGCATGGATGGTAGTTCTTTCTATATTCTTCCAGTTTAAGTTTCTTTTTCCTGATGCCAATATCAAAATGTAGAGGTCCATGACTCAAATCCTCATTACATGCTTAAATTAATCAATTGGAGAAAGAATTCCATTGAGATCTCCAATGTCTAAAGCACTTAAGCTAACTCCGTCTATGTCTAATTGTTCAGACTTTCTAGCTCTACTTTTATTTTTTATCCTCTCTTCAGTATTTATCATTCCATTAATGTTTTAATTCTTAACCAGAAATTGATTGTCACAAACAAAAATTGTGCTGTAAAAAATGAAATTTTGCGCTTTTCTGGATATATTGAGGTAAATAAGCTGTCGCTAGCTTTATCAACCAAAAACCTCTTATAATCATCAGCCACCCCCTAGCTGAGTCAGAATAAGATGACCATTCTTTAATGAGATGCCCAGCTTTTCAATTAGCTTCCCGTTCTCAAAATCATTGCGTGTTCAGCCTCCATTCTCATTAAAGAATATCTAGAATTGTATGCATGCCTACTGCATTTGTATCACTGCAACTATACTTTGAACCTATTGGCGTTTGTGCTATTGAAAGCTACAAAATATTTAACTAGACCTCTAACTAGTTAAGGTGAAATTAAACTCTCTGATTCGGCAACTTTATTCCCTGAAAAAACTATGATTTTGTTTTGATTCTTATCCGTAATTTTGGAACCAGACTAGTTTTGTCCTTACTGTGCTTTTGCTTACCTAAAAGGAAAGATTCTTCTTCTGATTCACAATATTTATCTGAATGCTTCTTAATATTTAAAATATTTAGATATTCTATACCGGTTTACTGTCTGTTACATACCACGATATTAGAAATAGTCCTGAAGTACTACTCTGGTTTTCCAACTCAATCTATTTCTCCAGTTTGTTTGTTCAGGAGGACTGTCTCAGAGTCCCTGTGAGACACAAACCATTCTTCAAGTGAATTGATTGTCTATTGCTTAACTAACTGGATATTTGTTATGAACAGATTGTGTTCTTTGTTTTCAATCCAGCACTTATCTCGAGCAATTTAGCCAAAACAATAACATACGAAAGCATGGTTCAGATGTAAACTTCTCTTACTTGTTCCACTCGTACAATATCGTTTCCTTTCATTTATCCTCCTTCCGCTTCTCTTAACATATAATATTGAGTGTAGCACTGGCTAAACTTGCAGGTGGTTCATGCCATTTAATATCCTTATAACATTCATCATTGGTTCAGCTCTTGGGTGGGTAGTCATTCAAATTACAAGAGCTCCTCCACATCTCCACGGACTTGTTATAGGTTGTTGTGCTGCAGGTGTGTAATTATCAATAAAACTCACAACAATAAAAATAGAAATAGTAAAGGATATTGCTTTTTGCACAAGGTGCAGATGCACATCTGGTAGAGAAGATCAAGAGTCGAATTGTTTTAGATTTCATGTATTGCTGGCTGCTCTTTATTTCTGAGTACTCTATTTAATTTTTCCGGTGAGGTTGAATCTTTCTTGATAGATAAACATATTATGGAAGAAAAGAGTGGAGATTGAGAGACATTTACTATTTGTTCAAAATTACAAACTGAATGCCATTAATGGACTTGTACTTCTCAAAAGTTTTGTTTATTAATCAGATGATTGAAGTTCTTCAAATATAATATATAATGGTGAGGGCTAGACCAAAATGGCCAATTTTATTTCTCACATATACATCCTGACTTGATGTCTAAAAGAAAATAGTTGCCGGGCTTCAGATGAATATTACCTTGTTAATATTTTTCTGTATGAGAGGTCTGTGAACCTAGTGCGTGCTTTTATTTTTTGTTCATTTCTACTTTTATACAATTTTACTTTATTTCTTTTCTTTTCGTCAGTCTTTCTGATGTAAGGAGTTGTTATAGCAAGGAATGTCGTGCTTCCATGAGGATAAGGAGAACTCTAATGTTGTTCTTTGGTGAAAGTAAATGGTTCAAGGGCTAAAATGTGGACACCACTTTTGCACATTAGAGATAAAGAGAGAGGGGGGAGGGGGAAGGATGTTATGGTTACAATTGAAAATATTTTGAAACCATTCTTTAAATCTCTCTTGGCCAACCCATCCAAAGAAAAATTATCTTCCGAGACAAATTCAATAACGAAAGAGAAGGATAAAAAGGAGAGAAATTTTAAGAAGAAATCAGAGGTCCATTTAGCAAATATTGCATGGATTCATCCTGATATCTGCTTTGTGTTAACAGGCAACTTGGGCAACATGCTTATCATCATAATCCCAGCGGTCTGTAAAGAGAGAGGAAGTCCATTTGGAGATCCTGATGTTTGTTCTGAATATGGAATGGGTTATGCTTCTCTGTCAATGGCAGTAAGTTTTAAATGACTTTTTAGGGTCTAAAAACCTTTGTTAATTGCTGATTGTTGTGAAATCATATATGACATTTCTTACAATCGCTCGTGTGAATAAGCATTTGTAAATAATGACATATAATATTTTACGAGTCCTCTGCTGATTTTTATTTCTAGTGTGCATGTGTGTCGCCACATCTTCAGATGGCTGTAAGAGTTCATCTATATTGTGTAAATCAGACATAGAACTCTTGGTACTGATATTTCCATAAAGTTTGATAAAACACATAAAATGCAAAGTGAAACTAGATTTATATAATCATGGATATGAATTATGATCTCAGTATTCGGCGTTAAATCCAATATAATGGAAGGGAGAACAGAAGGTGGATCCTAAATTAAATAGGAAGAGATGTTGCCTTATCTATATATTTGATGTGTTTGAATCAATTTATATTAATTATTACAATTTCTACTACTTTTTGGTTGACTGGATCCTAAAATTTTATCTCATGTTGCTTGTTATGGTGTTTCAGATAGGGGCAATTTATCTATGGTCCTATGTATATAATATTATAAGGATATCTTCAAGTAGGAACTCGAAGGAAGTTGAAATAGACGACTTATCAATCACGAAGTCTTCTGCAGAAAGTTCTATGGTTCCATCTGGTAGCAGTTCCATAGAAGTGGTAGAACCTTTACTTTCTTCAAATCAGTTGGCACTTCCACAAACTAGATTTGAGGAGAAGCCTCAGGTTGTTTTCTTCTTTACTGCTTAGATCTTTAATAACTGCATATCAAGTGCATCTTCAAGCTATGATGTTGTACTGATTCCATATAAAAATCATTTTGAGTAAATCTACAGAAGTAAACAAATGTATGCAGAAGAAAAGAGGTGAAGCAGTGTTGCTCCTCAGAAGTCCATTGGCATTCCTTGAATCAAAGCAGCAACCAGAGTTCTGTCATTGCATTCTTGTAATAACCAAATATATAACAGACCGTAGTATTAGATTTATATTTATGGTTCTCACTTCCTAGATAACAAAAAGAATCATTGATGTCGCTTGTGTGTACTATCAGGTGCCAAGAAATATTGCTAAAATTGAAAATTCAGAATTTCCTTGATAAAATATCTCCCACTGAATGTTGATGACTAATTTTCTTATCTTCAATTTATAAGAAGAGAATAATTTATTACTTATTGGAAGACAAAATTTCATCAGTTTTATTGTAAATCTTATCTCCTGCTACATCGATTACAGATTGTGTTCTGTTTCTAGCATAATAATTTGTCAGGAGAATGGGGATAAAGGTTTAATGAGTAGAGCCAACCATGCTAGTAGGATTAATGCTTTATTTCAATTGATCTTCTGGAAGAGGTGACAAATTTTGCATGATATCTTTCACTTTTATTATAATGTTCTAAATTTCATCCAGCTGATCTGAACATTTTGTGCAATGTGTTTTTGTAGTTCATTTTAGAGCTCTTCTTTTCGCCACTTTCCAGTAACAGAAATGAAACAAGTTGCTTTCTTTTTTATTTAATGGAAAACTCAGTGAAACAAGGATTTTAACCTCTGAAAGTCCTACAACAGGTGCCTTTTTTGGATAAGATAAAGCAATATTTGGAGATGCTCTTACAAAAGATGAACTTGAAGATGTTATTTGCGCCATCAACTATTGGGGCGGTATGGCATCGCTACTTAATTTCACATATAATGCATATATAACTTGTTCTTGTGACAAGTGGTGTTTTAAGAATTTCTTTCCAGTTAGCTTGTGCAATACATAAGTATGCAGATAGATGACAAACTTATACAATCAAAACCTGACTTGTTCATCTATGATACCTATTAGACCTATTTAATATGGGAGAATGACTATTAGGAAAAAATCTCCTTGGACAAAGTTGATCAAAATGATGTTTAATTGTCTGCAAGACTCATTCAAGTTTCTAATACATGCAAGCATAGATACATACATTTGCAAGGATTCTTCAAAAAATAGTTTATTGCACTGCTTACCCTCATATACAACCTAAGCATCCTAGTGCACTAATTGAGCACTTGACATTTTTAACCATTCTAGTGAGATTATTATACATTAGATCAACGGGAGATGCAACCATATGAGACTTTTGTATCATGAAAACTCATTTGTCAGCTAAAATAATGATGTGAATTTGCACTACAATGGAATATGTAACTTTTAGAATTGCAGGTCAGAGCCTGAAGAATTACCTCTTGTATATATGCAAGAGAAGATATATATTTACGTATCTCATTGGTGGAGTTGCTAATGAAAATTGAACAAAAACACTTACCAACTGTTCAGTCTTCTACAGATTGCTGGTTTTGTAGTTGGACTTGTACCTCAAATTCGAAAGTTGTTGATTGGTGACACAGCTCCTGTCCATGTTATCCAAGATACCGCACTTCTGCTTGGGTATAAAGTCTATTTTATTCACTTCTCCGAACTCCGCATTTCTGCAGTAAAACATGTGTAAAAGGGCATGCATGCAATTGCTTGTGTAAAAAGTTATAATGTAATTATGGAAACACTGTTAGAAGATTACAGAGTGACAGAGTTGTGATCAGCTGAATAATTTGAAGGGATTTATTTTGGCATATCAAGCCAGTGGTTGAACTATTGCCATAGATAAGATGAACGAGTGAGTGGATCATTGACTAGCTTGATATGTCCAATTAAATCAAATGCTTATTCTTTGTCATTTATATCGGTTTGGTTCCTCCCAAGAAACATAAGTCAACCAAAGATGTATATGCCTATTTATGATGGGCAAAAGAGTAGAACTCGAGTTTCTTTATGCTGATACATAAATCTAGAGCATTCTGTTTGGTATGATATAAGTCCGCTAAATTATCTGCCTAGCAGAAGATCTGTCATGATTTTGCACAGAAGTCGCAGAAAAGGTACAATCTAAGTACACCGGTTATGATCCTAAAATTAATGCAACAAACTGACTGCAGTTTAAGCTTCTTAAAACAAATGGATGGAAATCAGCAAGTTGTTTTTTTTCTTAAATTTGTGAGTTCAGGGAGTATCAGTATCAGAGTTGGTATCAACATCAACTCTTTCCCAGGAATAGTTCCAGGACCGGATTACAGGTCGGACTAATACGTAAAATAAAATAAAATTACACATGATTTTTTATTTTTTACGTAAATTTTTTTTTCTAACTAAAAAAAAAATTAGTTAAATTTTTTTTTTTAACTAAAAAAAAAATTTGTTGGGGGGGGGGGGCCCCCCCCCCCCCCTCCCTCTCCATCCGTCCCTACTCTTTCCGTCTTCAACTGTCCTAAACAGATAAAGATAATTTTGCTCTTTGCATTGCTACCATACATTGAAAATGGGCATCTAATCATAATCATAAATTCATAATGAAGGTTTTGTCATTTTTCTTCTTGAATGCTCAACTTCATTATAATCCATGAAGGTTCTCAGATTCATAGTCCAATAATACAGGGATGGATCTATTCCAGCTGTCACACTGATATTGGGAGGAAACCTTTTAAAGGGTAGGTGTTAAATTCAGCTTCTAAATATGGTTATATTTGGTTTAATCTGTCAGTTTCCTTTTGAAAAGAAACTCTCTCTTACTATCTCTGTATTCTCTTTCAGGCTTAAAAGGTTCTGGGATTCAGAAGTCTGTTATTTTAGGCATAATAATTGTTCGGTACATTGCCCTGCCTCTGCTAGGCATTGTCATTGTGAAAGGGGCACTTCGCTTTGGTTTGGTGCATCAGAATCCATTATATGAATTTGTTCTTTTGCTTCAGTTCGCACTTCCACCAGCAATGAACATAGGTTGTGAAAGCTGCAACCTTTCCTACTTTGTTCTAGTTTTCCCATTTCTCCAATAAGCGTGTTATATGTATATTAGTGGATACGTAGAAGAGAGATGTTTATTCCGAGTTTTTACCTTATAAATAAGACTGATTCTTTTGATGTAGGTACTATGTCTCAGTTATTTGGTGCTGGAGAGAGTGAATGCTCAGTTATTATGCTGTGGTGTTATGTCTTGGCTTCGTTAGCACTCACTCTGTGGTCAACGTTGTTCCTGTGGCTCGTGGCCTGAATAGAATACACATTTCATTTTCCATTATACTTACATTTACTGGTCTTAGACTTGACAGTTTTGTGATATTAGACCATCCATCTGTTGAAGATTTTTACAAAGGATGAGTAAATGGACAAATGGGACCAAGAAAGAAAAAGGGTTATAGAGCATTGGAGGGAGGGGAAAAATCTTCCAACCTTCTGAGAATTTATGAGCACTTAAATCCCTTCATTTTTCATTTAAAGCTGTATTTCCTTGTTATTTGATTTGTGAAATTCCATGTAGAAAATACAAATTGGACGCTTCAATGATTACCAATGACTGTTTCTTTTAAAAGTTGGGTTGTTTCAACTGCAATTACTAACTGTATCCTACGCTACTAATATCTAGGAGTTCGTACAGTTGATGAGAATCAACGTCTTGATAGTTTTTCGACATCATGACCAGCAATGTACGCTAGTAATGAGATATGTGACCAAGTGGTTCATTTCATGAGATGCAATTTAATTCTTTCCTTGAAAAATATATGCAGAAATTTCTGGGTGTGAATTCCACATGGATCCCTGTTACTTTACGTCTTGCAGTCTCAGTAACCCCATTGATAAAGCCAATCCAACAGAAACTATGTCCAAAATATTAACTGAAGTTCTCGTATAAATCCACAAACACCTTTGAGAAGCCCTATTTGAGTTACAATTTTTCAATTTAAGCTTCTTTTTCAAGTGCATGGGTATTGAGAAACAAGGTACATGGACATGCCATGTAAGCCAGCAAATGAACCACCATGAGAATTGAGATTGCACACTGGCCTCCCACATCTTCCAAATGTTTTCTTGGCCAGGCAAACTTTCCATTTCCGAACAAATTTCGCAAGCATATGTTGAGAAACTGTGCTGAACTTATGTTTGAAAGAGTCTTTATAACGAACAGAAAACCCTCAGCATGACACTCTACCAAATGAAAGACCGAAGAATCAAAATTTTGAAATGCATCCATATTCAAGTATCACTTCAATGTGGATGGTGTATTGAAGATCAAATTCCACCTTCTTAACATCCAAAAATTGATAAATGAAACTACAATATCATTCTTAAGCATAGATTTGTACTCAAGTAATAAATCACTGTGAAATAAGGATGTTCCTTGAAGAGTCCATTCTTTCTATCCACAAACTGGCAAACATACAATTACATCTAGTTTAAAAGCAAAAACATCGCCCTCCTGGCAATCAACAGCATGCCAAAATACTTCAAAAGGAATACTATGGCTTCAACCAATTCAATTCAAGTCTGGAGATTGACCCTCACACTTTGCACCTTCACTGATATTTTTAACTTCTGCTCTTCCATCTCTCTCAAAACAAGCAGCAGCTTTGCTTGGTATGCCTCACATATCTGACTTGCATTTTCCAATTCAGCTGTTAATTCCTGAATTTTCTTTTCTTGATTCTGATAAAAGAAAAGGGAGATGATAGTCGAATTTTAGATATAATTGAGACTAGAAGCATGAATGAACTGAACTACATATAAAGTGGTGTAATAGAACGACTACACATTCATGAATATCAAAAATATAATTATTTTTGTACTTCCACTGAGTAAGGGGGGAGTGGAACCTTGATACATCAAGGCAAAAACCTGAGGCAGCTTAAGAATCTACATAATTTTACATTAGACACCCCATCACTATGTGACACAGGATAGGAGAAGAAAGCAGCAAGAAAGACGGGGGGAGAGAATGAGGGAAGAAGCCGGAGGAGAAATCAGGGGAGAAGAAGGGAAGAGAGGAAACGTGGCTGCAAGCTAAAAACTCAATTCATTTTTTACTCATTCATCATCTAATTCAATCGACAATGAAAAATCCAATAAATAGCAAAAACCTAACCAAATGACAGGCTTAGATCAACCCACTACTACAAACTCAATAATAGATCGCATAACTAATAAGGTCCAATAAAAATAAAAAACTAAATATCGATTATTGATGTCTGCATCAACTCTCCCGGGATAGGAGAAAACTCGACCCCGTCGAGTAGATAAACTTCTACTACTGGGGGACGATCTTTCGTAAGAACCAAATATCGAAACTCCAACAGTGCAATCCAGATTTGTTGGAGCTTCTCCATAGGACTCCATATACGGTCTACATCAGGTGGAACTACCCAGTGAGCAAGGAAGCACCGAATCTCTCCATCATTGCTCTAATACCACTTTGATGCAGAATAGAGAGAAGCAGGAGGGAAGGAGAAGCTTGGAGAAGAGAAGGGGAAAGAGAAGAAGCGTAAAAGAGAAAAAAGGGGGAGACTGTAATCGCCAAAGAAAAATTTTATTCAATCATTAACTGAAGTCAACTACAATGAAAACCCAATAAATAACAGAAAATGACCTAATTTTAAGGGGTTTGGGCCACCTCACTATTACAAGCCCAATAATACTAAACACAAACAATTAGTTCCAATAACAATAAATCTTGATGATGTCTTAATGATGTCCGCATCACTATGATATGAAGTTAAATCTTCACAACTTATTAGGCCCTTCAATCTTATCTTCAAAACTTTCTTTAATCGTTCTCAATATTTGCTTTTCCCAAATATGGACGCTTTTATTGAAGTTTAATTTTTATTCAACAAGCGAGTGGTAATTTACATGCTTTGTTCAAATATCAGACCATATGAATATTCAATATTATAATGTAAGGAAAATACAGAGTGTTTTGCAGAAACCATGCAAACTGAAAACTATATTATAAGAAAAGAACTTACACTGGGATCACTTTGTGTTTCATTTACGTCAATCCCCTGATTACACTTAATGATCTGAGTGCTCTGAACAACAGATGGTGTATCCTGCTTTGCAGCAGCAACCTGCCTTGCAGCCTCACGTAGAGCATTCATTGCTACATGGTAAACATGCACAGAATCTGCTCCATCTTCTACATATTTGATGGCTTCCTTGCTTAGAATATCATAGCGAGCAGTGAAGGACTCTTGAGGATTATTTTCCAAACCAAGATTGCTCTCANAATGAAGAGATTTACTTCTTTACCTTCTCCAATGTCCAACCGCACTCTTGGCATTTCTCGTCCACCGTTTCAAAATATATTGAGATGGAAGTGTTAAAAGGTTTGCCATTCTGAAAACTGCTAATATATGCCTGCAAAGAATGCCTGAAAACTCAAACATTTGGCAGCTACAATTAGCTTTCTTTTCAAAAACATTGAACCGAATAAAGTGTGCCCTATGGCCTTCTCCATACTTTGCCACCCGATAGAGGATGTCCACCCCCATATCATGGATTATTATTACCTGATTAGCCAGAGTCTCAACCAATTCCTCCTGAATTTTCATAAATATTTTCCTTGTATAAATGCTAGCTGCCTGTTTTTCCATAGGAGATGGGGTTCTTAGAACTGCCATAGTATTTATGGTATCATAATCTGCCATCACTTCTTTTTCCCGTCTACTGGCAATGGCTTTCTCACACTGCTTAATTAGGACTTGTATACTTGTAGATGCATTGATATATCCACTAAAGAATGAATTTACGTTCTCACTGGACTGGGTAATAGACATCTCCCCAAAGAATGTATCACGGAGAAAAACTGGTACCCACTGCCATCGATCATCATACATCACCTTAAGCCAGTCACTACCTGTTAAACCATATCTCTCAAGGAGAGAGACCCAACATGATTTGAACTCATCAATTGTTTCAGTCTCATCAATGCACTTATGGAATTCTACTTCAAAAGAAGGACAAGAGTGGAATACATGAGACAGTTTATCCTGTGCCTCCCTAAATATATTCCATTTACAGAAGCGATGACGTGCATTCGGAAATACCTGAATGACAGCTGCCTTTATGATCCTATCATGGTCAGTAGTAATAGATATTGGATGACAACCAGACATCGCATCAAGCCAAGCCTCGAATAGCCAAACAAAGGAGGACTCAGATTCATTGAAGAGCAATGCACAGCCAAACAACACTGGTTGTCCATGATGGTTCAGTCCTGTAAATGGGGCAAAGGGAACCCTATAACGGTTAGTCCTATAAGTTGTGTCAAACGTAACCGTGTCTCCAAAGTACTTATAATTCATCCTAGAAGTTGAATCGGCCCAAAAAATGTTCCCATGTGCATTTTCGTGGTCGCCTTGGATAGCATAAAAAAGACCAGGATCCTTGGCCTGCATATCCTTCAAATAGTCAATGATATGCTGACCCCTACTTCCAAGGGTCCTCTGTCGGCTGCTGCTCATGTAATTTTGGCAATCAACCTTTGTGAAACCAACATTACTAATTCCACCTGATTCAATTGCCAACACTGTCATCACCCCAGTCGGCCCCATTCCAGCTGCTTGAAGGGTATCAATCAAGCTTCGAGCAGGTCCAGACACATGCCTATGAGAGCGAAGGCAATGTACCTTATCCAGTGGCACAAGCTCGTGATTATGCTCCTTTACAAATTTTGTTACAGCCCATTTCCCAGAATCCTGTCTCTTAACAGTCAATTGCGCTTTACAACCGACCCTTGTGACAGTATGCTGGCGTTTTGACTTGTTTTCACTACCTTCGCGTCTAAACCCCTCTCTCGAACACACAACTTGGCGACAAATGATGGATCCATCGCGCCGCGACCTCTGATACACACTAACTCGAGTGCTAAACCCAACCCTCCGTGCATACGAGTTGTAGAAAATTCTACCAGCCTGTTCAGAATCAAATTCCATTCCCTCATAGGGTTCGAGATGGAAATCCCCATCATTCCCATTCGAAGATGACAAAGAAGTTCGAGCCCCTTCGACTAATGCATTGCCGTTACAATTATCATCATATTGAAATTGTTGTCCTAAAACATAACCAGTCTCTTCTTCTTCCCCAGAACCCACATCGAATTCCATGTCCTCGTTTTCCAAGTCCAATCGTACAAGGTCCATGCGGACTAACAATTGACTTCAACATACAGCTTCCTTTCGAATTTATGATGATTTTGCTAAATTTAAACGGTGAATTTGCAAATGTTTTGTAGTCCTTAGTAATTGGTTATGGTTAAAAATGGATATAGAAATAGTAGAATGATGCATCAGACATTAACAAAGCGCAGAATGTTTAACAATGACTAACCTAAAATTGCAGCATTTTCGAACAGTAAAAATCAGCTGACAGGTTCTCCGTCAAGATTTTAGTACTATTTTGAAGTTTAACAAAGATTTTGCAAAGCGAAAAGACAGCTCCCAAGTCGCAATTGTGGAAAGAAGGGAAAGAGGTGCAGTGGAATGGGGTAGGGTTGGTTTGGGTCCAATAACTCTATAGCTGTTTTTCTTTTCTCCCTCTGTTTTTGGGTATTTTTCCATAAATCGAACACACCTGAAAACAATTTCCTAAAGCAGCAAGAAAGCATAAATTTGGTCCAAACATCGTATTGCTCAAAATGTGTAGTATTGTCTCCGTTTTATTTCTTGTTTAGCGATTGTTGGAAGCACTACTATTTGAATTAATCTATTTGTAAAAAAGTGTACGACAAAAGTGGATTTAAAAAGTGACGTGGCAAAATCTATGATGTTGATTTTAAAAAGTGTTTTTTAATTCATTGATTGACAAGATGCCACATCACATTTTGTAAACTATTTTTGTAATTCATTTTTGTACAAATAGCATCACTCCTACTATTTTAAAAAGAATTGATTTTTGTACCATTGAAATGGGGCCCACCTTTGCTATTATGTAGAAATCCACAAATTTTAACCGTTCTAATGTGATTTAATTTTGTCAATTGTCATTTTTGTTCTTCATTTCTATGTAAATATAAAATTATGGAGAAACAATCATGTCATTTTACACGCCCACATTATTTGACAATTCAAATTATCACTGTTATAAATCAATAATCACGGTAACATAGGGACCCATTGCATTTCCAATGGTTGGAATTTTGCTTAAAATATAGTGAAAACCCCACATAGACGGGCGCTTAGTTTCCTTAATATCGATACGGTTGGGGTAAATCTTTGAGGACTCCACACATCTTTGAAGTAGGAGAAATTTCAAAAAAAAAAAACTTGAAAATTGTAATTGAAGAAACTCTCGAATCGCTACAAATATTCCTGAATTGAAAAGGTTCAAGGCAATATTGCGCCATTTTCCTTAAGCCGATTTTGTTGTATACTAAAGCAAAACAAATATGTCACCAAGATACAATGGAACAAGATATATTATGTGTTGTGGTATACTAAAGCAAAACAAATATGCCACCAAGATACATTGGATCAAGATATATTATATGTGCTGTGTACAGGAGAAGATAACCTCGAAGTAGGATGAATGGCTTATTTAAGAGCGGGATCATATTTTGTCTCTGTAGATTGACTTGATAAAACTAATGTTTTGAGAAGCAATGATAGCAAGAAAACAATTTTGGGAGGAAGAAGTAGAGAAATATGTTATTATTTACTTAAGCACGCACATCGGAATTAAAATAATTTCAATATCCAAAAGTCGAAGTTTCTTCGTGTTTGCATAGAATTCGTGATACAAATTATACATTTGACGATTCCTATTAGCTGCGAAGATTTATAATCTAATCTACCACGATCTCAACAAACTTTAGTTATCTAGCCTCAAATAGTAATCCATACAAAGAGAACAACTTGGAACTCAACCACTCCAAAAAAGGACACAATGGCTACCGACTGCGGCAAGGCAACGATCAAATTTGAGAAAATTATAGTTTGAACTTGATTTTCCCAAAATATTTCTCCACCTTCCTTTTATTATCCTTTTATTGCTCCAATTCTTCCCCAAAATATTAAGAAAAAAGAAAAGAAAAGAAAATCAACGGAAAAGAAATAAAAAGGAAAAAAAAAATGAAGCCAGAAGAAACTGCTGAGTTTTTCTCTTAAAACTCTAAAATTGTCTTCGTATCAAAAAAAAAACTCTAAAATTGTCCAGAAATTGTAGCCATGATACCAATTCTTGCCAAAATGATTCTTCATTTTTTTTTTTTTTTGCTTTTTGTGCACAAGTTTTCTAGCAATTTGCATTCATGGTCCCTCAAATTAGGTCCTTAGAATTTGACATTTTTAATTAAGCCCTCCATAAATTTCATCCAAGGTCCTTCAGCTCTATGCACTTATGCACTTTAGTCCCCAAATTCATAATTTTGTACGCTCCATTTTCACTCCATTTTGCTTTTTCTCTTTCCATTTGGGATTTATGACCTACAAAATTCAAAATTACCCAATTGTAAGTTAATATCCCCTCTTTTCATCAATAAAAAACATATTTTGATATTAAATAAGTGTGCAAAAATACATTTATTATTCAACATCAACAATGGCCTTCTCAATGGCCCTCAAATGCTACAAGATGCTTCATATTCCCTTTTAAATATATAACATCATAGACTTCTTCGATGGTGAGATTATCACGATTATATAAAATTGTGTCTCTAAAAGACAAGTATGAAATGGGCAAGGAACACAATAAAAGCAATCCTAAATCTTCTTCATCATACTTGATCTCCAATGTCTCCAAATCAACAACGATTTTCTTAAAAGCAACTGGGTAATCCTCGAGAGATGTACCTTTTATCATAAGCTGAGAATATATATATGTTGTTTCAGATGCAATTTGATGTAATTTGCTAGTAACTCTTCGTCATACATAATTTCACCAATTTTAATGATACTGTAGCGGTTGACTTCTCCTTCAAAATATCCTAAAAAATATTATTTGAAAGATGAAGATGTATTTGAGATAGGGCATTTCAATCCCTCCTTTATTTCTCCTCTGAAATACAAGTTGAAGGCATCTTGTCAAATCCTAACAACACGTTATCCAAATCTATTTGGGTGAGTATTGCTTGCATCTTTACATGCCACAAAAAGAATTTTATATTGCGATCCAATAGCAAAATATCATACTTCATTGTTGTCATCATGAAAGATCAAGTTGAGCTATTTACTTGATCAAAACCTCGATCTTTCTAAGAATTTCAAAACCAAAAGCTCTAATACCAGTTTGTTGTAAAATGTGAAAAAAATCAGGTTAATCCAATATCAATTTATTGGAGAAATAAGAGATTATAGAAACAACACGAAGTAATTGACCACAATAACACAAAAACAAAATAATTTGCAGAGGATAAAGATTCTATTATAATATGGAAAAAGAATACAAAAATTTGTGTTAAGAATGTTTCTAACTTCATTTAAATCATAATGAAAAGCCAACTATATATAGGAAAAAATAGGGGACATCCAAAACCTTATAGTAGAGTTGTAGTTGAAATAGATTGCAATAAACATCATTAAAAACAGAAGAGAAAAAAATAGTAGAAGAGGGCACGGATTGGTTCGGACCGATTCTAAAGGGAATTGAACCGAACTGAATACCAATAGGAATCTTAGAAATGGAATCATATGTGTAGCGACCGAGAAAAGTTCAAATTTTTCTTGTAGAATTCGAAAATAAATAAGTTATATTATTAAGTCACTACGACCCTTCCTAAGAGTTCAATTTAAAGTTTTGGTCACGATAGTAAAGTTGTGTACACTTATCCATTGTCAATTTATTTTCCAATTTGTATATTTAATTCAAATATTCTCCACTCACCAGATTTTATCCCATGTTTTAACCACTAACCCATGTTTATCTCCACTAACTAACCATGTAACCATATGATTAAATCCCATGGCATTTGAGTTAAAAGGCACGTCCACGCATTTGAATATTTAACCACCCACTAAAATTATCATTTGTAACTGCATTGGCCATCAACAATTAATTTGAAATTTGAAATTAATGACCGTCCATTTTAGTTCTAAACATCATGAGTTTATCATTTTAGTTCTAAACATCATGAGTTTATTTTGAAACCTCAAATTTCAAATCCTTTAACCAAGTTTTCTCTCCCAAATAATTATACCTATACACAATTTATTTTGGCATTTTACCATAAATTAAACAAAACCTTTGAATCTGAAAATTATCGGAAGGAGAAGCTTTGAGTGCGCTGAATTTTACTTTGGACACAAAAGGTTATTCAAATTCCAAGCATTTAAGGTAGGGATGTTTTCTACACTTTTGTATTGAAGTAAAAATTTATGTGTTTTCGAATTGCTTTAAATGTGTTATTGTGTTGCTTATGAGAGAATGGAAGCACCTTTTGGTGGTTCAAACAAGAGATAAAGAGATGATGTATGACAGTTGAATGGGGTTTTCAAAACCCGAAGAGTAAACGGTTGACTGATCACCGGTTCGTTTTGCTAGATTGACGGTGACACAAATAACCAAAGTTTGCATTCTGAAAATATATATTTTTACCATTTACTTAAGTGTTTTTCCTACTGAGTATTACTTGTGATACTCATCCCTACAAAATTTACAGGTTCATTGAAGGCATAGTGGTGGCATGGCTTGGTGGCAAGTGTTCAGGCAATTTTAAATTCTTTTAAGTTCTAGTAATATGTCCATTTATGAAAACCTTTTATGAATGCTTATATGACACTTTTAACAATGTTTTAATGTTTATCTCGTCTGGTTTTATGTAATTTGCATGACAACTATAATTTAAAATGGTTGAATTGACAATGCGTGAAATTTATTTACTGCTGAATTGAATTTCAGATTCTGCCTTTAATTTGAAAATGGTATAACTTGGGTTACGGTACATATTTTTGAGTGAAATTAGATGGGTTTGAAATATCTACGAGTCTTCTAACAGTAGCCATTGGAATTTACTTAAAATAGTATCTAGAGAAAAAGTTATGCCTGTTTTAGTAAACTGCGTCGGAACAGTGACGAGTTTTCTGTCCCACTTGGTTGAAAAATATTTTCGTACTGTAAACGTCATCTTCAAGACCCAAAATTTTTATATGTTGTTCCTACATGGATGTAAATATCTCAGTTAAAATTTTATAAGTTTTTGGCGATGTTTGCTAGGCCAAACAATTTTATCTATCCGCTGCAACGTTTTTGGTATTGCTGAGTTCTTCCAAATGTTTTCCAAAACAAAATCAAATTCTACCGAAATCGTCTAACGCCACCCTAGAATCAACCCAGC
>OU503041.1:9001865-9081589 GCA_912172775.2 Fraxinus pennsylvanica | reverse complement strand
GTCCATTAATTTTATTTTTCTCCGAGTCATCTCATCTTTAGAACTAATGCAATTTAGTCCTTCAATTGTAGACTTTAATCTCCAAAATTGTAGATTTCATTAAATTTCAGTATTCTTTTCTCACATTCTTCGTTAAACATAAAGTTTTACCTACAAAATAAAATTTAACATAAATTAGGTAGAATTTAATCCAAAAGACTAAAATATCATGATCTAAGAGTACAAATAAGTGTACAAAATACACAAATCACATGTCTTCGTGTTTCCATGCAAATATGTCCAAGTTGTTGAGTAGGAAGTCCTTAAGCCTGATCTTTTCTTCTAACTCGAGGTTCTTCCCTATTTGTAACACTCTTGTGGGGTCATGCAAGTTCACAAGGAAATATTCAAGCTCCTCTATCAAGGTCGCCTGCGAGTTTGATTCTGTGACCCTGGGGTCTAAATCCATATCAACGATCCCTTCTTCAGGGGCGTCTATCATGTTGACGTATTCCTCTTGTTCAGGGGTAGGACCTTCTTCAGGTGTGTCAACCATTTCAACGTCCATTAGGACCATATTTACACTGCGGGGCTCGGATTTTCTTAAAGAGCTAAGGTAGCATTCCCCCGTAGCGATTCCTTTCTCTGTGGGAAATTTCATGTATAGATGATGTATGGATGTTACGGCCTTGAGTTCTGTTAAGGCGGGACGTCCCAATACTCCATGGTAAGCAGATTCAGTGGTCTACAATGAGGAACTCCATGAAGTGATGAGCCTTAAATGGGGACTCTCCCATTTCTACTGCCAATGTGATCCTTTCCCTGGGGACATGCTGTCACCAGTAAAACTATATAAGGGAGCGGTCATGGGGGTGAGTTCATGGTCCATCATTTTGTCAAAGGTGGTTCCAAACAGGATGTTAACGGAGCTCCCATTGTCCACCAACATAGGCCTCAGCCCATTCCTGGCTACGATGGTCCATACCACCAGTGCATCGCAGTGGGGATAATGAACTCCCGAGATGTCTTCTGGAGAAAAAGTTATTGGTGGGGTGTTCCCGGATCTGTGGCCAGTGCTATTGATCAAGTAGCTCGTCATGGAAGGGGCATTTACTTCTCTTGCATAATTCATTTGAGCATTTCTGGACTCTCCCCCTATGTGTAGACCACCTATGATGGTGTCAATTTCTCTGATGGGAGAATTATTAGCATTGGCCGGGAGCTCTCTCCTTAGACTTGGCTCTTATCTTGCCATGTTTCCTTCTTCCTTGTATCCCCGTCGAGGCGATTCATTCATGTGGTATTGCCTTGCCTCATTATGTCTAGGCTCTCTCTCTCTCGCCTCGTCTGAGGTGCACTCCTTTGCGTCTGATGAGCGTTTTTCTTCTCAATACGGGGGCCTGATGGTTTTTCATGATACGGCCTTGATAGGCAATTTTCAGTGTTGTGGCTATTGGTTCGATGGTATGTGCAGTATTGCCTGTCCCGAGGCTCCCTACTTCTCCCTCTACCTCTTCCCCTAGATGGATTCAGCTGCCTTTAAGCCTCAGGTCTAACTTGTTCATACGCCAAAGAGGGTATTGCATTTAGCGTGGTTGTAGCCAATGCTTGGCCTGAGATGGGGACTATCATGTGTCCCTCTGGGTCCATTGCTGGTCTACTAAGTGGGATATAGGGCCTCATCACTATCTTTGAGGTAGTGGGAGTCCCGATGAGGTTCTATTACGATGATCAATTAGATCCTCATTAACAATTTCACTTCTCATCATTTCCACCAATGCATCATAAGAAGTGGGATTTTTGTTTCGTACGTCCCTCCAGAATGGCTGTTCATGTTGAGGCCTCCTCTTAGAGCATAAAGGGTTTTTCTATCTATAACATGTTCGCAATAAGTCATCTTATCTGTGAAGCAAGCCAAGTAGCTTTTCAGGTTTCACCTGCCTGCTACCTCATGTCTTACAGCCTTTGGATGGAGGCTTCCCTTTCTTTATTAGATAGATACAGGTTTAAAAAAAGCTTCTTTAAGGTCTGGCCAACTTCTGATGCTACGAGCTGGGATACTACTGTACCAAATTTTTGCAGCCCCAGTTAGTATGAGATGAAAAGCTTTGCATTTCAGCTTCGACGAGGCTCCTCGTAGAGATATGTGGGTCTTATAATATTTGAAGTACTTTGTAGGATCACCTTTTCCTTCGTATTTGGGTATCTTTGGGGGCACAAAGTGATTTGGAACTGGGAGCTTCTCAACTTCTGGGAGAAAGGCAATCTTTCGTCATCATTATCCAACTCATATGATCTGCATGGACCATCAGAATCATTTTCCTCCACTTGATAATGAGGGGGTTGTGATACTTCTGCTTGATTTCTCAAGTTTGTTTTTTGTCTCTTCTCTCTCTCATATTCCTAGGCAAAGGTGGAATCCCCTGAAGTTCATATTCATGGTATTGTTCTTATACCCTTTGAACATGAGGTGGTTGATGAGACCTATTTCTATGCCTTGAGGGTCCAATTCGATCAAAAACGCTGTTGGACCTTTGAGGTTCATGGTCTTGAGTGTATTTTGGTAGAAAGTTTCCCTCCTGCAACATGTTATCACCGGGTCAGCTTGTAACGTAGTTAGTAGAGGTGTCTACTTCCACCTTCCTCTCCACTAGGCTGATATCCCTGCCATGCGTTTAAGGGTATGATGCAATATCATTTTCCTTACCTTCTTGGGGAAACATTCCACGCCAAGGTGCCTGATACACTGACTATTGGTGCATTTACATGAGTAACTACTGCATGACAGCGTTCTATTGGGCTATGTTTCTCATATTCGTGGCCATTTCCCCTACTTCCCTGGCTAAGTGTGCTGTGGTACCGCCATGCCTATGTTGGTGATGGGGGGACGCATGTTTACATTTGTGTGGATGACCTCTTCTTTAGAAGCCTCTTGCTGCGTATTTCTACTCTGTGAACCGTGGGGGCTAGAACTCATAGCAAGTATTTAACTTTGGGCTAGAAGTAGGTGTTGAAGATGTTCCTTCTTTGCGGCGGTTCTTTCCTCAAGAACCAAGCCTTTCTCCAAGGATTTGTTTCAGACGACTTTTACCAAAAGGATGTTCGTGGTTATGGTGTCAAATTTTTTACAAACAACACCAATTTGTTGACCCAAAAAAAGGTACCAATGATGAGCCAACAGATCACAAGAACTCTCACGTCCACGCAAGCTGGATTCCTGTACACTTGAACGAACCGTTAGTCACACTTGGCCTTCTCTTGAGGGGATGGAGTTGGTCGCGCGCACTCCGACGGTCAAGTCAATTGAAAAAATAGTTTAGAGTGTGGGAGAGCTTTGAACGTGAGCCTCCAATAAATAAAAAGGGGGTCGCCTTGGTAGAGAATAGTTAAAATATATAGCAAGGATATAGCTTTTAAAGTGTAAACTTACATTACCTTTGAATGGCACTAAGTGTGAGATTTTATACTTGGACGAAATGAATGGAGTCCATTGGATGGTGGCACACGTGGCCTCATCCGAACGACTTTCCTTTCTTGTCAAATACATTAATCAATCATTGCCTTAAATACTATCACCCTTTTTGTGTCTATAAAGCCTAGCCTGTACTTTTAAACTTGACCAAACAGGATGGTGGCGACGACAGTGGTAGTGAGTTGTCTTGTCAACTCATGTTTTGTGGGATCCACTCGAGATCTTGCCATTGCCTCGTCCTGGCCAGTTCTGTCAACGGGGTTTGCCTATAAAAGGTTCTGTCCAGGTGTTTTATGTGGGAGAGACGGGTCGCTCGCACCTCGATCGGTTCGCCTGTATGCATCTGGGCCACCCAATGCTAGCGTCTGAGGCATGGGCCCCCGAACTGTTTACCACGTAGCTAATTGTGTTCCTTCATGGGTCCTAGGTTTTCATGGCGTAACAAGTCCCTTCTTATTTGTATCGTGGGTATTTTATATTTTATTTCTTTGCAATTTGATCATCGTCCTCCACAATAAACCATATCCATTTCAAGTTTCGAAATTTTGTAATTTAGTCTCCAAAATTTTCAACGGTTGATTTAGTTTCTTAAACTTGTGAATCTCCTGTGATTGCTCTCTTAATAATTCTTCTCGTTCACGTGCAATCCGGTTAACCTTCGATTGCTCCAAATCAACTCAAATTAAGCCCAAAATCACTTGTATTCACGTCAATTGCATCCAACTCCGAGTTCTTTATATAATTAACATAATTACACTAAATTATGTATAAATTCGCTAAATTAGAAATAATTTATCAAGTATAAAATCACGGGTCAGGTATCTTTAGCCATGTTTCCAATGTTTAGAACTTCCACATATGGACAATTAACTAGAGATCTTGGAAATTTCCTTGTCAAGAAATTTTGACTGAGGTATCAAGTTTGTGAACTGCAATAGAAGAACATGTGTCTAAAAAGCAGCAATCATTTCATCAAACCTACTACTATGCAAGTATTCTGCAAGGAAGTTTCTTCTATGCATAGCAAAGCTGAGAATAATGACGATCTTCAAAATAAGTTATTTATGCTTTAAAAAGGCAGAATTTTGCATCAAATCTAATGTTATGCTACCATAAGATGAGAAATAATTTCATCTATGTAGCTATCAGAACTTCCTCCTCCATCTATAGCCTCCTTAGCCAGCACCTTCCAACGAATTGCATTCTTTCTAATCTCTTGTCCTCTTTCTCCTTGCATAATTTCATCGATGCATCTCTTTATTTCGTTTCTTCGTGTAACACCCTTCTCGTCTGCCTTAGGGATCGTTCCAACCCGCCAAACATACTCTACAAAATGTGCATTTGTCATCTGGTCAAGAAACTGAGGCATTGCCACCATAGGCACCCCAAGGCTTATTGCCTCCATAGTCGAATTCCAACCGCAGTGCGATATGAAACATCCAACTGCATGATGTGCTAGAACTGCCAATTGAGGGCACCATTTCACTACCAATCCTTTACCGGAGTTTTCGTCGTAAAAATTAGTCGGAAGTTTACTTTCTTCAGATGGCTTCACTACCCACAAGAAGTTGTTGTTACTCTGCTTAAGGGCAGCGGCTAATTCTACTGATTGCTCTGTATTCAAATTTGCATTGCTCCCAAACGAGACATAGAGGACTGATCTGGTTTCCTTAGAGTCGAGCCATTTCATGCAGGCGTCCGTGTTTGGCTTATGTATGTTGAAACCATAGTCATCGTCGCCTTCCACCCGGTTGTCTAGATAAATAGAAGGCAAAGTCGGTCCAATGGTTCTCACAGGCCAGAGTTTTGACATCCAACTGACAACCTACATTCAAGAAGGCTTTATCAAGTAAGTTATGTGAACGTTCAAAAATATTGACATCAATAATTTCGCATAATAGTGTGCACATAATCGAGTAAGTTATGCTTACATCCTCTTCCAACTTATCGAAGGAGTTGAAAAGAACCCAATCTGCATTTTCACTATTGCCGAATTGTTGTAACAAGTACCGGATTATTGGAGGATATCGTCCGGTATCAAGACCTAGTGAAGGTAGATTCGGAAGTCCAATCTCAGGTAATCCAGGCAGGGAGAAAGCAGGAACTGATGGAGTCACTTCCAATAACTCGCAGTGCATCGGATAGTAACTAGCAATCGCAGCACACGATTGAGTAAAAAAGGCAGCCCGATCAACTCCCATATGGCTTGCCACACTCGAAGCCCACGTTATGTTGGCATCATAAACGAGACATTTCACGGGTTTTTCAGAGTTTATGATGAATCGAGTCAAATTTCTTGTGCCACTGGCTTCGAATCTATCGAGAAATCCTCTAAATCCTCCCGGTCCCGCCACCCCTCCTTCAGTGCAATCATCATATATCGATTCGAACACGATCGAGCTCGATGCGGATTGCATAGCCTTGGTATTACTCAAAGTGGTAGCTACTGTAACATGGATTCCTTTAGCAGCCAATCTTTTGGAAAATTGAACCATGGGGTTTATGTGGCCTTGTCCATGATATGCAAGAACCACTACATGAACTTTGCTTTTCTCCATCTCTGAATTCAATCTTTTGCCTGAAAATTTTCCAGGAAAGCAATAACTGAGCTCTAAGGATGAACTCTGACGTGGACTGAATAGGCACCGAATTTCTTGTTGAAAGTCGAAATTATTTTGCTTCGGTATGTTAGCTAATTCTTTTATATTATATAGTAGTGGTTCCTTGTAATGGTTCAATTCATGCAATAATCCACCAGTCACAGGACAAAAACAGAATAAACATAATTCTTCTTTTTGTGCGTGTGCAAAATTAGCATCGACAGGGCCGGCTTAAGGCATACGATTAATAGTCAGGCAAATTTATAATGGAAAATTATTATATTTTAAGTTTTTCGTTTGAAAGAGATGTTTACCTTACTCTTACTAAAAATAATATTCATTTGTTTATTTATTTAATTTTTTATTTCAGTAAAAGTGCCAACTCGACTAGTTTGATCCAATGATCAAGTTGGTCAAGTTCATGTACTCAACCCTAGGGTCGATCAATTTGTTCCAAAGATTAAACAAGGTGTATTGAGATTAATGAATTCTATTTCTCGATTGAGGTATATAATTTAGCAGTAATATAATAACATATCCAAAAGGGTCAATATTTAAAAATAAGCTATAAAAAATTCTCTATTTTAAATTTTTTAAAATAAAAAGTAAATTTGAAAGAACTAAATTCACGTTCTATTCTTAATTAACAATGATTGCATTTAATAAATTACAAATTTCAATACACTACAATTTAAATTATGTCGATCACGTTTGAATTAACTGGTCATTAACATATAAAAAAAATTATGCTTAATAAAATATAAGAAATCAATAAATGTTCAATGAAAAAAAAAAGAGCATAAAAATTCAAAATAGAGAGCGTTGTTGAGGTACATATAAAAAATTAAAATTAAAAAAATTACTCTCTAAAATTTAAAAATGCTCTCTATTAAACATAAGAAGCTTCAAATTAGTATCTCTAGTTAAATTATCCCTCACAAATTTTTCTACTGTGGATGAGAAAGTTTGTTCTGAAAATTTGTTTTACCAGCATTATCATCTTCACGAGAAGAAATGCAGGAGATATAGGGGTAATATGAGACTTGAGTATTCCTCCCTCCAAAACATTATTCTCTTCACAGCTTAGACAAAAATCATCAGAGGCAATTCTCAACATTATTTCGACAAAAAATTACCAAAACAAAATTATGTTTATTACCATACTCTAATCCTACATAAGATTCGCATGCAAAACAAGAAAAGAAACTAACAGATTCTCTAAAACTCAACTTAGTGCGCAGTTTCACCATAAGAGTTCGAAGGAAGGACGAGAGAATAATTAGTAGGGAGTGCTCCCGCTTGTAGGTGAGGACATCACGGATAGAATGGCAGTCACAGAAGTCATGGCACTCAAAGCAGCTTTTAGAACATCTTGAGAACACCCTGGTTTCACTATCGACCGCACCTGGAAAAGAAGAAAAAAGGGAACACGGAACTTATTTAAGTGAATAAATAGAAAATAGCATTCATTCGCTAAATTATCTAGTGTAGCAATTTGAAAATGACCCGTGGAATAGACACAACCTTATCGAGGTGTTCCTGCAATTGCTTGATACGACCCATGTAATCTTGGTCCTCAACACACAGGGTTACGGCCTTTGAATCAGCCCCAGGACCTTCAAACTGAAGGGGTCCTGGGTTTCTATATACATCGTCCATCAAAAATCTGGTAGCATTCTGTCTCAAAAGACTGTAGCAAACAAGTTCGAACAATAACTCAACCCATTGGACAAAGGCACTAAATTTGCCAGGAGCTAAAACATTAAGAAAAAATTGATGGGCCCATAAGATTTTAAAATCCATGTTTCAGAGTGCATTAAGACAAAATAGTCAAAACATGCGTTAAGAAATGGCTTACACGTATGACTTGCCCTTCAAATCCACAGCTGCTGGATGCAGAGCTGGCTTTCCCAGTGTTGCAGCCCCATGGCCACGACCATAGTGCTTAACGGTCATCATGCTCTAGAGTAACAAATACCCAACAGGTTCAACTTATACTCATTGAAACATCATAATTTAGGAGGAAAATGAAAAAGGAATTGAGTAGAGTAAAAATTTCAAGTTTACAATCTTCCATGCACATTCTTGCCATAAATAAAAAATATTGAAAGAACAGAGAACCTACTGTTATAGGAGCAGCACCACAACGCCACTTGTTCACGGGGTTCTTCAGGTTAGTTACAGTTGCTATATAACCATTCAAACCGGCAGCAAGTATGTGGTAGCCAATATGACCAAGGACCTGAAACAATATTGTTGTTTTTAGTTACTTGTTTTACTATAAATCCAAATTTAGTTAGAATAAAGGATAACAAAAGGAAGTATGATGGAATCTGCATAAAGGATTCTCAACTCCCTTGAAGGCTCTCCTATTCCTCTCTGAAAGCGGCACTTCCAAACTATTAGCCCTAACACTCCCTTTTACCCTACAATCCCTTGCTTTAGTTATCCTAAAAATCTATTATAACTGAACAAGTCTAACGCAGAACGTACATATGCATAGTCACAATCAAACTTTGACGGCAATGATCCACGAGCTTGATAACCGAAGAAGTGGCAGATGCCATTGAATTTCTTTCCCTTGTAGGTTCCTTCTTTCTATAAAAATAACCAGATATCAGATATATGCTCAAAAATAAAGATATCAAACAAAAGAGAGTTCAAAAGACATTTGAACTGCCCAAGGGGACATGCACAGTGGTAAATCTGAAATAATGTAAAGGCAGAAAATGAATGACCAGATAAATGCCAGTGAGCCTTCTTTTTAAGAGCTAATGATATCAAGTAGCAAGAAACAGACAGTGAACTCAGAAATAAATATTCAATCTAAGTGCAAACTATGAGATGAAAATATTAAGCCCTCGTTTGAGCTCCATCATTTGAAAAAAAAAATTGATTTTGGAATAGTATTTTTTGAAGAATGTGTGGTTAAAAAGTTTTGGGTTTATGTGATATTATTTTATTGAGAGAATGTGTGGCAAATAAGAGGAGAAAGAAAAATGAATTATTTAATCGGGGCTCAAACATGGGCTAAGTTTTTAACAAAATATAAAAACATATAAAATTAGACACAATAGAAGTTTGTTTTCATTGTATAAAAAAGAACAGTGACTTCTTCAAAGGAGATAAAAGTTGTTAAGAAAACAAAGCCGCGGATGCAACACTCTAAGTAATAGTTTCCAAGATTTAATATTGTGAACAAAATTTCAGAAGGAAAAATCAGAAGCCGGTAAATGATATAATGGAGGCAATAGGAAGACAGGTTACCAATCGCTTGTTCATTTCTGCTTCAACGAGATGAGCCAAGAGCTTTTCTGTCTCAATCTTTCGAGAACAGAAGGAAAAAATATCAATAAAAAACAAATCATTTTACAAGTGTCTTGCATTAAAAATAGTTGGCGGATACAAGCACCTGAGACAGTTGTGCAGAGTCATCTGATTCTGGGTGGAGAAGGAGCTACAACACCGCAGTTATTTCAGGTAAGTAAGACACTGAATAAAAGTTAAATATGTAGAATATGCACCTGTTTTCTTATGAAAGTTGGCAAGAATTCAAACAACGCAGACGCCCAAGGTGATAGTTGAGAAGAAATTTTATCAACAGAGACACCTTGCCTGAGCAAACCGTGGATTTCCTGGGAGGTACAAATTTGATACAAAGGGGCTGATCAAAATGATAAATACATGCCCAATGAAAAAATAGGTAAAATTCAACCTTCCAATATCCTTTCTATTGGATTAGGATAAATATAGGCACCAATTTATCCATATATAGATGTTAAAAGACCAAACAAGTGCAAAATTAATACGTAAGTCCATTATATACCTGCAATAAAGCATATACTTCAGGAATGCTTTCAATAAGACCCTCTGGCAATAAGATAACGCCATGGTACTTATCTGTACCAAAGAACATGGTCAGCGTCACATTAGTATCTCAATCAGAATAAGAGAATTCAAAGGATTCTACCTTGTCCTGCCCTGGCCTGCACTGCATCACATATTTGTTTTGTGATGTCAAAAAGTGTAAGCTTTGATGCAGCCACCTCTTCAGCAAGAATAACCTGCAAGATTGCTCGAGGTTTTCTAAACAGAAGACGAAAGCCATGCTGTTCTAAAAAAATATCAAATCGAAATTATAATGTCCAATGATTGCGAGTCACAAACCATATTGGGATGTGATTGGAGAGTGCACTCCAGGGCAACATGTGATGCCTTTCGACCCATCAGTCGGATAAAATAATAGTACTGAAACAAAAAGGAAAGGAAAAACTAGGAAAAGTAAGAGATATTGTGCACATAAAAAGTACACTAACAGGTGCAACACAAAATTTTCAAGAGCAGCATGGGAACTAAACTTCTCGAGAGTAAAAATTCTCAAGGCTGAAATATTAAAAATTTCCTTGATTCTTCCAAAAATAGTCAACCAACTATTCTATAAGCAAAATAAGGAAAATGCATAGGACTCTTGAAGGAAATCCCAAAAAAGGGAGGAAGCAAAAGCTCACTAATTGAGTCATTTACCTTCTCTGCAGAGAGAGCATCAGTACAGACATTGCTAATAAGCTGGGAATTAACCTAAAATGAGTAAAAGATATAAGATTAGCTTTCTTTGCAAGATCATTTGTTAAAAACAGAGAAGTTTCAAAACCATTTTTTAATCCTTCCAGTTAAACAAAAGAAGAATAGAAAATTGAGAAGAGGGCCAGAATTGATACCTTACATATAGTGTCAAAACCAACGTTGGTCTCAACGAACTGGTTCTTTAGATCTCCATTTAAAGTAACAGGTACGCCAACCACCTGAGGAATTTAGACAATCACTTAGCTCTCTAATGGTTTATCAATAAAACATGTCAATGAAAGCATCTAAACACTAAAGATAGCATTCTAGTTAAAAAGGCACTTACACCTCAAAGATATGATATTTATTTGTATACATATCATAATCCAGAAGTATATCTGACCAATCACAAGTGCAAGCATAATGTACCTTTGTTGGGCATTTCCTTTCTGCAAAGGTTTCTGCAAGCTGAGCAGCATCTGTATTTGATGTCACCCCTTCAAAGGCACAACATAAGCAAGTCATAAAAAATGAAACACCTATAGATCCTTGATTATCAAAAACCTAAATAGACATCAGGGATACCTCCAATAATCACAAGACCATCCAAATTCAAATTTAGACATGCATCCAGTGCCGCATTAACTTGCTCGGTTGTTCTAATTTGATCTTTTGTCCTTCCCAGCAAATCATAACCACCTTCAAAAGATAACATTAATTAATAACATTATTTAAATTATGACAACATATATTTATGTAAACTTTGTTGTAATACACTCATACCTTGATTTTTGTAGGTTGCAAGGACGTCGTCAGTGACTTCTAAAGTTTTCTGAGCAATTAAACCTTCAGAACCACCTGGTAACACATGTATAATAATGTTACAAAGTTTTATCATTTTCAAAAGAACTCAATCATCTCGTAAGAGAAGTGAACAATACTCAAGCAAACATCCAATTGTTTTAAAACAACCAATTTAACATAAAAGAATAAAATTGTTAAGGAATCACTGAGCAGACACCTCAACCAGATAGTATAAACAGAAAACATAAACTTTGTTGATTAAGGTTAAGGATATTTAATGCGTGCATAAGGCTCCAATAAAGAACATCAGAATAAAATCATTACCCAAAAATCCAAGCAAAGTACTCTTGGGATTGTGAACTTTTAGAGCGTCAAGGAGACCCCAAACAACATTATGTCCTCCGGGAGATTGTCTTCCACAAAAAACAATTCCCACTCTGAAGAAGTATAAAGAAGCGTGAGAACATGCAAATTTGTAATTTTGTACATATCAAATTCAAATAGCACTCTTGATAAAAGCAAAGTCAGACTCAAACCTTGCCTAGCATAAGTTGAGATGCAAACATCACTTAATATCAAATTATGATATCAAAAAATATTTCCATGTACAGGAAGTGATAGAAATGTAGTAACAATCAAATGCATACCTGATTGCTGGGTGTTCGGTGATTATTTGGGCATCAGGGGCCTTGGCAGTTTCCCTCATAAAGTGTGCTAAAGGTTGACCATAAGTGTGAGGAAATGACCTACTTATGGTATGAGCACCTGAGGGGTCTGCCGCTGTGGTGGCATCCCCAAACTCTACGCGAACAGTAGTTCCCTGTCCAAGTTACAGTATAATAACAAGCTCAGTAAACAGTTGAAGCATATTCATATACAAAATATGGACTTAAAAGCCAGGAGCAAAGGTTAGCACCATATATCTGTGTATGACATCAAATTACAAGGAATTATTTAGTTTGTGAAATGAAACAGATCAGTGAACAACTATCTTGTTCAGTTGGTTTGAGACCAAAAAAAATTAATTTTGTCTGCAGTCACATTATAGGAAAAAATGATCTTTAGGATAGAAATTCTGAAGAAAAATAAATGTTGAGATCCCCAGGCAAAACTGCAGTTTTTTTCTTCATAAAGCATAATATTTTGGAGGGTGAATAGCATAAATTTGAAATTAATACTCCATGACACATACACTTTGTGATGAAACAAAAAAATTGATTATTGTAGCTGAATTTCCTTGCATCATTCCACGTCAATATTGAGCAGAAACAGACGTGCTAAACGAAATTAGAAATAGTGAAATTCCAATTTTTAAAATTTCAAGTTAAGGCTTAAATGAAGCATTTCCAAGAGCTAAAATCTGAATATACTATGAATCGGCAATGAAATGGTTTCTTATTCTTCTACATTTCATCCACCAAATAGCCAACTAGGTAATATAAAGAAAAAAGAGAGACACTTTACATCAACAGACAAAATAACAGGGTACACGTCAGATCTATTCTCTTGGAAGTTAGCATGTATAGGAAAAATCAAAATAGATTCATTAACAGAGAGAAATATGTCTATTCGGAAAAAAAATCTGAAATCAATTATAATACAATAACAATGTTGAAAAGAGAATGTGAATATTCACCTGAAGACAGGGCGGGAGTTGAGGTTGATACTGAGATCGAAGTTTTTGCAGATCAGAAAGTTCTCTTGGAATTCCGAAATCTGAATCCATCTCCTCCTGTTGCGATTTCACCTACTACTACGCCAAGTGCTTTGCGGTACTCTTTTACTTTCTCTCACTACAACGAGAGGCCACTTATATATAGTGTGCGAAAGGGGCGATACCACCAACCAACTAGCCAACTTAACCCTCCGCCATGTTAACATAAATTGATTGCCCTCCTATTTTCTTAAATTACTATTTGCCCCTTCGTATATTTTCGAATAATGAAAATGCCCCTTATATTCAAATGTTTCACTTTTCTTTTCTTTTCTTTTTTTTTATAACCTTTTAATCCTCCATCTTCAATTTTATTTACAAACATCTCTTATTCGTTGCTATTCATTTTTCCTTACATTTGCATTGTCGATTTTTAATTCCATAACATTTGAATTCATGGGTGGACTCAAGAAGGAAGTTTAGTGGGGACGAAACCAAAAAACTTTGAGAAAAAAATTTGAAAACATAAAAAAACTTGGACAAAAAAATCTGAAAATTTGAAGAAAAATATCGAAAAATCTGAAAATTGAGTGGGTGCGGTAACCCCTCTGAGCCTCATGTAAGTCCGCCCCTGTTTGAGTCTCCACTCACATATTAGCCTTATGAAACAATAAACTCATTACATGCATTAAAATTTAATTTTTTATAAACTCATTTTCAATCACATATTCTAATTTTTACTTGATTTTTAACTACAAATTCTTCGAACGTCACTTTCCCAAAAAATTTACATCGAATGGCCGTGATTTCTAACATCAATTAATGGATTTTAAATGATTTTAGAGAGTATCGCTATTTAGCATTATTGATATTAAAATACCAATCTAGATGGCACTAGTGTGACATTAAACAATAAGTACAATTAAATTAGACAATTGTATATCTCATTGAGTTTATCACATCGCGTCACCTAAACTAATATTGCAACACTAGTGGTGTTAAAAAACGTTATNTATTTGTGTTAATAAACGTTATATATTTTGTTACTGGAATTAGAGATCTCTGTACCAAATTCAACAGTAAGGCAGTTTTTTACTTGAAAGTATAATACCAAAAATAAAGTAAGGGATAAAATATTATATTTCCAAAAATATACAAATGAAACTACAATCATGGAAAAGTTCGTGTAAGTTGCAACTTAAAATTGTCCTATTCGTATCTCTGACCTTTAATATTTTAGATGAATATCTTCTATATATTAAAAGTTGTTGTGTAACGGAATTTCTTGTTTTTAACGGAAAAACTAACGGAATTTGTTGTTTTAGCGGACTATGTAACGGAATTTCTTGTTTTAAAAAGACAGTTGCGATATCCGATTGAGGCGATTCAAAATGTGTTGGAAAGCTAATTCATCTGGCTACAACTTTGATTCAGACATCATTCTCCAATTCGATCACTTTCCATGCCAAAAATAGGTCTCAATATGAGACTAAACATCGAAACATAACTTTTCGGTTGGAAATTGATTTGTGATCATCTTTTGACTAAATTTGATTCCATTGACGTCTTCCTTTATCCAATTGACTCCGAGCACTCTCAAATCTTCATCGTGAGGTTCGGCACAACTTTTAAGTATTTACATTTTAGTCCCCGAACTTTGGATCCCTTACAATTTAGTCATTTCTCCAAATTTGTCAACTTTTGCTTATTTTCTTCGATCTCACCAACTTAAATCACAATATCAAAATCACACATCTAATTATTTAACAATTACATAAACATTACATCATTAATTATTTAATTAACCAAAAAAATTATATCTTTATTAATAACAAATTAATTATTAAACAAAACTATTAAATATAAACTAGGCAAACGTGCATTGCACGTTGCTTGCACTTAGTACTGTAAAAAGCGCACAAGTATATTCTCTTGGAATATGCTTATGGGCCAATTGAGAACCCAAGAGAATATGCTTATGGGCCAATTGAGAACTTACCTAACCAGCTTCAGGGTCACTTAAGGGAAATTATAAAAAAACATGGCTTTAAAGATAATTTTCTAAATATCAGGTCCAAAGTTTATTTATTCAAAATTCAGATAATATATCAAAGCCCTAACCCTAATTCATCACTCTCAACTCCCTTACCTCTCTCTCTCTCTCTCTCTCTCTCCCTCTTCTCACTTCCCCTCGCCTCTCTCCCTCACCTCTGTGTCTCTTGCCTCACTTCCCCCCACCTCTCCGTAACGCTGCCTGTGTCATCGAAGACCAAGGTGGAGCTCGTCGCTGTGCAGCGAGCGCTACTTCATCTCTGAGCTTCGCTGTGCAGTGGGTCAGGTTTGTGTGCTTCAACGTTTTGCATCACGGATCTAAGCACCGCTTCATCTCAGATGTTCAAATCTGCTTGTCCCAGATCTTATAACTACGCTTATGATGATCCTACTAGCACTTTCACCTACACTTGTGCAGATTATACTGTAACCTTTTGGTAGTGCATGTTGAAAAATTCGAAATTGGCTGTGACCAATTGAAGTGATTATTTAAGTAAAGTTTTTTGTTTGGTGAATGAAAAATTAAGCCAAACTTAAAATGCTTGAAATTGTTGAAAATTGTATAAAATATTGTGGAATATTTTAGAGAATAAGTAGATCAAAAGATGAGTTTTTTCATATGGATCATGACTCTTGGATATCATGACTCTTGGCATTATTTTTCAATAATGGTCTTTTTATGTAGAGATGTAATTGTACCTTTTTATGGAGAGATTTAAATTCCAAGAGATATGTCTCTTGGTATGGATGTTCCAACTACTATATATATAGATCCCCATGTATTTGGATGAACAACAAGAAAGAGGAACAATTCAATTGATAGTTCCATATCGTTCCATTCCATGTTTTACTTTAGTTCTGAATAAACCACTTTGTAAAAGTGATTATTTCTTGCATCAAAATCATTGTTATGGTAAAGAAGGAACTCCGTTCGAGTTCATTAGTCTAAGCCATTTGGAGTGCTCCTATGGCTTGACGTGGTCGTTGTATATTGAGAAATGATTGTCGAGAAACCGTTAACACCGATGCGGGGCAAATTTATCTTAAGGACAAAGTGTCAAACACTTACCTCGACCGATCGCATCATTTGCATCTCATCTTTCTTTTACAATTTCATTCTAATTTAGTATTTTATTTCGGAAAGTAACTAATATTCTTTTGATTTCATGCAAGGTTTGAATTAAAGAATGACACGCGTTCAAGATTGGAAAGTGATGAATCCATATTTATATATTGGAAGTCGGTAATCACTATTTTGTTTCTCAAATCAGATTTCGGTAAATTGAATAATATTTCGATTTCATGGTATGTTCTTGATTAATATAATATGCACATTATAAATGTAATATCTCCTACAGTGCAATAGTGGAGGTGGTTGTGGTTTTTGGGCTCCTCGATCTGAGCGTCGCTATGGCGGACTGTGAGCTCGCTCGCTATCTTAGTCGCTGCACGACATTCAATCGCAGTGGTGGTGGGTGAGTGTGGATGTAGGTGGTGTTGGTGTAGTTGTGGGGTTGACAGTGTGGTGATGGTTGTGCGGTGGATCAAGGTAGGGCGGTAGTGGTGGTTGTTGGCAGTGGTGATTTGGGTTGTGTCGGTGAGGTTGTATGGTGATGGTGGAGCGGTAGATCTAGGAAGGACAGCGACAGTGGTTGTTGGCGTGTTGATTTGAGTTTTCTGTGACTAAAAATATAATCTGTGACCTTAAAATTCTATAATCTGTGACTAAAAATATAATCTGTGATCAACCATTTTTTCATATGTGACCTAAAAATTATATAATATAAGACTGTCTGACCTATAAACTTTGATCTGTGACCAACTAATTTTGAAATTTATGACCAATGAATTAATGTGACCTATAAAATTTTTGAACGGTGATCGAAAATCGTAAATCTGTGACTAGAAGGGTCACCAGATTAGCCGCCAGAATAATTGTCGGAATCAGAACAGTTGCCGGAACGGTGGCAGGAGAAGAGTGGTGGTCGGAATGGTCGCCGGAATAGTCCCCGGAGCGGTATGGATGGTGCATGTAGAATGAGTTAATTATATTATATTAGAATTAAATATTTAATAATAAATTGATTTAATAATTTATTATTTCATTAAAAAAAAACCTGATTTTTGAATTTTCAAACTATAAACATGATTTTTGAATTGATGTAAAGAATACACCTTATTTATGAATTTTTCCCTTCACTTAACCCGTATTTGAGATGGGTCAAGCTCATTAGTTTGTCACAGGTGGATGAACTAGGACATTCAAATTTTATTTATTTATTTTGGCATGTACCTGCATATGGCCAACAGGCGGTAATGCCAAGCTCAACATGGCCACTTTTGACAGTACTACACAACATCAACATTTACACAAAGATATTCACGACCAGTTTAGCATGACTTTTTAGAAGTTAAAAAGAATTTTTGAGACTCAAAAATAGCGTCTGAACTTATTTGGTTAATCTTACGAAAGTGCTTTTTCTAGTTAAAGAGCTTTTAGAGGAAGATAATCAAATGTGACTTTCTCTAAAAGTACTTCTAAAACATCCCGGCCCTCATTATTCCACGTTATGAGAACAATAATAATTTTTTAGAGAATGTGTGATTGAAGAAGAAGGAAATTTTTTCCCGGCCCTCATTATTCCACGTTATGAGAACAATAATAATTTTTTAGAGAATGTGTGATTGAAGAAGAAGGAAATTTTTTTTGAGTTTTTGGAGAATAAAAATGCTTTTAATATAATGGGACGAATAATAATTTTTTTTGGAGAACGTATGATTAGAAAAGAAGGAAAATATTTTAAATAAAAAATTATTTTATTGAACAATGTACGATTGATAAAAAAATAAATTATAATTTAATGAAAGTCCTCTTTGGACTTTATTTTATCCAAAATACATTTTTCTCTTTTTTTTCTAACCATACATTCTCCAATAAAATAATATTACGAGTAATCCTTCTTTTTTAACCACACATTCTTCAAAAAATTACTATTCCAAAAAACATTATTCCACGAAAACACATTTTAACGAAGACCAAACGGAGGCTTAGTTTTCAAACAAAAATTAAATAGCTTCCTCCAAAAACTCTTCACATGAAGTAAAAACAAAAGCAAAAGTCCTACCAAACAAGACCTGAAGAGAAGCTATTAAACACCACTGCTGTCAAACACGAGTTTGGATAGTAACTGCATGACATTAAATAAAAAATTCACTTAAATGCAATACCACATTACTCGTTTAATTGAACATATCAAGTATAGTCACCTCAAGTGATGCTCTTAACACTATCGGTGCTAGATAACAATAATATTATTCTTCAATCTTACACAAGAAAAATGCCACCAGACGGATCTGATGCTATTATTACAGCATAAAGGCATAGGCAGAGCGAGAACAATTCTGAATGTACATGGCTTAGTAATCATACAAAGGTATCTGTAATCTTACCTTCATTAGCTACCATTCCACATGTACTCGCAACTGATGCTTACAAGGTGCATCATTCAAGAAAATAAGACAATCCAACATTAAAGACTACCATCTAGCAAAACTATTGTTGGTATGTTTGGTAGAGATTAAAATCGGATTAAAATTGAAAAACTAGCCGTTATTGTTGACTTTTGTTATACGAGTGAGACCCAATAACGGCTATATTTTCAAATTTAATTGGATTTTAATTGCTACCGAACAAGTCCTGTATATTTATCCAAAGATGCAAATAAAATTAATCCATACTAATTATGATTACATATTTCCCGTCTGAGATTCTCGTAGGTAAAACCTGTTAAATCTATGCAAGACAAAACACTAATATCCTCATTCTATTCTATTCCTCTATCCAGCCTTGTACTGTATTTATTTCATAGACAAAGGAAAAAACAAAGTACTAACACAAAGGACAAAGCTTATATGTTATTCCCACATCACAGACAATCAAGAGACAGAGCAAAGCAAAATCAGATTATGATATGTACTTAAACCAATTGCTCAGCTTGGGGATATATGTGTTCAGATTTCGGTCTTAGTTAAATGGCTAGGTTCATTTGAGCTCAAATACAAATAGCACTTGAATATATGAAATTAAAAACTTCTCAGGCGCACAACTATATGTTTCTAAAACTATTGATATTTCTACAAGTTCATGGACACATTTAGAATAAAACAACAATGCCACAGAATATCTGATAGCTCACAAATAAAGGGTCCTTCGATGGCACATAAACATCCAACAATGAAACAAACCTTAAGTGGCAACAAAGTGGCAACACCACAAAAGTGTATATGTAATGCAATTCTTAACTCCCAACACACTGCTCGCCTTCCAACTTATATCATAATGAGTTAGATTAAAACAATAATCTCCAAAAATAATGATTAATTATATGTCACGCCCCCACCCCTCTTGCTAATGTGCACACGTTGTACCCTACCAGTATTATTTCCCATATGATGTTCATTAGGCACCTCCAAGGTGGAAATATCCTCATTATCACTTCATTCATCCTGTAGATATTTTGTCCCCAACAATCAACTCTTGGTACATAAAATATAGCAAGTTTTTAACATATATTCTGTAGAATCGACCATTAAACCTTGCAAGAATCCTTCAATCATACATAATTCCTTCCTATATCATTTCTCCATTTCATCCAAATAAAGCTTTACATCCTCTTTGATTGCTCCTTTCTTGTTAATAATCAAATCTAAATACCTAAAAACAAACACGATCCTCTATAGTGACCCCATAAATATCCTGTTTCTACTATAACTATTATGACATTTCATATACCGTCTGTCTCTTAGTTTTAAAACCTTCAGATTCCAGACTCCCAAATTGTAACTCATCGTTTAACCTCCTACTCTCGTCAACTAAAACTATGTTATCAACAAATAACATGAATCAAGGCATCTTGGATGAATCGTGTGAATCCAACAAGGACTAAAGTAATAAACGAAAAAAAAAAAGAAAATAACTTAAGACTGAACATTCATGCAGGACTACAATCATAGAAAATCCTCTGAGATGCAAATGGGGAAGAGGAATTAGTAGAGAGAAAAAGGTTGTGAGATAAGATACAGAACGTGAAAGATAAAAGTACAATAGGGAAAGAGATAAGAAAGAAAGCAAGATAAATTCACAAGTAAGAAATGTAATTCTAATTAATTCTCAAAGTTGTCTGCAGGGTGCAAACTGAATACCTGATTCTCTTTTATTCTTTTAATTAATTTGTAAATAAGTTATACTGAAGGGAATTTATAATAAATTTAATCAGATGAAGGTCTTTTCAATATAAATCTAATCTAATTTTAATCAAATCAAAACAAAAAATATGTAAACTACTTACTTCTCCTAAATATGTTTATTATTTTCCATCACTCTGCTCTGGTACCGCTATTACATCTCACATCCGCGACTAACTCCATCATACAAATTCTAAGTAGCAGTCATTAATCTAATAGCAATTCCCTTAGGGACCGTTTGATTGTAAATGTGAAAAATGGATGGAAAGAAAATGAATTACAGGTAATTGAATTGCCTAAAAATTGTTTTACTAGGAATTGTAATTAATCGTGTTTGATTGGTATAATTTTCCACCTCGAAAATGTTGAATTCCACCATTACTGTCCTCTCGGTTTCTCCCGTTTTTTGTGTCCTCCTTATATGTTTGTGACTAGGTAATGCCTTGAATGACAGCAAATGAAGAGTGGAATTTGAGTGGAAAGAAAATGAATTACAGGAAATTGAATTGCCTAAAAATTGTTTTACTAGGAATTGTAATTAATCGTGTTTGATTGGTATAATTTTCCACCTGGAAAATGTTGAAAGTTCAATGTCCGTTTGGCTTTATTTTTCATGAAAATTGTCCGTGATAATTTTTTTTTACCATTGGATCTAGCATTTGTTCCAATTGCCAAAAAAAATAACATACCGAATACCATTCTTTTGGCTTTGTTTTGCATGAAAATTGTCAATAAATGTGATAAATTTTTTTACCATTATATCTAGAATTTTTTTCAATTGTCAAAAAAAAAAAAAAATTATCAGAACCTGATAATCAAAACCCACCTAAAAGGTGGGAAATGATTTTCTTCCATTTCCAAGAAAATGTGCACGTGCCACACAAAGTGAGAAAACATTTTACATGGAAAACTTCTCCTATCAAACATCAAAAAGGTTGGAAAGTGGAAAACATTTTCTTAGCTCTAGGGAAAATAACACCAATCAAACAAGGCCTTAATATAACTTTTTAGTTGAAGCAAAGAGGGGCTATGCATATTCGGAATCTAAGTGCATATTCGGAATCTAAGACACAAGGAGAATGTTCAAAGACAAGTAACAAATGGAAAGATGCAAATCATCTGAATCCCAACATTATTCTTATTTCCTCACAAAATGATCTTACACTAGTGCCCAATGACCATAAATCAAGAATATGTGAGAACGCTGTCCTGAACTAGGTGATGGAAAGACTATCATTTCTATGAAGTAAAGACGAGGAGACAAGAAAATATAAAATACTTTATCGCGAAGCTTTTCATATCAGATTGTCAAAACTCACTCTGACAGTGACCGGCGTTAGGACTCCTCAATTTCAAGGTACTGGGAGTGAGAGGCTGCAATGAGTGCAGCTCCAATACCAGAGCCGTCATGGGAAAACTCAACGGTAACACTCTCTGAAACCTCTTCACCCAGGAGCTCTTTAAGAGTGTTCATCAGACAATTCCTGAATTCAGAATAGCACTCAAACAATCCACCATCCAAGGCAATCACTGACCTCTGCTTCCCTCCCTCTTTCACAGTATCTCGTCCCAGTTTTTTGAGAATTCCTAAGATCCCAGCAGCCGCAAGACGGGCCCCACGAGTGGCAACAATGTCACATATCTCCACAATCATTTTCCTCATTTTTAAGGAACAAGTAGGTATCTGTCACATAGAAAAATAAGAATGTGTAACTGCATTAGGTTTTTGCACTAGCTGATGACTTCAATTTCTCGTAGACAACATAGTAGACGAAATGCTATCAAATATATTAAAATTTGCTAGCCCTACTAAGACATAGATGACCATTTATACAACCATGCTTCACGATGAATACAAATTATTTTACCTCCAAGATATCCTTTAATTTGCTCCCAACCACTTTGAGATCAGCAGAAGTGTCATGATGCATTGCCGCAATGTCAGGGATCCTGCGTGGTAGCAGTTTTCTCTCAGCATCTATATTACAAATGATTTAATTGCTTAGTCGTAACGTAGTAGTATTATAAGGATTTGTGATTGGCAGATATAAGGCATCCTATATACCATTATTAAAACTATGGTTTATGGTTCCTGGTGTTGGACCATTAAATGACAAAAATGTGCATAAGATGAATGCATCTGAAAATGAGGATGTTAAGATGGATATTTGGTCATGCTAAAAGGGACAAATTAAAAATGAGAAATATGCCAGAGAGTGGAGAAGACACAAATAATGGAGAAATTGAGGGTACGAAGACTGTTGGAAAAACTAAGATGTGTGGCTAGTTTTGGCACTAATTTTGAGCGGGCCCCGGTTGACTATTTCGAAAGATGGAAGTTGATTTGTGTTCTCCTCCGTGAGTACATCGAAATCATATGCTTACTTGTCAAAAATGATACTCGGGTGAATGAAAAATTGAAGCTCAAAGTATACCATGTGAAAGGAGTTTGTTGGTGGGAAAACTAAAAAAAAAAAAAGTTAAGATTTGTTCCACATAGGAAGTGGATGAAAACTAAAACCACTTTATAAAGGATTACACTTTAGAGTGGTGTAATCATGTGTAGCATAGAGGCTCTCTCCACGTGCGCGCGCAGGAGGGGTGCAAATCTTGGACCAAAATAGGCTTCGAACCTTGAACTTGTGTGCGGGCGCGATCTGCGTACACGAATGTCGGACTGAAAGGAGCAAAATTGGCCCCTTAGGAGTGTCCACATTTTGCTACATTTTTGTTAATTTTCAACAGACTTTTGGTTTTCCAAAACTTCTGAAACTCCTATGTTAANTGTGTTTGACACAGGCCTCGAGTTAAAAGTGTTATACAGTTTTATTTGTTTTTACTCGATTTGCATATTGTTCTTTTTGTAATTATTTAAATTACTTGTTATTTTTTGCTGCAATCAACAAATCGTTGGATTTGTTATATGTACAGTTTATTATACGATATCCAGTCTGTAAATCTGATATTCGATATTGAAACAATTATCCTACAAAGACTTGGATAGTTGGGATCTCTCGTGTAAACCTGTAGAATGTTCACTAGAGAAATGCGAAAGATTTGATGTGGATCATCCCAATGTGAGTGCAAATTCTTTGGACCTTTTAGTAAAAATAAGGCTGATTAAAATTATGTAGCTTCACAAGTTTGATGGCAGGCGATAAGCCTAACTTCGTTTACCATTGTATGTATCAGTAATGAGATTAGATGCTATACTGAGATTCTAAAATCCTGCCAGCATCACCATCATTACTCACCTTAATATGAATGGATTTCTCAGTTTTGGCGGGATGTCTTCGCCAAAAAAAGATGCTTCTTCTGCCATCCTGCACAACACTCGACGTACAATTTCTCCCAAATACATGCCAGAAATTATCTTCTCAAAAATCTGCAGCAACAAGTTATGGGAGAGATCAGACATAAAACCTGGCAGAGGTAGAAAGAGCAAGCTACAGAAATGACCTGCTCGCCAGGGTTTAAACTTTCAGCATCAAGACTTTGATCATATTCTGTTAACGGGATATGTGATGATTGGAAGTTACCCCATTCCATGTTTATAACCCGCACAAGAGAAGTAAACTTTAGTTAATAAAATACATCAATATGATGTCTATGCATGGCTCATAAACAGCAGGTGAAGACTGATGAAGCATAAAGGGAGGGATGATCAATGATGAAAGGACGATTGAAGCCTTAATCAACTTTAGATAACAATATATGAAAGAAGAATGGAGCTTCTAACCATTTCCTCAGATTTAGGAAGTAGACCTTGCCACTTCGGAATAGCATTTGCCCGTTCTACATATGCGGCATTGGTTCCAGTACCCAATATCACTGCAGCAATCACATCAGGATTGTTGTATCGTCCTCCAGCTAATGTTCCAACCGTATCATTGACCTGCATACCCCGAGCAAGAGATTGAAGTTTTACTTTATTAGTTATTCTGCCAGTTAACATATGATGTAAATGTTTGGCTAAAAGCCAGGCCGGATCAAGATTTTGGTCCTGAGTTCAATCTTCACTGCTCTCTTGAGCATGTTTGGTTAAGATCAAAAAGAAGTAAAAATTACTTTAAAAAGAAGTACAAGATACAAGTAACTTTGTGTTTCCAAACATGTTCAGATAACTCATTTTTCTTAGTTTTTAATTAAAAAAGAATTACTTTCGAAAAGTAATTCTGATATTTAGTGTTAAAATAAGTAATTCAATTATTTTCTGATTTTACAAATAAAAAAAATTACTTATTTACTTGAAGGTAAACCATTAAATTTAGCCAAACAAAGTACTTTGGGAATGCTCAGATAAATACAAGTAAAAGAAATCTTGATAAAGTAAAATATGTTTTATCAAAAATATTGTAATGCACAAGCAAGGTGAAAGCAGAAAACTTTCAAGAGTGAAAAATCATGACTTACCAAAGCAGTCACATGCATATCAAGGCCAACTCTTTCCATTGCTTTAGTCAACTCTTTGACAATATCTTGTCCTATCTATTTAAAACCGTCAATAATAAATACATTGGAGCATTAGAACCCTGTGAATAAATATGTCTAATCCTTAGGTCAGTGAGCACACAAAGATGGTAACCACAAATCTATTCAGCACCAGCAATTAACCATTAGAATTTAATACAAAAAATTTTCTGAGTCGTTAGGAGATGGCAAGTAAACTAGAAGACATAAAATTAGAAACACGGGTTCTGTGATGAAATTAAGAATCAGGCAGTAAGATAATTCAAACCCACAAATACATAGCGACGGGAGAGAGAGAGAGCCTCAAATCATTTTCTTTACGTAGTAGACTTTATAGTTAAAAGAGAAGCAGTATTCAAAGGACAGTCGTCGCCAGATAGACTACTGAGGAATGTGTAATAGAAATGACCTATTCTTACCTAAAATTCAGTTATCTCCACTTACTAGTAATTATCTAGAACTTTTTATAAATTAAAATCATGAGTAAGCACAGGCACCACGGTACTGTTTTACACTAATCAAGCAAACGAATTGATTCACACTCAGAAAGCAAACCTAACATTAACCAGTTTTCTGAAACGCACGATAGAAACATACCATGCATCATAAAATGGTCATATCATTAGTTGACCAATAACGGTAAAAACTGTTAAAACTTAGTTAGCAAGGATGATGTGCCAAGTCATTTATCACTACCGTCAAAGAGAGAGGGGGTGTAAGAGAGACAGAGAAAGACCGTTCCCAGTCATCTTGTTAACACAATTACCAATAGGGATGTAATAAATTATTAAATTATCCATGATGCACCGACAGGAACATATGTGTCAGACGCGCGATTTTTAAAAAAAGTACGACACGACACGTTATCGACATGTTGATTAAATTCTTAAAAATTCTTCATTTATATAGTATAAATTTAGTTTTATATTTGTTATTAAGTTTTCTTGTTGAAATCTTTTAAACATGTGTATCTATTTGTTACTTGCTAATAATTTTGAATTAACACTATATAATATTTCTAATACAAAAAGAAAAATGATTACGGTAGAGTGTTCGAGAAGAGTTGACATCGACTNGAGAAGTGTCGATATCGACTTGTGGACACGCTATCCTAATTGAAGTGTCCGTGCTACAGAGATAAATTATTTATTCATTGACACGAAAAGTCACCATGGTTGTGTTAAAAGAAAAAAAGATGAATTACAAACTTCTAAATCGAATTTGTGGGCCCTAAATGTCTTATTCTATATTAGTAGCACTTTGCTTGCCCCCAAAACACGCAAAATATTGTCATTATCTTTAATATTAAGCTCCTGTTTGATGCCATTATTTTGAAAAAATGGAGTTTTGAATAGTGATTTTTTTGGAGAATGTTTGGTTAAAAAGTAGGAAAAGTCTTTGGTTTACGTGCAAAATATTTTATTGTGTAAATGTATAGTTGAAAATGAGTATGAGATTAAAGAATTTTGTTTTAAAGGGAGACAAACAAGGGCTAAAGATGGGCAGAAAATAGCACAAGAATAAGAATGGTGCAACTCAATAAGAATTATCTGTTTCAATTATTCAACCACACGAGTTCAGTTGACGTCCTTGATATTGAATGAGAGAGACTCTGCATGCAAGGAAAAGGTTACGCAGATCAAACCCGCCCTAGGGCACACAGGGACATTCACTTTTTTGCATTAGGATCCACTTTTGTAATGTGTCAAGTGTGAGAGACAAAAAGACTGAAAGGTGTGAAATCTCTATTTTGAACTTCTTCTAGATTTTTGTGTTCCTTGATAGTTTTCTGATTTCATTTTTGTTTATGGTTTATTCCATTTCACAGAACCCAAGTTCACTAGGTATACCTTCTGCATAGATCATTATAATAGACTAATAAACACAAAAAGGGAAAAAGAAGGAAGGAAAAAGCTAAGGTCCGAAACTAACTGCATCTTCTATAAGGAAGCCTTTTGTCCACTTTATAAGAATTCCAGAAGCCAACGATATTTGCCTAACTGGGAAAGAAAAGGTAAAACCCAGCTCCCTTTGCCTGCCAGGTTGAAGAACAAAGTCTTCACTTTCTGTTGCAACAAATTTTGCAAGTGCAGCAGCGATAAAATCAAACAATTCCTGGAATCGCCATGAAACAGAATTACACAGCATAAGAACAATTGAAACAACATTTAAAACTGAAAGAAAGGCTGAGTACACTTACATGAGATGACCCAACCATCAAATGTGGAGGAATTGAACATACTTCGGATTCTCTTTTGATAACACGTCTTTCTTCTCCACCAAGCTGCACCCGAAGGGCTCGGAAGTTTGTGCCACCTAGGTCCAATGCATAAAATACTCCTTCATCCCTGAAACAGAAAAGATTGAGGAATACAATCATGAAAAGTGAATTCTTATTCTCCATGAAGAAAAGCAGAGAATTAACATTTACTTATTCACATAAATTTAGTCCAGGGTCAGATAGAACCAAGGCACAACAATCCAGAAAAGGTTTCCTGACCCCAAGATCATGGGGGGATATAGAATATTTTATGACGACAGTTCCTAGTTTTTTCACTGACTAATGTTTCCAGCGTTTGTACCTCATTGTCGATAGAAAGCAATAATTATGTTGTAAAACATATCAGGGGCATAAATTCTGTAACTGACTCATTAATCTAGGCTGTAAAATAGGAGATTTAGCTTACCATATATAGCTTACCAAATATAGCCCCCTAAAATCACTCTATATGTAATTAGCATGTGTAGCTTAAGTTTCCTTGTATGCTTGTTAATTTTGCTTATATAATGAAAGACCTTCTCGGAAGAGAGGACAATTTGAACCATTTTGTTATGGTATCAGAGCAATATTCTAAGAAATATTATTCTTAGTTTTTTCTCAGTCAAGCCTCAAAAATTATGGAGAAGTCGGATAATATTTGTGTCAGATTTACTGGCTTTCAACTAAAAACATTTCCCAAAGGTAAACAGCTCTGAGGTCATATAGATGGGAGCAGCAAAGGAGGATCTGCTGCTGCTAACAAGGCAACTTAGGCTGCCAAAGATAACCAGATCATGTCGTGGATTCTTGGTTCTACGGCACCACATCTGATTCTTTCTCTGCATCCTCATAGGTCTGCAAAGGCCATGTGGGATTATCTCAAGCAAGTCTATAACCAAGACAACAATGCTACCTGCTTGAGTTGGCTATTGCTAACTATACCCAAGGAGACCTATCCATTCAAGATTATTACTTTGGTTTTCTGACTTTGTCGAATGATTATCCAGACCTTGTTACAGCCAAAGTCTCTGCAGAAGTATTGGAGGCAGGATTGGATACACAAAACCAGCCACAAAGAGACCAATTTCTGATGAAATTGCGGTCTGACTTAGAATCTGTTCATGCCTCTCTAGTAAACAGAGATCCTGTTCCACATTTGGAGGCATGTTTTGGAGAACTCTTGAGTGAGGAACAACGTCTAAATACTCAAAATATTATGGAGCAGGCACGTGTTGCTTCTAATACTGTCTCAATTGCCTATGCTACACATGGCAAGGGAAAGGGCCGTGATATGAGCCCCACACAGTGCTATAGTTGTAAGAAGTATGGCCATATTGCTCTTCACCTTCCTCAGAAAGTTTGTAACTACTGAAAGCAGTCAGGGCACATTATTAAGGAGTGTCCTATTCGTCCCTCGCGTTCCAATAAGGCTTATCATGTTGCTTTTAATTCTGCTGCTAATGTGGATGCTACAACGTCTGATGTTAGTTTACAGCCTCCAGAACCTATTATAACTCAAGAGACGATGCAAGAAATGATCGTGAGTGCTTTTTCAGCATTTGGTCTTCAAGGTAATGGTTCTTCATCTACTATTTGGATCTTAGACTCAGGTGCCTCTAATTATATGCCTAATTCTCTCCATGGATTAAGTAATATCAGAAAATATGTTGGCTCCTCACATATTCAAACAGCTAATGGTAGTGCCCTATCCATTGAGGCAGTTGGTGATGTATCTTCTAACTTTAATGATGTTCTGGTCTCACCAAAACTCTTTGTGAATTTAGTATCTGTCAGTCAACTTGTGGACCAAAACTATAGTGTACATTTTACTAATGATGGTTGTATCTGATGCTCGGACTCTTCTAAATGGATGAAATACTCATGCTGGACACGATACGAAATGGGTATGGGTAGGGGATATGTGTAGGATCCTCTAAGTTTCAACAAGACACTTCGCCGTTTCTGCTTTTTTCTTTTCATTCTTTCTTTTTTTTTCCCTTCCCCTTTTCTTATTCGGCGACGGCACAAGGTTTTCCCTTCTTTTTCTTCTATCTTTTCTCTTTGCCTTTTCTTCTTTTTTTTTTTTCCTTCTTTCCTCTCTATATTGATAGTTTAGGATGTTCTTTGTATGGAATGAAAATGGGTTCCAGTTAGTGTTCCATTAAGTTTAAATTGTAATCATGTCCCTCATTTTCTATTTTATATAACATTTAGTAATCAACTTTCCATTACTGAAAATTAAACCCCCAAAATTCAATTTTATTCGTTTTAATCCCTTATTCAATATTCATTTCCTTCTTTTTGAATGATTGATTTTAATCTATTTAAAATGACATCTTGAGTTAATAAAAAAAATTGAAGTTTGAAAGACGTACCAACTTACCCGTGTCCAAAATTTGGACTCTTTTTAGTCATATCTCCGTATCCTATATTTTAGAAAATAATGGATCCGACGCTTAGATACATACCCGTACCCGATACCCGTACCCGAGTCCGAGCATCATAGGTTGATAGCGAAGGAGCCTAAGTATGGATGTCTCTTTTCTCTACAACTACCTGTTCCACGTAGCTTATCTTCCTCAGTCCTGCCCGTACTTTGTAATGAGTATAAAGTATTAAATGAAGTCTGTCATAAGTGTCTTGGTCATCCTAATTCTAGGGTTCTATCTTATTTATTGAAATCTAGTCTATTACATAATAAAGAGCATTCTTCTTCCACTATATTTCCTGATTGTGCAACTTGTAAACTCGGCAAAATTAAGACGTTACCTTCTCCTTCTGAAGGAAGTAGAGCAATTTACATATTTGAGATAATTCATAGTGATGTTTAGGGTATTAGTCCTATCATTTCTAATGGTCAATACAAATATTTTGTGATTTTTATAGATTACTACGGCAAATATACATAGGTTTATTCCTTGTAGCACAAATCAGAAGTTTTTCCTATGTTCAAACTATTCTTAGCTCTTGTTGACGCCCAATTTTCAGCCACTATTAAAACTCTTCGATCTGACTCGGGTGGGGAATATCTATCTCATGAGTTCCAATCTTTCTTGCAATATAGAGGTATTATCTCTCAACGCTCGTCCATATACTCTACAACAAAATGGTTAAGTCTTCTGTCCCTCCAAAGTTTTAGGTAGAAGCACTTGCCACAGCAACCTTTCTTATCAATAGACTCCCTTCCCAAGTTCTAGATTTCCGGTCTCCATATTTTAGGCTTCATCATCACAATCCTACCTACTCAAATCTTCACACTTTTGGGTATGTATGTCTTGTGCATCTTCCTCTACCAGACAGAAACAAGCTTTCTGCTCAGTACATCCCTTGAGCGGTCTTGGGATATAGTGTCGCACAAGAAGGGTATTTATGCTATGATCCAAACTCTAATCGGGTTCGTGTTTCAAGGAATGTGCTCTTTTGTGAAAATCAATGGTTCTTTCCTATGTCTTCATTACGGAAGCCTTCTCTTTCTCTTTTACCTTTTTTTTATTACACCTCTGGTACTTCTAATACTCAGGTTGAAAGGTACAAGTCAGGTGTGGTATATAAGCAAAGACTTCCAGCCCTTCTACTCCTGCCTTACCATCTGCTCTCTTGTGTTGCTCCTCTAGAGTACCTAGTCCTCTTGACCGTTATGGATTTGAGTTTCTTATGGCAAGTACCCGTAATTCTGCACTCTCAGCCGCTATATCCTCTATTGTTATTTCTACTAGTTACTTACAGGCAGTTAAAGAAAAATGCGGGCAGCAGGCCATACAAGAGGAACTATGTGCTCTTGAAGCTAATGAGACTTGGGAAGTGGTAGATTGTCCCGTAGGCGTGACTCCACTTGGATGTAAGTAGGTCGATTCTATTCAGGTCAAATCTGATGGCAATTTAGACAAATATAAGGCCCGCTTAGTAGCTCTTGGAAATAATCAAGAATATGGTGTGAATTACGATGACCACTATCCGCACTATATTGGCTATTGCTGCTTCTCAAAATTAGGGTTTGCACCAAATGGATTGAAGATTGCCTTTCTTTACGGAGATCTCAATGAAGATATTTATATGCGTCCTCCAGCCGGTTTTATTTATATGCGTCCTCCAGCCGGTTTACTTTCCACCCCTACTTCTGCAGTGTGCAAGTTATGTCATTCCTTGTATGGTCTCAAGCAAGCCCATGCATGGTATGAGAAATTTACCTCTACCCTACTCAAGTTTACTTTTCTTAAAAGCAAGTATGAGGAATCTTTATTTATTCGCAAAATTGAAACTAGTATTGTAGTTCTCTTAGTGTATGTGGTTGACATAATCGTCATGGTTACCAATTCAATTCTGATTTCCCAATTAAAGCAACATTTAAAGGACTCTCTTTCGCATGAAGGATCTCGGCTCTCTAACATATTTTCTGGGTCTCAAAATTACTGCTAGTTCACAGGGTACTTTTCTATCACAGCACAATTATGCCAGAGACCTGGTGGTTGCTGCTGGTTTCCAGGACTCTACACCTCTTCATAATCCCATGGAAGTTAATCTCAAAAACTACGCAAAGAAGTGGGTAACCTGTTACCAGACTACACAGCCTATCGTATTCTTGTTGGCAACTTGGTCTATCTTACAATCACTAGACCCGATATCTCTTATGCAGTCCAACAAGTTAGACATTAAATGGCTTCTCCTCGACACCTCTATATGGCTGCAGTTTGAAAAATCATCAGGGATATGTTCAGGGCACATCCTTGCAGGGACTTTTTTACCCTGCAGGTACTTCACCTGATCTCGTCGCATATAGTGATGCTGATTACGCCGAACGTAGTGATACTCAACATTCTACTACTGACTCGTGTATTTTTTTGGCCCATCTCTTATTCCCTAGAAAAGCAAGAAACAAGACCGTGTCTCCAAGTCCTCTACTGAGTCCGAATATAGGGTGTTACGTTAAAATCCTGCAAGTGTACGAGTTCGTTGTACAAGTAATAATCTTGATGATAAAGTTATCGTCTCACAGGGAATAAGACTTAATTATAGTGTATTGATGTATTTAAATTCGTCCCACAAGCGAGGCGCACGCCTTCGTGAGAAATTGGCTCTCCTCATAATCGGGTGAGGAGGGGTTGAGGAGCCTCAACCCGGTTTCAGCCTCAATTTTTTTTTCTTTTCTTGTTTCCTTCCCCCTTCACATGCCCCCAATCCTCCCTTCCCCCCAGCCCATGAACTATCTCCATAAATTCTTGGGTCTTCAAGTTTAATTGTCTTCCTTAATCAATATACCATCTTTCATGACTTCCAACCACTAATTATCAAGAATTCAAAGGTAAAATGGCTATATCTCTACTTAGCTTCTATTGGCATTTTTCTTGCAATTCTTTTGAATCATGCTATGCATCTTTAGGAGGTTGGGTTTAGGTAGTGCTTTATTTTCATGATCCTTTGTGATGTTTGGGGCTTTCACACAATGCATGGGTGTTTGCAATTTTCATTATGCTTGCAATTTTCATGATCCTTTGTGATGTTTGGGGCTTTCACACAATTCATGGGTGTTTTTGGATGTTATTTCTTAGTCATGCCTATCAAGTGTTTGTTAAAATGCCCTTGTAAAGTGTTTGTTTACATTTTTGCATCGGGCAATGTCACAAGCTTATGCTGAGATACATTGGCTCTGTGGTCTACCAGGTGAGCTTGGATTTACTCCATGTGGTCCTACTTCTCTAAATGTGGATAATACTAGTGTCATTCACATTTCAGCCAATCATATCTTTCATGAACAGACTAAACATATCAAGGTGGATTGCCACTTCATCCGTGAAGCATTTGAGGCTCAGACTATTTCTCTCCCCATGTGTCAAGCAATCTTCAAGTAGCAGATATTTTCACTAAGGCTCTTACACGGCAACGACATAATATTCTTACAAACAAATTGATGCTGATCGATAAACCCGCATCAATTTGAGGGGGATGTCAATAGAAAGCAATAATGATGTTGTATAACATAACAGAGGCATAAAATCTGTAATTGACTCATTAATCTAGGCTGTAAATATGAGAAGAGATTTAGCTTACCATATATAGCTTACCAAATATAGCTCCCTAAAATCACTCTATGTAATTAGTATGTATAGGTATAGCTTAAGTTTCCTTGTATGCTTGTTAATTTTGCTTATATAATGAAAGACCTTCTCAGAAGAGAGGACAATTCGAACCAATTTGTTACAGATTACTATACGGCCGTCATGAGATCACTCTGCCAACTTCCATTATCTGACAACCAGGTGATCCATTTCAATTTGCTACTTCAAACAAACTTGTACTGAGCGTTTTGTAGAACTAATACCAGAACGAAATTACAAGGTCCAAGTCACTGTTAAAACAAAAACTAAAACGGCAAAACAACCACAACATTCATGATGTCCAACCATAGAATATTTTGATATATTATAATGATGATCACAGTTAGGACAAAATGAGGTACAACAATAACTGAACTATTTAGCCACACGTTTGACTTGATAGTCTAAAACATTTCCAACAAAAAAAAACAATGAAAAGCTAACTCCGAGTAATGATATCACACGTATGGGTTGATAATTAAGGGCAAAATTCTAAATGGTACTTTTATAAAGTACTGAAATCTGATAGTGCTTTAATTTGGAAAAAGTGCTGACATTCTTTGAGGGGCTAATCATGCCCAATAGGATTACAAGGAGGTATGAGCAAAAGTATGAGAGTGTTAGATTATGCAACAAAATCAGGTCACTTAGTATTCAAATTTTGAGTCACTGCTATGTTTGACAATTCGGCAAATCAAGTCAGAATTAAAAAAAAAAAAAAGAGAGATGCTAAATGGTTTTTAATATATGAGGAGGTAAAGAAACATACAAACGAACCCAATAAGGAGCCCAAGAAGAGGAGAAGTGAAGAAGAAGTAAAAGATGCACAAGGCATAAGGCGGCGCTCACATGCCAAAAGGTGAAGATATGAAAGAAGTCGTGTATTTAAAGGTTGACTCAATAAGAAAGGCATAACAGAAGATTCAGAAATAGGAAAGACCCCTAGTTACATACACAACGGACATTGAATAAAGTACAAAGAATCTTTAGAGTTTAAAGAGAACGACAAGTCGACAATTGTCTGGTAGCATAAGATTACCACAAAGCAAGTGAACTCTCAACTCAACCAAAACCTTTAACTGAAATCAGAATATGCCTTAAAATGTAAAAAGTTCCAATTTAATGCACCAATATCAAAGCATGTATCATATCATCAGTGTCTTCGAAACATCCATATGATGGTTAAAAAGGCTATTTCAGACAATCCACATCCACAGCCATTGACTAAAACTTCTCTACGGAATAACATCAATGCATAACATAACCACGATAAAAATCACCATTTTACAATAAAGTCAAATCTATACTATGAAAATATGAACATATTTTGAAAAAATGGGCTAAATTTTTTTCCCTAATCATGAAAATAAAGTTTCATATTCAATAACCAATTTCACCTGTGCAACCACATCTTGCATTAATATTATCGTAGATATAAGCATCAAGAAATGATGTGATGCAAGTTAGTGATAAATGAGCTGACCCTACACTGGCATGTTGGATAGGGCGAATTGGACCATACTTGACAATATTAACAAAGAAAAAGTAGCTAAATCTTATCCAGTGTATTGTCCAATCCAGTCTCATAGTGCATTCCAAACAAGTCCTTATAGCAACTAAACTTCAAGATTTATTCATATGGGAGCTGAATTTACTCAAACATAACAAATATTAGAAAACACTCCAAGTTCAAAGTTTTTATCCTAAAGACCTGATAGTACTCACAAAAGAAATCGAGTCAAACACCAAACAAGAATCAATTATGCATACCCAGTGGGAAGGTTATCAACATAGCTGATGAGCATCTTAAGTTTGCTGCCGCCTTCGGAGGCGAGGCCAGCGTGCATCTCAACAGTCATGGCGTCAGCCACCTGCCGGAGCTTACCAGTTGGGGTCCCACAATTCTCCTCCAGCTCCATCAAAATGGCCTCCGCTTTGGCCCATCTCCCGGAGCTCTTCATCCGGTGTCTCATCACCAGCACAGCTGCGGCACATACAGCCGCCGTACACACCACCGCTGCCGCCGCCGCCACCTTCCCCATCTCAGTACTATGAATAACTTAAAACCCACAATTCACCTACCCCACAAAAACAATTCACTCTATGTTTTAAAAGTAATTAAAAGAAGCAAGTGGAAGCACAATGTGTGTGGAAAATGGAGAGCTTAGGCTCTTGTTGATTGCAAGCTGGAATTTACATTGAAAGAATATTTTCTAGGCAATTGGATTGTCGAAAAATTATTTACGTAGAAATTGTCATTTAAAAACATTTGATTGCGTTTGATTGTGTTTGATTGACTTAATTTTTAAAATATTGTACTTTTTCATATTTAGAAGTTTGATAGTTATTATTTTTCAAGGAAATGGTCGTTTTTCCAACATTTGTTGTTTGATAGCAATTATTTTCCATGAAACTTCACTTTTTCCACGAAAATTGTTCAATCAAGAAAAACAAACCTGGGCAAATTTACTAATTAATTAAATTTCATCAACTTTTATCATATATGTATTCAACATTTAATAACCAATTGATTTTTTTTAATGTAATTTTTTTAAAAATAAATTGAAAATAACAAAAGTATTATGTACAGACCATTTATAAGTTAAAAAAACCCAAGTATCCCCTTCATCTGCATTTTAAACGGTGCATTATGGTAGCAACATGCATTTGTAATAACAAAACAAGCATTAATAATGTATACTCTAATAAAAAAATCCAACAAGAAAAATATAAAGAGATTCCATTATTACAACTTTAAAACCATTTAAAATAATGCTTCACTCAATCCGCCACCTAAATTGAGCTTTAACCAATCTAGGAACATTTGCCTCCCAAAAAAATGCCATAAACTAATAAAGTTCAATGAATATTTATTGTTAGAAAGTAGTAATTTAAACAAATATAGATATCACACTTTTACATATGGTTGTTGAATTATCTAAGTATGCCATCCTAAAGTGGCGGAGGTGGATCACGGCCAAGCTTCCCATATACCAAATCACGCATGAAATCTTTATCAGTCAAACTCATAAATACTCTAGCCTGACTCTCATCTGACTCAAATATTTTCATGACTTGCAGTATGTCACGTTTGTCTATCTTCATGTCTGCAATCGTGCCCTTACATTCTTATCTGACACCATGACTCCACATCTGTTGTACACGCTCTCAATTGCTTTGGACACGTGATATGACGAAAAGCCATTGTCACTCCTTTTGTGACCAGTTAACAGCTGATGCAATAGTGCAGTTATCATACAATCATCCATTGCATCACTCCAACATACATGATGGGTCCTAGAATTAGGATCCGCTTGGGTTGAGCTTATTTCCTCTACATCTAAATGGGTGGTTGGTCTAGGAACTCGAAAAGGCGTCGTAGAGTTTTGTCGATTATGTGCCATGAAATTTCTATTGCAATATTAAAAGTTTATGGTCAACCATTACATAATAGCATGTAAAAAATATACGCCAACAATATGTTTCCATTAATAAAAATTCGAATTACAATATTTAAAAATCTAGCAACCTTATGTCAACCATTATATAGAGACATGAGAAAATTCTATCTATATGTCTTCAATTTAAGTAATAACTAAATATGAAATTATATCAAGTTTATGTCCATTACATAAGAACATAAATAAATAAAACAGATTCAATCGAAATCAACTCCCATATTCTGATTGGGAAGATAATCAGCCACACTAAATTAGCAATTGTATTCCTCTTATTAGACCATGTTTCCTGAGCTGTGAAAGATATGTGAGCTTTTGGAGTGTTATTTTCAGGTACATCAACATGTGTAGGGTTCACCTACAAAACTAAAAGGTAAAGAGTTGGCACTGTCAAAATAATAGGTTGGAGATCAAGCAATTTGATCATACGTCTTTTTCTGTGTAACTAGTATAAAATTCAAGCCTATAAGTCTCTGTCCAGTGGTGTATAAAATTCTATCCAAAATCATGGCTAATCGGTTGGCACCATTGCTCAACAAATTTATTTCTCAAGAACAATCGGCTTTTATTCAAGGGAGGAGCATTTTTGATAATATTTCTATTGCGCAGGAGATGATGCAGAGTTTCCATAAGAAGGTGAGGGGTGGAAACATTTTATTGAAGATAGATATGGAGAAAGCATACGACAGAGTTAATTGGAGGTTTCTTTTGGAGGGCTTACGGAAGTTGGGGTTTTCCGATCAGTGGAGAAACCTCATTTTTAATTGCATTTCCTCCCCATTCTACTCTATCATGATTAATGGTAAGACTCGGGGTTTTTTCAAGCCGTCGAGGGGTTTACGCCAAGGAGATCCGCTGTCACCTTACTTGTTTATTATGGCACAAGAAATCTTGTCTCGAATGATCAACCAAGCTTATGCTAGCAATCAGGTTCAGCCTTTTCACTCCGGAGGATGTATGGTTAGTCATTTATTTTATGCCGATGATTTACTTATTTTTGCCAATGGACGGAAAAAATCAATTGTGAAGCTACTTGGTCTTTTAAAAACATATGAACTGATGTCGGGTCAATCTATAAGTCCTATGAAATCATCTATGTTTTTCTCTAAACATATAAATGTAGCACGCAAAAGACAATTGTTGGCTGCATCGGGCTTTAAAGAAGGAGCTCTACCATGTACCTATTTGGGAGTCCCTCTTTATACAGGAAGATTACTGAAGAGTTTGTTTGAACCAATGCTGGAAAAAATTCAGAAGAAACTAGCTGGTTGGAAGGGTCGAATTCTCTCATTTGGGGGTAAAATCACACTGATAAAACATGTTCTGAGCAGCATGCCAATTCATATCCTATCGGTCTTGAATTTGCCCAAGGGGATTCACAATGAGTTGAATCGGATTTTTGCATCTTTTCTCTGGAATGCAACTGATGGATCTAAGAAAAGAAAATGGGTTTCCTGGAGAAAAATTTGCTACCCATTGGAGGAGGGAGGTTTAGGCATCCGGGACTTTGGCGAAGTGCAACGGGCATTATTTATGAGATTTGCGTGGAAGTTGTTGGTTGGAAAATCATTTTGGGCAGAATTTTTTCGTGCTAAGTACATGAAAAATACTCCGGTAGCATTGCTGAAAATTTCTCCTTTGCACTCTCGGTTTTGGAAGGGGGTGGCATCGGCAATGGAAATTGTGTTGCAAAACTCATTTTGCCGTGTTCGAGATGGCTCTTCAAATTTCTGGTATGATAATTGGACTGGTTCTCAAAGCTTGGCTGAGTCAGGTTTGGAAGTTAAGGAACCAAAACTACAAATTAAAGATCTATTGACGCCAACTGGACACTGGAATGGAATTCGGCTTAGGGAACTACTGGACGAAAATCAAGCAATGGCTATCGAATGTGTGCACATAAACCTTACTGGACAGCGCGATCTTTATATCTGGAAACCCAACAAGGATGGCTCCTTCTCCACTAAATCGGCTTGGGAATTAATTCGAAAAAAGGGAATGCCATGTACATGGAAGCGCTGGCTGTGGCACAACAAAATACCCCAAAAAATCTCTTTTGTTTCTTGGAGAGCTCGGCTAAATTGCTTACCAGTTGACGAGGTGATCCAAAATATTAGGATCCCATTGGCCTCAAAATGTAAATGCTGTGCGATCCCCTTGGTGGAAACCATAGACCATGTTTTATGTAATGGGGAAATCGCAAAAAAGACCTGGTCTTATTTCGCATCCCACTTCAATCTTTCTCTTCCCTATGTTAACACCTGGAAAGGGATGCTTAATCTTTGGTGGAAAAATGTTCCTAGCTCCTCACAGGCGGGAGTTCTTCGCGGCATAGCACCACTTATCATTACATGGGAATTATGGACAACCAGATGTAAAGCTAGAATGGAAGGATGCCCCATTTCATGGCAGAAAACCGTGTGGCAGACCAAATCAATGCTTTCCCAGATTGCAGGCTTCATTACCAAGGTCAGTAAAATCTCAGACCGAGCCATCTCCTGTTTGCGCTCCTTGAACCGTCCCGATAATTATGTTTAAAAGAGAAAGGAGCCACTGATCAGTNAGCAGAAACCCGCGCTCTTCTTGACGGTTTACGTATGTGTAGGGATCTCGGTATTAGGGACATCATTGTTGAAACCGACTCCAATATTGTGGTACAATGGTTACATAAAGACACATGCTCTTTATGGTGGCTTTGGGAATTTTGGGAAGAGATTTTAGAGCTGACCCGATTACTTAATGCGCAAGTCCAGGACGTATTCCGTGAGGCCAACATGGCGGCCGATCTCCTTGCAAAAAATGGTAGCAGTGGAGTGTCTTTTGATCTATCCTTCGGCGACAAAGTTCCAGCACTACTTAAAGGAATTTTACATACAGATAGTTTGGAAATACCATACCTTAGAGATTGAATTTTATGGATTCTAGTCTATCATTGTAATCTTGGTTTTCCTCCGCCGCAAGTGTGGCCTTATTATGAATAAAAATAATTTTCCTTTAAAAAAAAAAAAGAATTGGTCATAGACACTATTAAAAGAAAAGGTATAACACTCTCTCTCACCATCGTTCTCTCTCTCTCTCTCTCTCTCTCACGATCGTTCTCTTCATACCAGATCGTCGATAAATCTCCTTCAGATCCGAAGGGTGGCATTTCAAGCACCTTCTCGATCGACGGGGAAGACAACAGTGACGCAAGTACACGTAATCTCCTTCAAAATCTGGTACCCCTTTTATTTTGTATTTTTAATATTTATTTTATTCTGCATATGACGAACAAATAAATCTGAAAGAACCATGGGTCCTTGTAGAAGGGATTAAGGCTGGATTTATTGTTAGCCTAAAGATGTAAATTTTAGAAATCAGACTTGTATAGTTTCTTTATACTAATAGCCCATTGAGAAAGCACGGTACGTTGAACTCCGTTTGTATACAAATAGTGTCTTGGGTGATTACTTGGAAATGTTTGAACATTTTTTTTGGACAATCTTTGCCAAGTCTGTCTACTGGATTATATTTTGTTTGCCAAGTCTATCCACTAGATTATTGACACAGAAATTAATAATTTTCATCTAAGTAGAATGTATGTAGATCAATTCTCTCAAATCTCTCATGTAATAGAAATATTTTGTGTGGAATCCTTATCATTTGTAGATGCTTATACTGCTTGAATTTGACACTTATCTTTTTCGTTACTCACGTTGTCGATTTATGAACATGTGGTAATTTTTTATATTGAATTAGGATTGTTCCATGGCCGGGAAGAATAGGAAGATTTGTCATTCCTGTAGGGAGGCAGGACACAGGTTGCCAGAATGCCCCAAAAAGATGAGATGCCCAAAATGTAGCGAGAGCTTTGTTGGTGGAAAAGAATTCCGACAATAAAGGGAAACCGTTCCATTCTTGTACCCCTGGATGTAGGTATTTCAAGTTTTCTAACGTTTAGCCCAACAAAGAGTATTCGTTGCAAGGTGAATCAAGTGGCACTATCAAAGGAAGTGAACTCGTCGACGATTTGTCTCGTATGTTGAAAATGTGTGCAAAAATAACCGAGGAGAGGGAATTAGAGATTTCACTCAACATAACTATGCGCAAGGGGAAAAGAGTCTCGGAAGATTTAATGTGAAGAATGTCTATTTTGATGAATTTGAGTTATTGTAATTATTTGGTTTTATGAGACTGTTTTTATCAATGTTTAGGTGTATATTTCAAGCAATGATATCACTTTGTTATGAGCATGTTGCCTGTTGTTATCAATGTTTTGATGCTTAGTGCTAATGATTTGATTGGTTAAGAATGGAACTGGAGCAGAGTTGAGTTTGATTCCTGTTTTTCCAACACTTACTTTCCCAAATCATTACTCAATTGTTGAAACAGGAATGGCTATTAAAGTGCCTCATGAAGAGAACATCATTATTTTTACTTTGTTTTGTTGCAGATGTTGGATATCAAAAAAGCAAGTGAACTTCTGTCAGAGTTCACCTCTTATATAAATAAGACCATTCTTTAAAAACCAAAATCAGACCATGCTTTAAACCACGTCAAGCACGTCATTTAACTATTTACACAAATACATAAATCAGACCATGCTTTAAACCCCAAAATCAAACCAGCGTGTCAAGCATGTCATTTAGCTATTTACACAAATACATAAATCAGACCATGCTTTCAACCCCAAAATCAAACCAGCCTGTCAAGCATGTCATATAACTACTTACTCATACATAAATTAGACCATGCTTTAAACCCCAAAAGTAAACTAACCGAATTTCTAGATGCTTTAAACCTCTAAATCAAACTCGCCCACGCTCTCCTGTGTGCCGACTTATTGGGAAGGGAAAGTTGTTGGTATGCAAACCTCCTGACAAATTGAATTGATACTGTCATTTACAAAAACACTTGTTATGGGAACTCAAATAAGTTGGTGTATAACAATCTCATGTTCAAATACTTAAACTATGAATGGGGGTGAAACTTTGGCTTCTTGATTTTTCGATGTACTTGAGTTCGTTGCCACCTGTACGGCATGGAAATAAGCAATCAATCTAAATATGTGCTAGAAAAAAAAACTCGAAATCATACCTTACGACATCTTATTTTTTAGAACCAACATCTAGATAACTCTTTCGGAGAAGTTTTTTAGGAGCTCCCTTGCTTTTTGTGCATTCCGGGTCCAAGATGGTTTCGCTCGCACACTTTCTTGCTTCATCAAAGCATTGGTAGCCAACATTCCTAGACTTCAACATCGATGATTGTATTGTTTGGAATTCAATCCACTCCAAAATTCCCTGCAACTGTGATTCGTCGTGTGCTACCAAGTCAGCTAGCTTCATAAAAGCACTGCACATTTGCTTATATCTTACTTGGTTAGGAGTACTAAGCCAACCATCGTAATTGATCGAAACTCTCATCTACAGTCTGTTCACGTCCCTCCTCCATCTCTTCAAAATGTACTTCTCAGGAAATAATTTCACTTGGTTTCGAATCAAAACTACAATTGCATGCTTGCAAATAATTCCTCTAAACTCAAATAAGTGACAAATGCACTCAAACTCACATTCATCTCTACGAAAGCACGCTTTAAACATTCTTGTATGCATACATTTATTGACAATAATGTCTTCACGTACGTCACACATAGTATGCAAGTACGAATCATGAATAGATGGGACTTCACAATATACATTTTCGATAAATTGTTCTGGAACTCCTTGAACTTCATGATTGTATAAACAGATTGGAATTGCTTCTCCATTTCATACCTGGTCGCACATGGTACCATGGATGAAAATGATTTGAAGTCAGCTTGGAACTCTTTCTCAACTTTACTTCTCAATGCACGTTTATACTACTCTACAATTGCTTTAGTGATGTTTTCGAATGAACATAACCATCAAAAAATGCATTAATGCCCTCACTTCGTTGTGTGGTTGACATACCCACCCCAAATGAAGTTTTCAAAAAGCATGGCACCCATCAACTTCTTTCATTGTATAGACCTGCCAACCAAGCATGTTCTAGCAATTTGTAATATTCAAGTATCTTACTCCAACCTTGTTCAAATTCGTAATCTTCAAGTATCTTACTCCAATCCATGCATAATACCAATAATAGAAGCTTTATGTTTTTGACCGCCGAATTTTTCTGCTAACTTTTTCAGAATATGCCACAGACACTATATATGCTTTGTATTCGGAAACACGATTTCAATTGCATTTTGCATAGCACGATCTTGATCTGTAATCATTCCACTAGGAGCTTGATCATGCATACATTCAAGCCATGTCCTGAAAAGCCATATGAAAGTCCTTATATCTTCATTTGAGACCAAACCACATCCGAGTAGAGTTGATTGTCCATGATAGTTCACCCCATCAAAGGAGCGAAAGGCATTTCGTACTTGTTAGTCAAGTATGTGGTGTCAAATGTAATTACATCACCAAATTTCTTACACGCTTGTCTGCACCTGTTATCTCCCCAAAATACGTTCATCAACTGAGCATCGTCATCCAAATCTATACTGAAGAAGAAACCAGGACTGGTTGCTTACATTTTCGAAAAATACGCTTGTATTGCAACAGCGTCTCCTTCACCAACTTTTAATCATCAGACTTTGTCAATGAAATTTCTAAAATATTACTCAACGCATGTAATCTTTTCATAACCACCAGCTTCAACTACGGCTGAGTTAAAACTCTTTAAATAAAAGGAACAAAGAGATGCCAATTTTTAAATAGTTACGTCAAAGTAGGAAGTGTACATAATAAAAATCAGCCCAACAATTGGGCATATTACATTAATCCAACACATTGCATATAAAAATTTCATTAGATTAGATTGATACTTGTACAAATGCTTCAAACTGATTAAAATTATGTTGACAAATTTTTTTTTTCTGTGACCAATGCATTCATAAATCATAACGATTAATTTATTGTCAATTCCGAGGGGGTAATACAAGCCTTGTAGAATGAGATCTTGAATTCAAAATGGGAGATCCTGTATACGGGTTCAAAATGGTGTCTCACCTGCAGATGCACCAGATTGAGATCTTCACTGGTATCATTTGTGTTTTTCTGCTGCATGGTTAAATAAATACGTTTGTTGTGAACTTGTAATATACCGAAGTTGTTCATCATGTATCTTCAATGTGGTCGAACTACAAATTTGAATAAATGGGTTCTCATTCTAATAGTTTAAACTTTTAGTTGAGCAGATTCTACATGGTATCAAGCCAACAAAAATCCCGACTTCAAGTCTCGTTGCCAATTTTGCACAAAAATAGAAAATATATAACTGAATTTGACTTGCACACAAGGGGAGTATTGAAGATTGCATCTAAATATAAATTAGCTTTCCTCTGCCCAATGGATTGAAACAAAATGCTATAATAGCCAATGGGAAAACTACCTTTGATGTACGAGGCGGATCTAAGAAGATGCAAGTTTATCTTTAACAAAGAATTGAAATAGAAAAACCATTCAATGAATTTTCAAAGCAAAAGAACAATAAACTCCAGGTCCTCGATTCTATCACTGTCCGATTGAAATAGGTTTAACATTGTCCGAATTATCTTTCACCAATAAAAGATGTTGATTAAAAGCTTACATTCAAGCTTAGAGCAAAAGGAATCAAATAATATAATACAATTCAGCGGCAGGATTCGTGGCTAATTGAATTGCAAAAGCGCACATTAGTAAATCAAGATTGAATCAATTAATAGAATTTCAAAAATAATTATAATCCAAATTCTAAAAAATTTCCAATTGAATGCGTGGAATGAGGCATGAGTAGAATTATTCACCTCATCAAAAATCTCGCTGGCGGAGAGTAGAACCCAAATAATACAGAGCCGTCAACTGGAGATGGCATAAGAACAGAATTAAGCCTTTGTTTTTGAGTTTTTTATGGTATAGATTTTTGGTTGCTTCTTGCTGGTTTTGTTGTGTGATTAGAGGAGAGAGGGTTTGATCAGAAAAGAGAGGGCAAGGGGGTTTTGTACGTGGGTTGAGATGAGAGAGAGACAGGGAACGTGGGTTGGTAAAATAGTTGATAAACCAGAATTCTTGAAAAGATTGAATTCCATGGAAAATAAAATCCTACTCTCCCTAAATAAAATATTTTCCTTGTTTTCAAGAAAAATATGGTCATGTGACCAAAGATAGAAAAACATTTTCCATGGAAAAAACTAGTAATCAAATAGTACCAAAGTAGAAATTTTGATGGAAAACTGACATTTTCCACAAAAAATATTGGCAATCATACACATCCTTACCATAAACCACCATAACTCCCACTGTGAACCATCTAAAAAACACATTCACTGAATAAATGTACTAGCCTTTAAAGGTACTTATCTCTACAGATTATTAAAATAGTAACTCAAACATGCAGTGTTGGGTAATCAAAAACAAGTCTTGAGAAGATTCACCATTGGTATTGAGGTTGAAGATAAAACTAAACACTTGATAAAAATGTAATGGATGTAAGATGGATGCATTTTTACCGTCCTTCGTTGATGTGGAGCTAATCAATAAGGTATGTGCGGAACAGAAAAATGTATAACTCGTCACTTAGCAATTATGACAACTCATTGTAATTTTGAAAATTGAAACAAACATATAACCAGAAACATAGCGAGTACTGCACATATATTTCACATTAAAGAACAACAGGAGCAAATATATAAGCATGAAGCATGTTAAGCCCTTGTAAAGAGAAGTATAAACATCGGCACCAGTCATCAATTACAAGATTTAAGAGGAAAAATACAAAAGAAAGACACTGGTTTTATCTTCCAAATTAACCATCATAATCTCGTGAAAGGAAAACAACATTATGAAGTTTTTAATAAGCATAAAAATTATATAACTAGAACAATCACCAGAACCAGAAGTACAAAAACCGCATAACTAGCCAGCTCCATTTCCACCCTCATCTGAAGTTCAAGGATGGACAACACGAGCAACCGAAACAACTGCATCACTATGCTTTCTCCTCCTTCTCACGGTTCCACTGCTCAATCCTAGCTCTCCGCTCCTCACTTCCTTCTCTCACTGGACTCCTGCTCCTCCTCGGAGCAGGACTCGCCCCATGCCTTCTTCTCTCTCCCTCGTACCTTCCATGTCTGTCGCTACCACTACCACCCCTCCTCCCACTACCACCCCGATAATCCCCTCTGCGATGATCACGAGGATCATAGTCCCTATCCCTCTCCTTCTCTCGCCTGTGGTAGTGTGGGGGACTCAAACTCCTGCTGCGGCTTCTACTTCCCCTGAACCTGCGGTGGTGACTCCCAAACAGCTTCCTCCTAAGCTCCCTCCCAATCATTTTCACATGCATAAAATTACAATACCCACCACGGTTACAATTATCCTCCTCATACTGCCTGCACGTAGCCTCGCGAAAATCAGTAACCGGAGAAAAATCCACAATAATGGGCCTACCCGAATAAAACCTCCCCTGCAAAGCCTGGAGAGCAGCAGCAGCCTGATCCTCCTCCTTGAACTGAACATAAACATTCCCAATCATATGATCAGCGAGGTTATCACAAACATTGAGGGTCTCGATCTCGCCGAACTTGCTAAGCTCCTCAAATATATCCTCATAAAAATCCTCGAAATGCTCCTGGATCTTCTTGGGGTCGATGGGTTGACCCTGGGGATCGACGCCGGGGGTTATCATGTCCGGACGGTGGTACATATTGGCGAGGACGAGCGTCGGCGAAATTGTGGGGCGGTTGTGGAGGCGGGAGCAGCGGTCGCCGTGGCGGCATGCGCCGATCTTGAAATAAAACGGGCAATTAACCCGGTCCTTTTCCGTTCCGAATATGGAGGCCAAGTGCTCCGCCATTATTGCTTAATGATTGATTGAGTACTGATTATTACTCAGCTAGGGTTTTAAGGGTCGATGGATAAATTGAGAGAAGGTAGACAAACGAAAACCCCCAAATTCTGAAGGGTATTTGGGTAAAGAAGATGGATGATTCTAGATTATGGTGCTCGTAACTTTTTGTAAATTCCTCCAGGGTCCCCAAACCTTTTGTATATGCCGTGCACGTCTCCAACCTATTATTTTTTGCACATATTTCTTCAAGCTTTTAAAATTATTGCATTCACATTTCTTGAAGACATTTATTTAAATTAATCAAAGTTGAACGTGTGTTACATATTATTATAAAATATTTTATAAGTACTATAAAAATAATATTTGAGTATGCGTAAATGTTAATTAATTTAAAATTAATATAAAGGAATATATACATGACGATGAATTTTAAAGTATTTATTTAATTTTCAATTAATTAAAATTGGATTTTAATTTGCATACATAGACGTGAATAATGAAATGCATTCTTAAATGTGAAATTCTAATTAACTTATAAATAGAATTAATAACACTTAAATACATAAATGAATATAAATATTAATTAAATGAATGTGAATATTAATTAATTGAGAATTAATAATAGAAAATTTATACATTAATGAAAGTATACATTTGAAATGAATCTTACATGTACATTAATGATAACTAAATAAGATGCACATACGGGTTCTCATCAATTTCCCTTAAATCGACCGAGATTGGAAGCAAATTGTTCTAGAAAATCAAGATGAACTAATTCAAAATCCTCTGAATGGGAAAGAATTTCCACTTCAACAAGGATTTGGCTATCAAAATCACTGAAAAAAATGCATTGTTTGGGCCATGTTAACAAAAAAAAAAAAGCCCAATTGAGTTGAAGAAAAAAATTCAAGAACATAGACTTTTGGAGAAGAACCTGTTCCGGACAAAAAAAAATGAATTTTGCAATTGAGGCCCTCCTATTCTATGTCCACGTGTTCTGGTTCTTCAGGTTTGAATTAAAACAAAACGGTCCTAAAACTAACTTTAGTGATCATTTATGAAACAGCCTGAAAGTTAAGGGACCATTTCTGTAAGTTTCGAACTTCAGTGATCATTTTGTGATTTTCGTGTAACTTCAGTGACCATTTGTGAAATTATCTCATTTTTGAAAAAATTGAGTTCAAACGGGCCCAGAAGTTAAAGACGTCATTTGATTTTTATTAAAATGAAGAAAATTTGTCATTTAAGTAAGATATCAAATAAGGGCCACACATTAAATCGTTCGAATAAATATTTTTTATTAGTTGGGGACATGAGAGCCACATGTTTGAAAAGTTGGGGAAAAGAGTGTAGCAAATGATTGATTTGAGACATGGGTATCGCACTTTCAAACAATTGTGGAAACCCAATGAAAAATATGCTCAATTGTTTTTTTAATTTTTTTTTTCTTCCTTTCTTAATTTTTGCTTTAGAAATTGAGGAAAGTTGGTAAGGCTTCCTGAAGTTTCACGTAGTGTGGTTATGGACTTCTTAACTTTTAAAGTGTTGTTTCGAATTTATGACTTATTTAAATTTATGAATTTTGGTCCCTCTACAAAGGAAACTTTCAATATATAGTCTTTTAGATGTTGAGTCATGAATAACTTCTAGTTGAATAAAGAGAAATGTAAAGTGGTTTGATAGTTTTGTCTTCTAACTTTGAGTTACGTGAGAGTTGTGTGCGATGTAATGTCAATATTGGTACTTTCAATTGCGAGAAAATCTAAGCCCCTATTTGGTTGAGTTAAAAATCATATTTTTCGTAAATTTTTATAAGAATTAATGAAATATGCAGTGGAAAATTTGATAAAAGTTAATGAAAGTTGTTGTAATGCAAGATTACTACACCTAGTGACATCTTAAGAAATGTATAGTTGAAAAGTTGATGAAAATCACAATCTTGATAATTCTTTTTTCAATTCGACACTCATATTTTCATCTATTGTATATCTTCCACACCCAAATATATTCTTCATTGTCTGACTTTAGTAGTAGAGTACATGAAACCATTGCACCTTTCGGGGCTACTGTCTTGTATAGTCTAGCGTTGGTCTTCAAGTGGACAAGTAACATATACGTGGACAAGAGATGAGTTGAGATCTGCTAACATCAGGGTCCTTTGGATTTGTAAAACAAGAGATCGACATTGTCTAAAGGAAAATCACACTAATCATGAGTGAGTCCCGTGAGTAAAAAGCCTACTGAAAAACCCACATACTTATGAAAAAGTGTTGATCTTGATGGAAGAACAAATGGATCCTTTGCAGAAATCATCCCTAGAAAATCTCCAAATTTGGGTCATTGTTTATTGAAAAGGGAAGAGGTAGAATCTTGAAGTATTTGTTCTTGAAAAATGAGCATCTTCATCGACCCCATATTGAAATGTTAGATAAATATTATCCAAGAATTCTGTATATATGGGAGGGAGCCATCTATGCCCTAAAGAAAACCAAGCAGTTTTCACCCATGAGCTCTTCATGTGTTTTAAAATGAACCATTGCATCTAAAGGTTGCTTGTAAATGAAGGGTAACTTACTCATTTAACAGTATTATGTCTTTAACTATATATCGAGACTAATCATAATCCAACATATTATGTGTCTTACTCATGTAGCTAGTTCAATAAATTGATTTAGTAAGCATGGATAGTCATCAATTTTTTTTTTAAAACAAAGTGGCACTACTACCTTAACAAGTTTTCAGGCTCCACCAAGGAAGGCTGATAGGGCGAAGGTTTCCCATATATAAAATCAAAGTCACGAGAAGAAGAAGAAGAAATTTGACCTCCCAAAAGAAAAACAATGTAACATATAAGATAATGAAATAAATAGAGAAGTACTACTTCGTATACAGTGAAAGGAAACGAAAAGCAAATTAATATCCTCTAATAATAGGAAGTTCATATATGTCAATTTGTACAAGAATACAAAGTCATCATTTTTCGTACTCCTTATAACGGAGGTGGTTCCAACCATCGGATGCAAGTGAATCACCAACCTGATTTCCCTCACGGTAAATGTTTTAAACACTATCACAATCAAATGAAAGAAGGTTCCAAATGTGATTGAGAGTGATTTGAATCGTCCATGGTCCTCCATCCATAGTGATGCATTGGACGGCTACTCACGGGTCGACTTCAACACATATGCTAGATAATTCAATTCATCGAGTAATTAAAATTCCATCTAAGATAGCTCATAACTCAACCACCAGAATAAGGCAACCTCCATGACGAGAAATATATGGTTACATGCTTCTATCTAGCTTTATCTAAAAATATGTCATCTTCCAATTCTCAAATGTTAGGAGGATTTCTCAGATAACTGCACTAATCATAGTAAAACCTATATCCAATTTACATCTTTGTACCATTAAATTCACTACAAGACTGTTCAACATATTGAATATCTTTTAAATATTCCAATGTTATTATTGCATATCTAACACACATTAAGGTGTATCGCATTATGAATCATCTTGATACTTCTAAAATTAGTATAAGGATTTTTTACCTTCTCATCTTCATAGAAATTTTTTTCTATGGTTTATAAGGTAATCTGATAATATAATTTATAAACAGTGTACCTCCATAATTCCTCGGTTGGGAATTCCTTGGGTAGATTCGAACTTAAAAACAGCAATTGCTATTGCTTCAAAAGTTCGATTCTTTTGTTTGTTAGACAACTCTTCTAGATTTAGGTGAACAACGATCACTGTTCAATAACTTATTTCAAGTATTGAACATTGCACATCCCCATATCAATTCGGATATGTGCGTCAATACAATCATAATTCAATATCATTTAGGACTATCCTTGAAAATAATTGGCATCCTTTTAGCAACTCACACGTTTCATCTTTAGCCATTGCGTCTGTTTATTTGAGGAGTTCAACTCTGTCTCGATTTACATTCTCTTGTAATGACGATGTACAAATTTCTTGTTAGAAAGAATAACAAACTCTCCACAGCTAACAATTCTTATTCTTTACAAACGAATTTCATTTTATAGCCTTCATCCCGAGGGATAGCCGATGTCATCGCCAACTATGGAGGGGAGCCATCTATGCCCTAAAGAAAACCAAGCAGTTTTCACCCACGAGCTCTTCATGTGGTTTAAAATGAATTATTGTCTTAAGATTCTTAAGAACAAATAAATTCAACTGAATGCACTAATGAACACTAATATCATGTAGATTTATTGTCTTAAGATTGTTAGGAAAATTGCCCGTGCATAATTTATATTCCCATTAGTAACATTTTTAAGTGCTAAAACTGAACAGAATTACGACTTACCGAAATCATATACAAAAATACGGAACTGAGAAATGCATGAATTTGAATTTGTCAAGGCAAGAGTTTTAACTCTTTCTCCTCAAGACGCATGGGTGCTAACGCTTTTTAAACAATCGTCTCTTAAAATACAACAACCACGTCTCACAATAGGAAAATATATTTCAAAGAGACAACTCTTCATCCAAATGGGTTCTAGATTATTCATAATATTCTACATTTTTTTTTTTAACAATTTCACGTATTTAAACGGATTAAATTTGGCTTTAATTTCTCATTCAGTGAGTAACTATTACTCCTCAAATAATCATTTAAAAATTGTTCTGTACAAATTTCCAACGGAATCCAACATGGGAACTAGTAGACAAGCAAATAATTGGGCTGAAATGGGCGTAAAAGACAAAATATAATGAAGATTGACGGGTTCAAACATTCAAGTGAGACTCATCAGAAAAGGATATTCTCAAGTCTCAACATAGTCGACCTCACAATCACCAAGACATTCGCACCAATTGCAAGAATGGAGAATATAAGGACTTTCTTGGCAATAGCAGCACAAATAAAGCTTCAAGTGTTTCAAATGGACGTAAAATTAGCCTTTCGAAATGAAGAAATTAAAGGAGTATGCACAGAGCAACCATTCGACTATATCATCAAATGAAAAGAAGGAAAGGTATATCAACTTTGGAAGGCTCTATACGATTATAGCAAGCACTACGTCCATGGAACAATATAATTGATCAATATTTTCAGGAACATGAATTTAGCTCAAATGAGTCATCCAGGGGCGGACCCAGACGATTCGCATTGTGGGGTCAAAAATGAGAATTCCAAAATATCATATCATTAACAAAAATAAGCCCATATGCTATTACAATTGTAACCTACGCGTTTTCATACTCTAAAAACGGCGTATAATTACATCGTTATCAATATTGTTAAGTACATCATTTTCAACATATGCAACTAAACTATCACTTAACCATTGATCTCCCATCCGACTACGCAGTCGATTCTTGACAATTTTCATTGCAGAAAATACTCTCTCTACTGTAGCAGTAGCAACTGGAAGAATTAACGCCAATGTTACAAGTCGGTAAACTAATGGATACACTTCATTTTTTTTCGTTTCAACCAACTTTTCTGCAAGATGATTAAGACCTCGTAAACCTTGAAAATCTTCAGTTGTGCGCATATCAATAATATATGTCTGAATTTGCTCTTCAAGAGCCAAGATCTCTACTGGTGTAAAATCTTTGGGATAATACTCACACAACCGAATTAACTTGTCCTTGTTGAAAGCCGAAAATGAATTATCCGGACACAAGCATGAAACACAAAGGAGTAAATCACTATTTACCTCGGAGAAACGATCATTCAACTCTTGAATTTGCATATCGATGATAGCATAGAAGAAATCAACACGAAAGTGATGCAAATTTGTCGTTCCTTGTGTGTTACGCCGTAAACGGCCTAGAGGTATAAAAATATCATCCATGTTGGGAATATCAATGTTGTACCTTTCGCAAAAACAAGAAACTGTTCTTAAAAATGATTCCCATTCATCGTCCCTCATTGCTTGGAGTCGTTGTTTGCATATTTTCACTAATTTCATAGCGTTCACAATATCTTGATCTCTCCTTTGTAATGATTTTGACAATTCATCTGAAATACCCAATACCTTTTTCATGAGATGCAAACTGAATACAAAGTCAAATGTCAACATAGATCCCAACAAAATACGCGCTTCTCCTCGCTTTCCACAACTATTATCATCAGTGGCAATCATCTCAACAACATCAACTGTAGCAGAGAACATAAGAATCAAGTTAAGTAAAGAACTATAATGAGAGCCCCAACGAGTATCACCGGGTCGCTGAAGGGTAGTTTCTTGATTAAGACCCTTTCCATTTGAGATTTCACCAATATTCAACGATTCAGCAACTTCAAGCCTCTTTTTCTCTCGAAGAAGATCGCATCGCTTAGCCGATCCACCAACCACGTTTACCACTTTATTCACCAAAGTAAAGAAAGTTTCAATATCTGCATGCTTGTTTGCCACAGCTACAAGAGCTAGTTGCAGTTGATGAGCAAAACAATGAATATAGAAAGCACTTGAATTCTCTTTCAAAATAAGTGCTTTGAGACCATTGTACTCACCTCGCATATTGCTTGCCCCATCATATCCTTGACCTCTTAAACTAGATATACTTAAGTTAAATCTTGAGAATAAGTGATCGATAGAATCCTTCAGTGAGAGAGCTGTAGTACTAGAGACATGTTCAACACCGATAAAACGTTCCATGACTTGTCCTTTCTGATTCACATAACGTAGAACAACTGACATTTGCTCCTTAATTGATACATCCCGAGATTCATCAACAAGAATAGAAAACAACCCATCACCAATATCCTTCATAATAACATCAAGTGTTTCAAATGCAATAGCACTCACAATATCCTTTTGAATTTTAGGTGATGTTAACTGAAGATTTTCGGGAGCATTCTTCAAAGAAACATCCTTAATCTCCTTATTATGATCACATAACCACTGCAACAGTTCAAGAAAATTTCCTTGATTTCTTGAATCTTCAGATTCGTCATGCCCACGAAATGAAAGCCCTTGTTTTAGAAGCAATCGAACGCAATCAATTGACGCATTCAGACGAATTCGATACTCATCTTTCGTTCTTTTCGACTTCTTAAAAAGAACACAATCAATATTTTGTTTATGATTCACAAAAGCCTCATACTTAATCCGCGCTTGGTTGTGTGCACTACCACTTTTCCCAACATGAGTTTGAAGTCTTCCTTTCTTCTTCCAGTTTGAGAACCCCCCATCAACAAAAGAATCACCTCCACCATGTTCTTCATGATTTTGATTGAAAAGATAACAATAAAAGCAAAATAGGGCATCCTTTGCTATACTGTATTCCAACCAATCAGGAAAGTTATTAAACCAAGTTGTTTTAAATCGTCTTAACGACAAATCTCCAAATTGTTTCTGTGGACACAAGTGATTTCGAAGCTGACATGGACCCATTTGTACATATACTCTTCTAATTTCATCGTGAACGTTAACATTATAACTCACTATTGGAGTTCTTAATCCAGGATCCAAAGGCAGTTGTGCTAAATCAATATTATCCTGAACATCTCTATTTCTCCCGTTATCTGATTCTTCCCGACCATCTTTTTCTTTTTGAACACTCATTTGAGTTTCAACTGTATTTTCCTCCATACTCGAACATACTAATTTTCGTTTAAAATATTTCTCCATGCCTGTTACAAAACAAATTCTTCATTACAAACCAATGAAACCACATTTGAATCGGTATCAGCAAACCTACCCTAAGTTTACTATTCCTGATAACACCACATAAATCCATTAATCAAGAAAAACAAAGCAAAATCAATTCCCAAATCAACTAAACCCTAAACCATATAATCTGCCCGATTGAATAACACTGTACCTCACAACTTTACTCAAATCCACCAAGTAAACTAGGAAAGCCCAAACGAATTCGAGTATAATCAATAATGTCTATGCAATTTATAGATCAAACTATCAATTATCAAAGAATATAAACATAGCAAATGGCAGGCGAGTGGCGGAGTGGGCGACTTACAGCTTTAAAGACAGAGGCAATTTGCAAGTGGATGACGAAGCTTAAAGAGGAGTCCCAGGCAGGCAAGCACCGAGCTGCAACCGACCAGAGGCTGGCTGTCGGCTGGAGAGGCAGAGTTCGAGCTTGATCTAGAGAAAATGGTGATTTCGAGCTTCAAATCGGGAGATGGCAGGGAGAGTGAAGTCGTGGTAAGGTAATGGTTCAGGATTTGGGCAAGAAATAAGGGGATGCGGTGTTGGGCCTGGGCTAGTGTTTTGGTTTGACATTTGGACCGGGAAGTTGGTCCATTATCTTGGGCCGGTTACAATAATTAAAAAAAAAACTTGAAAAAAAAATTGTGGGGTCATTTGACCCCACATGACCCCATGTGGGTCCGCACCTGGAGCCATCACTTCCTATAAATAGAAGACTTAATATTGTTCATTATTGGTTTTGTTCCAACAATCATGGATAAGCTAAGTAAAATTATTTCGCTATACAAAAAGAATCCTCATAAGATTTGTGAAGGAACTAAGCCCATGTTTAACAACTATTACTTCAAAACTCTTTAATTCACATATTCATTTTCACCTACACATTTGCACAATAAAATATTTAATACGTAAATCCAAAATTTTTACCTACTTTTTGATTACACTATTCAAAAAATCACTTTTCAAAATTTTAGGGTCGTTTTCTTCATGTTTCAGTTTTAGTTTTTACTACTATATATGGGCAGCCTCTTTCCTATGAGAAAACACGTGTTATTGTCTTGAAAAAAATCGACTGCTCTGTTTTCTACTTTGTGCTCCTCCGCAATATTTTCTCCTTGTCTTTCTCAGCCTTCGTGGCTGCTATATAGCTACAATAACCTCTCAATTTTGTGTCCTTTGTGAGCAATACAAAAGCAATCGGAGTTGGGTGAAAGTTGTAGGAGATTAGGTTGTTATTTGGTGTGTCATCTTAGTTGGTTTGATAAAACTGAGCCCAAAAAACCTTGGTGATCAATTCTTTCGCTACATCTGGTATTAGAGCACGTTAGTGTGTGAATTCCAGCGAAAATTCGACTACAAACATCCAAAAAATAAATAGAAAATCATATCAAAATTCTGCCAAGTTTTTCTTCACAAAACCAGACTTGCAATCGACGATTCCAACCAAACCAGAAGACAGTTGAGGAAATGAAGGCCAGAACCTTGATCTCCAGGTGGAGGCATGGTCCACTACGCTGGTAGCCGACACGTGGGACTCAGGCAAAGGCACATCAGGCTTATCAGGCAGTTTCAAACCATGATTTCTTTAGACAGTTTGCTCCGAAAGGCGTGATGAACCCCGTGGTAGTTTCAAACCATGATTTCACGTGAATAAATTCTTAAAACATTTTTTCAATGTCACAAAGAAATGTAGCGGTGTTTATTACCCTACATTTTCACTTGTTTTACAACACTTTTTCTACATTTCACAAACAAAGGATTTTGTCAATTTTTGTTGATGTAGATTATTCTATGAAGTTAAAATTTCGTAAATATTAGGAAGAGTTATTCTCTTTATTTTTATGAAATTCGGTGATTGACCATCGACTTAATTTAACTAGCACAAAAGATACTATAAAGGAATTTCAAATTTCATGAATGTAGAATTATTGCATATGCACATAGAATTTATGTTGTGTGAAATGTTTAATTATTACGCTGAAAAATGAGGTCAATGTAGTTCTAAACTTCCCAAAATTCTCTTTAAAGAAATACTTCAACAAATGCAGATAATATATGGAATTATTTAGAGACCAATACTAGTGTTCCTTCATTTTGTTCCAGTTCATCAATATCTAGAATAATAGATGTCAGTTGTATAGATCTTGAAATTCCCTCTGAGTTAGCTAGGTATATGTTTGTAGACGTTTATAGTATATCACAACCAGAAGAATTACAGAAATTTAGTCTTTTATTATGGTGGAGGTATTACAAAAGGCAATATCCAATTGTATCAAAAATTGTTCGCGATCTACTCACACCACCCGTGTCTACGGTAGCATCGGAGGCTGCATTTAGTTTAGGTGGTCGAGTTTTATGAGATGAACGATCAAAATTAAAAGAAGATATATTAAAAGCTTTAATATGCTTGAAGGACCGTGAATTTGTGAAATAACGTTTTCAAGAACAAGTTGACAATATAATGGTCGAAGAGTTGCAGCAGATTCAATGATAAGATATTGTAAGTTTTTAAATTGATTAGTTTCAAAAAATATGTAAATTTTTAATTTTTTTTTTTCAAAAAAAATTGTACACGAAATATTTTATTCGTGTACAATTTTAACTTCGCATACGATGATTATAGCCGGTCACAAGCTCGGATAAAGAAAGATGGATTTAACTTTTATTTAAGTTATAGTACTATAAATTGTACAAATTTTAAATTTTTTAAGAAAAAGTTTAGATTTGACATCAAAAAAAAAAATCGAGTTGGCTCGGCCCACTAAGGCTCGAGCCGAAAGCTTGAGACGAGCCTCAATTTTCGGCTCGGGCAAAAAAAAGTTAGAACCTTTTTGGCTTGAGCTGAGCTCGAGTTTCAACTCGTGGCTCGACAATCGACTCGGTTCGGCTCGTTGACATGACTAATATGAAAGTTAAAAATGCAATTAAATATGGTAGTGATACCTTAACAAGCTAGAATAGGGATGACAAAAAAATTCGACAAACCCCTTATACCTGCGGGGCCCCGCCCCAAGCGGAGTAGGGATAACGCGCTTAATCAGGTATTCGGGGCCGGGACGGGTAATGGGGGCCCCGCCCCGTTAAATTTTTTTTTTTAAATTTTTTTAATTTTTTAGAATTCAATACTTTAAATGAAAACTTTCATTATTTCTAATAGAAAATAACAACTAAAATTATTTGTCTAAATCTAATGAATATGGGTAATAAAAATAAATTATCAAAAACTAAAAAAAAAAAAATTAAACGAGTAGTAAACAGGGCAAGGACCCCGCCCCGTTCTACCTTAAACGGGTAATAGGGTGGGGGCGCGGCAAGTATAAAAATAAATTATCAAAAACTGAAAAAAAAAAATTTAAACGGGTAGTAAATGGGAAAAGAACCTCACCAGTCACATCGTCCCACCTCGCCCCGTTGCCATTTCTAAGCAAGAACCTTAAGAGTAAGAATGTGGAGATTAAGGTTGAAAAAGAAGATAAGAGGAGTAGTGAAACATATATGATGAGGAGTAGAATGAAATTTAAGCAAAAGAGTTTGGGTAAGGCTTAAGATAGTTGTGATGAAGGTGGTAAAAAGAAGGGCAAAAGTTGGGACAAGTCCGAGGTAAATGATGCTATAGTTGTGGTAAAGTCGCACACTTTTTTATGAACTATCCCAAGAAGAATGGTAAGTAGAAGGGTAAAATGAGAGATGAGGCAAATGTTGCTATGTGGTTGAGTGATTATCCTAGTAAGGTTTATTGAAAGTAAACCTAATTACTGCATGTGCAGCTATTTGTAATACTTTCTGCATGTGTGTAATTGCTTAATTCTGTTGCATGATTATGTGTTGCATTTCAATATGTTTGATATGTATATTTGCATGAATTTGAGAGCAATTTGATTACTTGGTGTAATTGTTTGCATGCGTAGTGGGTTGTGATACATTAACAGTTAGTGTGTTGTGTCTACTAGTGATGTGGAGTATAGATACCTAGTTGTATATTAGTGGTATGTACTGGGGATGTGAGGTGTAACATTTGGATCACGAGTGAAAATGTGATTAAATGTTGGAATCCTTTATCCGTGAAAGATCCTGATCAAGTGGAGTATGAGAGAGACACTTCTATTACTTATGTTAGGTGGAGACCATTATCCACTGTAGGTTGGGAAAAGTAATGTGGTGATAGAGAATTATCCTCTATTGTGGTTTACCAGTTAGACATGAGGTTAGTGATTAACCTAATGAGCATGGTGAGAGATGAGAAGAGATACGTGTTCTCGAAGTATGAGCAATAGGGAATGTGATAAGATAAGTGTGCTGAAATCTTTTCGTGTGGTCATTTATGCATTTGTCGCATGTGTTAGCCATTTTAATTGATTAAATTGGTGCTAGTCCGTTGTTCTGTGTGAAGGTGATCGAAAGATCTATGTTATATCTACATCGTGTGTATGATATACTCTAAATCGATTACTGTGATTACTTGTTTCTATTTGGTTGTTCTTAACCTTAGCCCTGGTGAGAGTACATTGAGCATGTATGGTATGTGTTTCGGGTCCAAAACACAAGGTAAAGTATGTGATCCCAATTTTATTTGTTACCTTGATTATGCAAATACTAACTATGTATTTTTATTGCTTACAGGTTTATTGGGCATTAGGGTGAAGATTTGTTGGGATTTGATACCCAATAACTCCTCGGACAATGATATTAAATCATTAGTTATTCGGTCGATATCGACCAAATGACTAAAGTGAAATATCGACAACTTAAATTGAATGACTCGAGCCCGTAACTATTTATTGGAAACATCCTAATTCAATTAGAGTTGCTCGTGGCCCGACCCTTCACTCATTGGACGACTTTTGGTGTTTGCCAACTTATTGGTTATCTATTGTCTCCCTTTGTGCCTAATTCATTACTTAAACTAAAAGCCTAATCTACTACCAAATATGGACAGCCTCTTTGCTTTGAGAAAACACACGTTATTGCCTTGAGAAAAATCGGCTACTCTATTTTCTGCTTTGTGCTCTTCCTACATTGTTTTCTTCTTGTCTTTCCCAATTGTTGTGTAGCTGCAATGTAATCTAGTAAAGCCCAAACGAATTCGAGTATAATCAATAATGTCTATGCAATTTATAGATCAAACTATCAATTATCTTAGAATATAAACATAGCATATGGCAGGCGAGTGGCGACGTGGGCGACTTACAGCTTTAAAGACAGAGGCAATTCGCGAGCGAATAACGAAGCTTCAAGCGGAGTCCCAGGCAAGCAAGCACCGAGTTGCAACCGACTGGAGGCTGGCTGTCGGCTGGAGAGGCAGAGTTTGAGCTTGATCTCGAGAAAATGGTGATTTCGAGCTTCAAATCGGGAGATGGCAGGGAGAGTGAAGTCGTGGTAAGGTAATGGTTCAGGATTCGGGCAAGAAATAAGGGGATGCGGTGTTTGGCCTGGGCTAGTGTTTTGGTTTGACATTTGGATCGGGAAGTTGGTCCATTATCTTGGGCCAGTTACAATAATTAAAAAAAAAACTTGGAAAAAAAAATTGTGGGGTCATTTGACCCCACATGACCCCATGTGGGTCCGCACCTAGAGCCATCACTTCCTATAAATGGAAGACCTAATATTGTTCATTATTGGTTTTGTTCCAACAATCATGGATAAGCAAGTAAAATTATTTCGCTATACAAAAAGAATCCTGATAAGCTTTGTGAAGGAACTAAGCCCATGTTTGATAACTATTACTTCAAAACTCTTTAATTCACATATTCATTTTCACCTACACATTTGTACAATAAAATATTTAATACGTATATCCAAAATTTTTCCCTACTTTTTAATTACACTATTCAAAAAATCACTTTTCAAAATTTTAGGGTCGTTCTCTTCGTGTTTCAGTTTTAGTTTTTACTACTATATATGGGCAGCCTCTTTCCTATGAGAAAACACGTGTTATTGTCTTGAAAAAATTCGACTGCGCTGTTTCCTACTTTGTGCTTCTCCGCAATATTTTCTCCTTGTCTTTCTCAGCTTTCGTGGCTGCTATATAGCAACAATAACCTCTCAATTTTGTGTCCTTTGTGAGCAATACAAAAGCAATCGGAGTTGGGTGAAAGTTGTAGGAGATTAGGTTGTTATTTGGTGTGTCATCTTAGTTGGTTTGATAAAACTGAGCCCAAAAAACCTTGGTGATCAATTCTTTCGCTACATCTGGTATTTCTCGTGCAATCACACACTTAAGGTATGAAAATTCGACTACAAACATCCAAGGTTATTGCCTTGAGAAAAATCGGCTACTCTATTTTCTGCTTTGTGCTCTTCCTACATTGTTTTCTTCTTGTCTTTCCCAATTGTTGTGTAGCTGCAAAAACCTCTCATTTTTTTTTTGTCCTTTTGGGGCAATATAAAAGCAATCGGAGTAGAGTGAAAGTTGGATATTTGGTTATTATTCGGTGGTGTCGATCTCAGTTGGTTTGATAAAAACTGAGCCCGAAAAACCATGGTGATCAATTCTTTCGTTACAGTCTTGCAAGAGTTAAAGTTAGAATTTTATTCTCTGCAATTTTCTATTATATCAATTAATTCTTTATATTGAAAAGTTGAATGTAAGAGAGAAATAGAAAGTCACTGTAGCCTTCTTATATTCTTTTCGTCCATACAAGTTCTCTGTTATAAACAGACAAGCATAATTCTTGAGCATCAGAACTAATTCAATTATAAACTGAAACAGAATAACAAAATCAGGAATTAATTATCTGCAAATCCAAATTTCATCATTGATTTTTATTTTTATTTTCAAACTATCACAGATGAAAATTCCTTTTTTAATTTCAAGTTATTGTGTTTGTTGTTAATTTGTTAGTTTTTGAATTTTCCATTATTAATATTTATTATTTTTATCACTTTAACCAACCTTTTTTGTCTATGATTAATTAACAAAATAAGCTTTTCAACCTATGGCCAATTTAAAAAATTGAGCCCTAACCTATTATTTCAATATTTAAATCCTAACTTTTCATTTTATTGTACTAGCAGTTTCAGCTGAGAATTTATGTCAATGTTATATATCAAGTGAACTAAATATGATTTTGTAATTGCAACGTTACGCTACTTAATGGTTTTCTTATTAACGACTCTGGAGCATACGGTCCAAGAGTCAGCCCATTCTTGGCACCAAGAGTTTTTCCTAAACTTGTCCACGACATAACTTGACATGGTTTAGCATGAAGTCGGGGTTCAACCAAAGGGAAAACGTACATGGTTGGATTCAACTTGCTCTTAGAATAGCTAACTCAATCCGAACACCTATCCCAATATGGATATCTTCAACTACATCTATATAAGGAATAGTCTAGTCCTAGGTGTCATGCTACGCCGCTATGGCTCAAGCACACTTCACATCACCCCTAGTAACAAATTCCTTTGAAGAAAATAAACGACCGCACTACCAAAATTTCAACATCAACACAGCATATCAATAATAGTACCAATTACGAGTTGCATGGGGAAAATGCACTTCTTGAACAATCATTCTCACTCGTGAAACAAATATGAAACTCAAATGGAAAATATTGTATCCCAAAGATTCATTAATAAAAACAATCAAGTTTCAGAAATATCTGCTAATCCATGCATTGATCCACAAACCACAACCGGGATGACTTGTACAGGTTTATCTGGGCAGAGAACTCAGAGGGAAATTACGCAATGGATGCTCCCTTAATATCTCGCTCTCCCTGTAATATAACCATTCAAAAACTTATAATTCACGTCTGAACAAAGAATTATCGGTATGAAGAAAAACTTAAGAATGCCACTCACTTCTTGAGATCTCTGCCGTCTGCAGGTCTAAGCTGCAGAACTGAAGACTTGTCATCCGCTTCATTGTGTGCCTTACGTGCTCTGTAAGAAATAAGTGAGCATAGATAAATTAAAATTGAATGTCCCAGAATGAATTCATTTTTTATTACACTAAATATAAGCATGCTTAATTGGTGGTGTTTATGTACTTTACCCCGAACATTCCTCATCCACAAAGATCTCAATGCGTGGGCCTGCAGCTGGTCTTCCGATTCTTGTATTGGGTCTTTGAGGAATCTGGAAGTAGTTTTAACTTCAGCAATTGTTTGCTACTTCATCATGATTAAGTTGATTAGAGTTCAAAGTTAACTTACTTTGTTTGATGTCCATTTGGAAGGAATTGCATTATTCTCTTTATTTCTTTCTGCTCGAGCACCGAGTGAGTGCCAAGTTTTTACTTCTAATTTTGACATTTCTGAATGAGGACCCAATGTTGGATCCCTGCTGCTATCTTTATAAATGGATAATGAAGTTCCAGGAGTCCTAAAAGAAATACAAAGACAAAATAAGCTTCAGCTTATCAATAACATTGGACTGCACGATTTCATCAGAAACATCATTAGTCAAGTATTTTGAAATAGATATTGCATTTAAATATACCTCTGAATCAACCAAGCAATCCTAATTCAAGGGATTCTTTTACAGCCCTCTAGTATGTCACCCTCACGGTGTAGCATCTAATGAAAATGTTGAGTGTGCAGCAAATTATTTCAAAAATGTCAGGTTACTCCCATGAGGTCTTGAAATTAAACCATCGTGGTATTCAAAACCTTATAGCTACCTCTTCCTTTAATTCACATGACTCTTGTAGCCTAGACGTGACAAAGTTGCAATTTTCTCTCAAAACTAGACCATATGGACAAAGACACCCAGTTATCAGGAAACCCCTGCTGCTCAAAGTAAATAAAAGCCAAAAAATATAAACCTCCTTCAAGGGCCAGACCTCAAAAAATGGTTCATTTACCAGATGCTATAACCTCATACAAAACTAGGGTCATACCACCTCTCACTCCTAAGTATAAGGCAATAAAAAGGATAAAAACTTCTCAATCACCAACTAATACATAGAATCCTCAACCCGGTTTCCAATGCAACGTGATCCAATTCTTTCAAGTTTTGAATTATGAAGGTTATTATGTCTTGACAATCGCTTAGGGGTAATGTCAAATAAGATAGAATTATTAATGAAATTATTAATTGTCATTAATAGAAATGCTTGTTTTTCAGAAGAGGTACATAACTATTAGTATGTTATGGAAATCAGGGGGTGCTAGCTGAGGATTGATGGAGTTAGTCATGGAGGTGGTACTGAGGATAACAATGAATGGAGATCAAATAAAGCAGTTGTGGCGAGAGAAGAAGAAATGAAAAAAAAGTGGGAAAAGCTTGTCTCTTCTTTCCCTCATAGCTTGTTATTTGACTAAAACTAAGCGGAAGGATAACTTGATTTAAGTTTGTTTGGCACAGAATTTTTCAAGTGAAAAGTGATTTTTTTGGAGAATGTGTGCTTAAAAAATGGATAAAAGTTGTCGGTCCAATGAAATGTGTGGTTGAAAATAATTTTGAAGAAAAATGATTTTAGAAAAATCTGTGAGTAAAACAGCTCTTAGTTTAAGGAGATGTATTGGTTTTCAAGTTTAATTTAAGCAAGCCATATAGAGGACCTTCAAGCATATAATCGATGTGCTTACCGGTCAATCTTCATTTTCTTCCTAGAAAGATCAGAACTCTGGGAAGCTTGGTTTCCTGCAGTCGTAATAAAGTATTAGCCAACCGAATTTCAAAAGGCAGAAAGATAGATGTAACATACTCGTTTCTCCCCTAGCCAATACAGTTCCAAAGCTTCGAGATGGTAAATGGTTCTCCATTATGTCCTCCTGATAATTGGCAATGAAAATATTGTGATCAAAAGCACCTAATCAAGCAACGACAGATAAGGAAATGAAAAGTAAAATAAGCAGGCAAAAAATGCATACATCTGAGGCTTTTGGTTGTCTCATTGAACGAGTGAGAAATTTCTTGAAGGCTGCCTTTAGTTTCTCGACTGGTTGAGCGTTCCTAGTAGGCAGAGAAATTCAAGAAGAATCAATTTTGCAACTTCATTAGGAGAATCACTAGGACCGAAAAATCATCTGATTTAGCAACATGCGAAATTAAACACAGATTTATTTAGCCACGGAGAAAAGAACAAACAGAAAAAGAGAAAGAAAGAAAGAAAGAATAAGAAGAGGAGGAGGAAAAACATAAGGCTTTCTTACTGTGCGATTAAAAGGGAAATATAGAAGCGGTGTGGAATCTTATGTAAAAACTCCTTCAATTTCACTTGAAGTTATATCTTGTCAACATTACAACAAATTAACTATTAACAAGAAAAGGTAAGTTGCCAAATTGTCTCTAATTAACAAAAGCATATCTATCATGGGTATCCTTTCTGTGGAAATGGTGTGAAATCTTCTGAAGAACTCTCTTCAATATCAGTTTCAACTATAGCCTAGATGCCATCAGCATTCTAAACAATTAACAAGAAAAGAGAAGTTGCTAGATTTGCTCTAAATTTACAAAAGCATATTCATCAAAGGAGAGATGAACATCCTGGAAAGATCATAGACTTTAAACTGGAAATTTTGATTTAGAATCACATGCTAGAACAATTTTTAAAATTTCCGCAATAAGAGTAGTTCCTGAAATTTTTACAATATTCACAAGGGCTCTGCTGTAAATTATTCTCTGCCATTAAAAAATTATTGGCGACAAGGCGTAGTTTGTAAACGCTGTTATGAGAATATCTATAAGAGCAGCATAACATCAGGTTACACTAGGATCAAATCCCACAATTAATTGGAAATGACCTTGATGACAAGCAAAGTTAAAAATGTCAACAAGAAACTCTAAAACTTGTTAACACGGATTCCATAAGTTGAGAGTTGGTCAACTTAGACAGAAACCTTCAAGTTTAGGTATTATGTTAAAAAAATTGTGTAAATACTTGGCGATCTAATGAACGCTAGAAACATAAATACTAATTTTATGAACTGAATGAAAGGTAAAATACAAAGACAAAAGAACCAAAAGACAACTACAGGATATAGATACAAATTCGTGCAATAACAGAGCAAATGTACATATGTTAAAGGAGCTTCTCACGTTAAACCCCTCAAAATTATAACTAAAGATTGGTTAAACTGTCGATATAAACATTTTGGAAGGATACATTAACCCCGCATTAATAATAAATTAAAATGATTTATAAAATAATTTCATGTCTTAACACATGTTACCTTCTTAGAAACCTATATTATGTGGAAAGTGACTAGTAGTTAAACATATCACCTTATTTTATGGATGGTGCACGATATTTCTCTTTATTCTCTAAGTATGACACTGAGCTTATAACTTACAAGACCGTGCGATGCCCTCGCATATACATATATCACAATTAGAAATTTCCAAGAAAACACCAACAAAACACAAATTATCACAGGTATTTCAATCGTCATATTTAACTCTGAACCCGAAAGGAAAAAGAAACCTTACATAGATAGCCCGCGATTGAAGATTTCATTTGCAATTCTAATTTTATGTTTGCATTCCATGTGCAAAGCATATGATATGTACAAAGACGAATGTGTCAGACCAATATTATTTGCCTCCAGAAAACTATATATGACTTCAGCATCAACACAATTTTCAGCCTGCAATTCATTCAAAATATACCATGTAACTATTAAAAGCATCTATAGGACCCACAAGAGGAACATTAATAAACAACATAAAATATATAAATTATGCAGCCTCGGTAAACAAGGCACAAAATGTAAGCAATTATAAAGTAAGCATACATATTCTAGCCAAACTTTTAGGTAACGTAGATCCTCCTTGTATCGTTCTTCATGCCAAAAAGTGCGGACGCATTGTTCATAAATAACAACTAGTCCTGAGTAGTCGCCCCCAGGAGGGAAAGCCTCCTGAACCCATTTGATGCACCTTTAGAAATCCAAAAGATAAAATACAACGTACTTAGTACCAAAACTTTTCATCAATTACGTATAATACCAGTTTCACTTAAGGTAACATGACACTACATCATTAAATCAATTAACACAGTAGCCTCTCTAGCACCAGAGATCATCAATTATAGCAAAGTCAAAGAGTTTCCATGCCATCTCAGAGCTCCACATCAAACCTTTCCATTTGAATTGAGACTAATAAATATTCTAAGTTAACTTTTACATTTTTTCAGATAAAATACTATAATTCTTTTGTTGTGAAAAATTCCTTTATTTACTCATTCAATTGTCGATTTAATGGCCAGTGCGCAATTTTGGACATGTTAGAAGAAAACATCAATTTTAATGGCCAGTGTGCAATACAAGGAACTCATAATTCTACTCAAGAACTTTATTTTTTATTTTCTCAACCTCATAATAACAATTAACACTAAGAATATTCAAGTTACAGATCACGTTTGGCTAAGCCTAATAAATAAGCAAATGAAGATTGACCAATGGTTTATAAATTTCACCAAATAGAGTAAACCCTGTTTGGCCTCATTTCTTAAAACTCGTTCTTTTCTCAAACTCATTTCCAACCATATATTTTACGGGGTCCTCAACTTTTCAACCACACATTTAACCAACATTTATAAGAATCTACTAAAAATGTTTTTTTAATACGAACCAAACTTGGGCTAAGTTTACCTATTTAATTTCACCAATAAAATTTTGTTTCATTTCTAAACTAACTTTTACTTGTAAGCAAACCTTTTTACCTTAGCCAAACATGCTCTGATTAATAGTGGAGGCATACGGCCTTAATATGTTAAACAAAACATAATTCTAGCGGGTAAAATCCTATCTTTCACATGAAAAATCAAGAAGTAATTAAAATTCCTGTAAGTATTACTCACTCGAGCCATGGTTGAAGGGGATCGTCGCCTTTATACTCATCAATTGCCTCCAATAACCTCCTATTGAATTGGAGTATCTATCAATAAATGATTAATTTGACAAAAAAAAAATCCTAAAAAGAAAAGGAAAAATAATTAACCTTCGATGATCAAGAAGGGACTTCTTGAGTTGAAAATCAGTTTGAGATTTGAGGGCGTGATTTAGAAGATTGACATTACGACCTCGCTTCAAAGGGCGGACGTTCTCCTTGAAGAGTTCCCATTCGTGACCTGTCTCTTGCTTCGACGCCAAAAACTCCGTCTCCGGATCTAATACAGATACTTCTGTTGAGTCCATTGCTCTCTTCTTCTTCTTCTTCTTCTTCTCTCTTCTGCCTCTCTCTCTCTCTCTCTCTCTCTCTCTCAGATGTGCGCGTGAGCCACTGCGAGATTCAAATTTTGAAATTAGTCTCTCATATGTTCTTTCATAGCCGTTGCAGTATGGGGGAAAGTAAAGAATAGATTGGGCCTACCTACCGCGGCCTATTGGAATAAATTTGAAAAATAGACCCCACAAGTATTCCTAATTGAAAATAACACTGTTTGAGATCCCTGAAGTTTTGGTGTTACTCGAATAGGGCCCTTTAATACAAGGTTTTGGGATAGTGGGCCGATATCAAATTCTGGCCCGTATTTATTTTAACACTTGTTTTCTGAAGAGTAGCCCATCAATATTGCCCATATTATTTGAACCCGAAATTTGTTACAAAATATAATTTCAAAATTAAGAAATTTATTTTAAAGTTTCAATTCATAATTCAAATTTTAATAATTAAATAGATAATTAAATATATTGAGGTCACAATATTATACAGTTTATTGTCACGGTTAATTATTAGTCATAATTATAGAATGTCACAAGTAACAAATCACAAATTTTATATATAACAATTTATTTATCGGTCAAAAATTATTAAATTAATTGGTTACACATTATTTCTTAATTACAAATGTTACACAATTATGTTCACAATCACAAATGGCATACAGTCACAGTCACAAAGACAAAGATTGGGGGCACATTTACAAATTTAGTACATTCACACATTTTTTTAGATCATATATTATATATTAATCACAAATTACCCATTTTATCGGTCACATATTATTTATTGGTCATAATTTAACGATTTTATTAGTCGCAAACATTTATATAATTGGTCACAAATGCTTTTCACCCCACCGCCATCGACACCAATCAAATACCTCGCTGCCTCGCCACCACTACCACCTACCAAACGTTGTGCAACTTCATTGCCACTATTTGCAACTGCAAAATAACTATTTCAATTTGTAAACCACCAACAAAAATTATCTCGTTAAGTAGATTGGAGGGAGAAGAAACCACCTCGAAAACCCAAAAATCACTCACCGTTGGAAAAGAAAGTGTTGACCGACGTCAAGAAAAAAGGAGCACTGTGTTTGTGATTTGGTATTCTTAGAGCTTGAGATTTGGGTAGATATAATTTAGAGATGGGATAGAGAGAGAATTTAATAATATTATTATTAATATTAAAAAGTGAATTATGATATGATTTTTAAATAAATAAAGTTTAAATCTGATTTTTGAAGTTGAAAGTTGAAATCCATGTGTGTGTGTAATTTTTACATAAAAAAACTAGTGGTAGAAATCAGCCAAATCGCTTATGTGCTCAAGTCGTCTCAAATTGCGGTCCATGAACGACTTGGGATCGTTTAAGATGAACCATGGATTGTTAGTTATTTGATTTAATCATCCCAAGAGAAAATTAATTTTCCTTTGAAGATTAAACTCAAGTGAATAATGGATCTTAGATCATCTTGAAATCATTGAATATTTTTTTAAAATCCTTACACATAAAAATGAGATGATAATCTTGAACGAGGTATTAATGGCACTGGCAAGTGTTTCCTCCCTTAGATCCTGTCAATTGTTCTCCTTAAGTGCCTCACTTTTTGGGAAATATAAATATGTGACTGTCCCTAAAAACTTGAGAAATGTGCCTACAAAGGGCATATTTATCATACTCAATTAGGGTTTCATAATTGCACAAAATTCCTTGGACTTTATAGTAGTAAATCAATTAAGTCATACATCTTTATTAGAGCCAAGAGAGGGACCTAATCGGACTCTCAAGACTCAAACTCCAATAAATATTNAGAGAGAGAGAGAGAGAGAGAGAGAGAGAGAGAGAGAGAGAGAGAGAGAGAGAGAGAGAGATCTAAACGGACTCACAAGACTCAAACTCCAATAAATATTTCTAAATAGGTCAACTCTTGACTAATTGAGATACATCTATTAATCCCTATATATTCTACCTAAAAATCGAAATTGTAATCTCAAGTTGAGTGATAGTTATGGAAGCAAATTATGATTCGATAACAATATCAACCGATTATCGTTCCATAAGTCGACCTCTGTTTGACTGTCAATATGTTGAAACCAACAAATGACCATTTTGCTATTCGATATGTATTACCCTCTAGGTCCCATTTTCATGAGGCGAATTCGTTACGATCAAATCATAACATAGAGTCCAACGATCTCATTGTCGGACTACTCTCAGATTTTAATTGCCTATACAAAATACCATAGAGTGACTATCTTCTTATCATGATGATTAATGGATTTCACTATCGCAAATATATGATCTCTAACTATTTCGGCACGATTCTCAAAGCATCGAGATCAATTTTCTAATTAATACTTCATTCATCGGTACCTCAAAGAACTTGAACTAGCAATTAAAAGTACATTACTTGCTCCGGATTTAGGTGACTTGTTTGATAATCGAGTAGAGTCTCATTCCAAGCGATAACAAATGAGTCATCTAGCAGTCTCATTCAATGTGCAACAAAAACACATTATTGTTTTTATTTCCAAATCTAGACAAATCTCAATAAGAACAATGCAATATTAAAGCGTCCAACTTTATGTACCGATTGTGAACGATATATTTTGATCACGTCATGAATTGTATCTCACTATATCCCCAACCATCGAGTATACAATTTGTGACATCATCTATGATCATGGAACCTTAGATAATTGTTTCAAATTGTAACACGTGAATAATCGAACGTTAATTCATAATGACGCTTTACAAAATACTACTCAAAAATGGCATCAAACTAACAATCTCCTACTTGCCCTTTTAGAGTAGTGACATATCAAGAATACTCATCCTCTCAAGATGCCCATCAAAAACCTTAGTTGGTAGCTCTTGGTGAACGGATCCGCAAAATTATCTGCTAATGCAATCTTGTTAACTGTTACATCTCCTCGATGAACAATCTTTCTAACATGGTGCTATTTCATCTCAATGTATTTGCCATGCTGAGAACTCCTTGGTTCTTAGCATTAGCAACTGCTCCACTATTATCACAATAAAGTGTTATGGGTTCCATTGTTAAAGGTACCACGATAAGGTCCAAAAGAAACTTCTTGAACCATATAGTTTCTTTAGCAGCCTCACAAACTGCTACATATTTTGCCTCCATGGTGAAATCAGCAATACAAGATTGATTAAAACTCCTCCATACCATGGCTCCACTTCCCAGTGTAAATACTAAACCCGACGTAAACTTCATAGAGTCACAATCGAATTGAAAATCAGAATCAGTATATCCAATAGGATTCATATCATGTCCCGAATAGACAAGCATATAACCTCTCGTTTTCCAAATGTACTTGAGTATATATGCTTCACCGCAATTCAATGGTCTCGTTCTCCCCACAGCTGAAGCATAATGAACCTTCTTCATGTAACATATCTCCATTGGAGTCTTGGGAGAATGCTCCTTAGATATATGAATTCCATGTTTAAAAGGAAGTTGTCCCTTGTTGACATTTTGCATTGCGAATCTAGATAATATCATGTCAATATATGAAGCTTGAGATAATGCTATCCGTAGTTTTTTCTATCTCGTATGATACGGATTCTCAAAACATAAATGCCTTCTCCCAAGTCCTTCACATCAAACTACTGTGACAACCATTTTTTTACAGATGACAATGTCCCTACATCATTTCCAATTAGTAGAATGTCATCCACATAAAGAATCAGAAAAAGCACTTTCTTCCCTTGCATACGGTTGTATACAGAAGGTTCATCCAAATTTTAGTCAAAACCATATGTCTTAATAATTTGATCAAATCTTATATTCCAAGACCTGGACAGTTACTTAAGTCCATAAATGGATTTTTGCAAATTGCAAACTTTCTCTTCATGACCTTATTTCACAAACCCCTCAGGTTGTATCATATAGATGGTCTTTTCAAGATGTATATTTAAAAATGTTATCTTGACATCCATTTGTCAAACCTCATAATCATAATGAGTGACAATAGAAAAAAGGATTCGAATAGATTTAAGCATGACAGACGGTGAAAAGGTTTCTTCATAGTCGATACCTTCTCTTTAGGTAAAAACGTTGGCCACTAGCCTTGTTTTGAAGGTTTCAACATTTCCATCATACCTCTTCTCCTTTTATAAACTCATTTGCACCCTATAAGTTTGACCCCCCATTACGTGCATCCACGAGATCCCAATCCTTGTTGGAATACATAGATTCCATCTTTGAGTTCATGGTAGATTTTCATGATTTAAAGTCTACATTCTCTATCGCTTCTTTAAACGAAGTGGGATCTTCTTTTTACTCAGTAGAGATCGCCTAACATAAGTATTTTCTTGTATTTCCTAAAATCTTGTATGAGTCAGGGCTAGAGTTAGTCATTGTTTGATCCCCATTTTGTTCAAAAAATATTTTTCTCTCTCTTCTTTTTAACCGTTGATTTTTTAATAAAATAATATTACATGTAAATCAAAAACTCTTCCTTATTTTTTAACCATACATTCTCCATTAATCTACTATTTCAAAATACATTCTTCCAAAATAATGTGGCTCAAACACACGTCTGAATGTGCTTTTAAGGTCAATAAAGCTGATTTGAAATTCAAAATTGGTGTTATTGAATGAGNCTTGTACATTATGGATGCCATAAAGGCATCCATAATGCACAAGTGTCCGACCCCCATTGGGGGGTCGGCTGACGCAACAGGGTCGCATCAGCCAACCCCCCAATGGGGGTCAGACACTTGTCCATTATGGATGCCTTAAAGGCGCCATAATGTACAAGGGACTAAATCCTAAAATATCTCTCCATTGTCGAATCACGTTAAATCCTTATGTTGATTTCTCTTTCACTAATCTATTATTGAGTATAAAATCAAACGATAATGAATATTACGAAGCGTGCACATAATATCAGGGGCTTGTTTTGAGCCCCTTTTTATTTACAAAAATGCATTTTACAATAGTATTATAATAGAGAATGCGTGATTAAAAAATAAAGAAAAATTTTAGATTCACGTGTAATATTATTTTATTGAAAAATGTGTGATTGTAATGGTGTCAAATCATTGTTCAAAAATGCATTTTGTTGGCAAAAATGGAGCTCGGACAAGGGCTAGGTAATAGGGATGAAGACCTTGTTTAATTCTCATTTTTATTCAAAATATATTTGTATCTCTCTTCTTTTCAATAACACATTTTTCAATAAAATAATATTACACATAATCTAAAATTTTTTTATTCAATTTTAATCACACATTCTATATCAATTTACTGTTTTAGAATGTATTTTACACTTTTAAACAGGCCCATAATTTACTAAGCCCCCGTTTGGCACCCATTTTTTTTCTCATTCTCATTCTTATTTTTTTTCTTTTTCTTCATTTCAACCACACATTCTATTAATAAAATAATATTACACATAAACCTAAAAACTCTCTTTACTTTTTAACCACACATTCTTCCATCAATCACTATTCAAAAACACATTCTTTCACAAAAATGGGTGTCAAACACCCCCTAATGTTTAATTTAAACTAATTTACTAGTTTCGAAGTTATCCACAACAGATTTCTTTGTTGCTATTCGTGTTCTATGGATAATCTTTTCAAACAAAATTTCTTGATATCATCTTTCAAAATGCACTATGACAGAGACTGTACTGGACCCCACCTCCTTGTACTGATAGGTATGATTAAATGCTTGGAAACCTCCAATGAAAGTGTGCCATAGGCAAAACCGTCAAAGCCAATCCAAACCACGTTATTTATTTAGTAAGGATTATAATTAAATTTTTTGTACATATTGATAAAAGTCGATAAAATATATTATTGAAAAATTGTGCATTCCAAAAGATAAACAATTAAAATTAAGCTCCCGTTTGAGCCACATTAAAATTTTACATTCTCATTTTTCTACCGATTCACAACCACACATTCTTCAATAAAATAATATTTTGCATCACGTCAATAATTTTTCCTTCTTTTTCAACCACACATTTTCAATCAATCTACTATTCCATCCAACATAATGTGGCTCAAACACACGATAATTGTTGACTTTGACTATTAAAATATAAATTTTAATTCTTACCAAACACAGACTAAGCCCTTGTTTCAGCTTCATTTTTATGGAAATGTATTTTTTTCTTATTTTTAATCATACATTTTTTAATAAAATAATATTATAAGTAAATATATAATTTATTTTATTTTTAACTACACATTCTTAAAAAAATTATAATTTCAAGATATTTTTTTAAAAATATATATTATATTGTTGCCCAAACAAGGGCTAAAACGCTAAGGTCCTATTTGGTACACATTATTTTTTTCATTCTCATTCTTCTACTCATTTTTAACCACACATTCTTCAATAAATAATATTTTTCATCACATCAATAACTTTTCCTTCATTTTTAACCACACATTCTCTATCAATCTACTATATCAAAAACAAACACCCCCTAAGTAACATAAATGTAGATGGACTACAAGGATGTCAAGGACTTAAATATATAAATAATTAAATATTGGGATTCATTTGCATAAATTAATAGGTTGCCGACTTCTATTGCAATTTTCCTCAACCATGGGTAGTTAAGTAATTGTACACCCACCACCGACTGCTTACATTTCCTATCAAAGCCCAAAGCTTTCCATTGTACATTTGTACAACAATCAACGACGCTACACGCCAAAATCTCAACCCACAACCATGGCTTCATCTTTCACGCCTATGAGTTTGAATCCATACTCGAGTTTCAGATCAGCATCTAATGGAGAAATCAACAGCACGAAGAAGATCATGATCAAGATGAACATGATCACGCCTTCTTCGAAGGACGGGACTCCTTTGAAGGCAATGAAATTCAAGGGCACGCAGATGAGAGAGAAGAAACTGACGGAGATGATTGAGCAGAAGGTGGTGGAGGCGAATCAAGTGTGCGGCGAGGACGAGACCTCCGACGAGTGCAAGGTGGCGTGGGATGAAGTGGAAGAAATCAGCCAAGCGAAGGCCGATCTCCGCCTCAAGCTGGAGAAATTACATCAAGATCCACTCGAGTCTTTCTGCCAGGAGAATCCCGAGACCGATGAGTGCCGTATTTATGAAGATTGATTATTCGTGTACCAGTGTAGAACCCTAATTACAAAATTGCTAAAAATTCCCAATTTCTCTTAGGGTGGTTGTTCTGTAATAAAATCAATGTCATGTAAAATTACTGAAGTGCAGTTTGCTAATATCGAGTAAATTATTAATAATTTTGTAGGAGAAATAGTATATTTAACAAGAGTTAGAAATTGTCGAGTTGATATTGTATGATCATGTCCTATTTCCTAGACACTTTTGGCCTGCATTAAGTTCAAAAAAATTATATATTTAATAATTTATTTACGTACAAGTTTTTAATTTTATTTACATTTGATGTAGCACGTGAACATCTCGAAAACGAGTGGTGTTTTCCGTATTTAAATTTTTAGTAGTTCTCCGTATATTTTGTTCCTTTTTTCACAAAAAACAAAATAAGACTATGTGGCTCGTTGATCAATGGGCTAAGCCCGACTCATCAACAAAACGAATCGAGAATGGGTGATTGGAAGCTGATTCGGCTCGACTTGGTCCATTATCACTGTTAAATTATATATAGGATTAGTGTGATAAAGTTTAGCTTTGAAATGTTTGCAATGGTCCTTGTTATATTCCTAGCGAGGAGAATATAGTGACCCATGAGCTAGCTTCTCATTTTTTTAGATCTTGTGCTTTGCAAAAAATATATTGAATTTTCGTTGGTTAATTTGGACAATTTATCAAGGTTTCTTGGAACTTTATATCATAGTCGAATAGGAATTACTTTATCGTGGTTTCTAATTTGATTGACATCTTATTAACTGTGTCTGGGAGAGCAGTTTAAGGCCAAAAAATTGATTTTCCAACTGTTAGAAATGAAAAATTGCAGCCATTGTTGACTTTGGCTCTCACATGTGAGACCCATATGTGGAAAAAAAAAGGTCTATTTTTCGCTTAAAATTTGTTGAATAGCTCTACCAGACAGCCCCTAAGTGTGCTGTTGTAGAGTTGTGACAACTTGTAATTCCAATGCCCAAAATTCGAGCCCCAGAGGAATATCTTGAGATGAAGAAGGTTCAACTAGGACCAAGATCGTGGTTTTTATAGTTTATATTGATAAGGATTGTTGATGCAATGTTACTAAGATTAGAGTATCCAGAATACAAGCACGATTGTGTGTCGTCTACAGAGATGAGTTGAGCCTTTCTCAAACCATTGCCAAACCTTAAATTAAACTACATAGGCTAGCCATCATCATCCCAGCTGATGGATAACGTTGGCCATAAAGAACTCTTACAGCAGATTCACAGGATTAAGATGAAGTAATGAAAATAAAATAAAAATACAATCTTTCTCGTGTTGGGGTGAGTTTTTGTGAACAAAAGTGACAACTGTTCACATGTTTTGAGTAAATGTTGCACAGGATCAAGGATTAAAGCTACAAGTTCTAGATATAAAAACATGCTTGTCGTGGATCTATGCCTGAGAAAATAGGTTCCATAAAGCTGTATATTCTTCCAAAATAATGTGGCTCAAACACACCCATAAGAAAAAGGTGCAGTTTCTTAACATAGAGAAAATTTGGTCTAGACTTGCCAATCTTTCAGATATTGTGGTTTGGATCTCCAACCTTTAAAATTAAAGTTTTGGATTTCGAACCTAATTAATAATGTAAATATAGATCTTATGTGAATGAAACCGTCGATTTAGACTTATAAATTGCACACGATTTTCATGTGGAGTGAAGCTGGACGTTGAGTGGCTTGAAGGTTGTACCCTCCGGTTTTAAGTTAAGTGCAACTTTCACTTTTATATAGACGGTTTCGATCATGTGGAGACACAAATTTTAAATAATTTTGACCTAGAACTTCAGTTTTTAATGTTAGAGATTCAAACCCATGGTAGTTAAAAGGTTAAGGAACCAAATTTCCCTTTAATTTATGCTTCATGTAAACTACCAAGTGTGCGTTTGATTGAGAATATGAAATTTACATGAAAATAAAATAAATTTTAGACAATTCAATCGTCTAGAACTTATTTATATGGAAATTATTAATTAAATGTGTTTGATTGATTTAATTTTCAACCTAAAAAATATTAGTGGTGAATAGATGACACATGGAATAGATGAGAGAGGGAAAAAGAGAGTAAATTATTGGTGGTGGGCTAGTGGTTCTATGAAGGAGAAAGAATGAAACATAAATTAGTTTGCATATAAGAGGCCAACAAAGTTACAAAGTTTTAGTGCATTTATATATTGACTGAATTTTTTTTAAAAAATATTTAGTTAAATATTAATAAACNTTAAATTTTGCTTTCCAAAGGTATCATTCAACAAAAATGGGCGTAAAATATGACTCGTAAGATGTGAATTTTCTTGGTGGGTTGGTGAATCAAGAAAAGAAGGTGGATACAGTTGTTCTCCAAATTCACATAAGAAGCAAGATTATTGGTGTGGGAAAGGTTGAATCTTTGTAAATTTCGCAATTGAAGGGTTGATTTGTGGGCTGAAAGTTGAGAAGAAAAAAAGTGTGAGGATGATGGAATAAACAAAAATATTTATGGTTTGGTTCAAGTAAAATGTTCAGAAAATCGAATTGTACGGACTTAAAGTTGGGTATTGTCCAGTTAAAATGGTCTGGTCCAAGTAAGAAAAAATATATGGGCTTAAAGTTGGGGTACTTACAAAAATACCCTTAAAATTAGGGGTGTTTTGAAAAATCATGTGAAAGGTTTTTAGGAAGTAAAAAATATTGTGTAAAATAAAAAAGTGACACAATATCACTTTTTTTATAAATATTGTCACTTTTTTTAAAAAAGGTGATACAAACTCAAAAAAAGTAACAAAATTCAAAAAAAGTAACACACACTCAAAAAGTGATACAAACTCAAAAAAGTGACAAATACTTAAAAATGTAACAAAACACCAATCAAAACATATGTTTGTTATAAAAAAAAGTGAGAAATTTTTAAAAAATAACAAACAATAAAAAGTGAAAAAAAAATTCTGAAAAGTGGCAGGAAAAAGTTACAAACACACAAAAAGTGATAAAGTTGTCACTTTTTTAAAAAAAATGAGACAATTTCACTTTTAAAAGTTAAGTATCACTTTTTTATTAAAAAATAACATACAATGTCACTTTTTATTAAAAATTGATGTCACTAAAAAAAATGATAGAAATCAAGAAGGTAACTAAAAAAAGTGATAAAACACTAAAAAAAAGTGACAAAATTAAAAAAAGTGACGAATTCAAAAAAGTGGCACAAATGAAAAGAAGTTATACATGTTAAAAAGTGACAGACAATAAAAAAAGTGACACACGTTTAAAAAGTGACAATTCAAAAAAAGGTGACAAACTCAAAAAAGTGACGAAATTTTTTTTAAAAAAAATGACGAAACACCGCTGAAAACCTTAACATATATCATTTAAGCTAATTCGACCACTCCACCACCACCACCACCACCACCGCTCCATAACCAAGGCTCCAAAACCAATCCATTATGCACAAAATGTAATCCGACACAAGCAATCAATAAATTTCCAATAAACAAACTGAAATCTGACTCATTAGAACACTACACTTCGGCATTGAAGAGTGAATATTCGGCACAACATTAAGAATAATTTATAAGCTCTGGGATTTCAAATCAATTTCCTAAAGAAATTCAGGTCACCTTACCAAGCAGAAGAATACAGTTATATTCTTCTACCCTCACTAAAATCTCAATGGTGTCAAAATTGACAAGACTACTTGCTTGTGCCTCCTCTTTGGATGACAATACATGCCGTGGAGGCCACCACCAGCACCAAAGCCTCCAGCTGAACCAGCTCCACTACCTATACCACCACCTACTCCACAACCACCTCCGTCTGCACCTCCTCCCAATCCTCTACCTCCACCAGCACTAGCACCAGGCAAAAATATATGGTAGAGTTAGACTCCCATCAGTCAATAACCTCCCAAAAAACATCAACTTGGGGTCTATGAAGTTAGCACCAAACTCATAGTGAGCAGTGGGAATTTTAATTGTTTCAAATGACTAAGAAGGAATTTCTGTAGTGCCCATCATCATGCTGTGACTCAATGAAAATTTCTGATTAAGTCCTCTAGTAAAATCAAAACGCATCCCTTCAAAAGGTTCTGGCTTCAGGGACTTGAGAGCTTCGCGGTGAATCTCCTCGTAGGGAATTGGGCAATGAAGGTTCATGTAATCGACTTTCTGCGGTTCGGCCACGGCAGGACTAGAACTTGCCACCGGTGGTGCTGCTACAGTAGTAGGCAGAGAGAAAAGTACAGCCATTTCCGGTTCGAAATTTGACGGTGTGGAAGAAAAATAAAAGAGTAAAAGAAGAAGAATAGTGGCTTTCTTCTTCTTCTTGAGCATCTGTGTGTTTCGGGGTTTTACTTGGGGGATTAGAGTTTAGTTTAGATTAGGACGTAATTATTACTTGATTAAAATGTTTAATTAGTTTAAAAGGTATTAATCAAAAGATTTATTTTAATAGGGTAGACAACCTAATTTTCCCCTTAAAGTTTATGCTAACAAATGAAGTTTCAATAATAATTAAAATGCGAGAAAGTAAATAATTAAGTTTTATTTTGAAAAAAAGAGAGAGAAATTGAAGCAAAAGTAGTTTCGCTACTACTACACGTTGGCAATGAGATTGTGATAAATGTCACAGAAAGTGACAACGATGTAATAATGAGTTGGTTCATGATAGATAAATCTAAAGTAGCATTTTATATCTTCAAAATCACTTTCCATGTTTGTCACCAGTGTCGTGTCTCTATTTCATCTTTGAATATTCTATAGAGTTGCCGATCGTAACAGATCTATTTTTTAGTCTCTCCATTAAAAATCACTTTCCATATATGTAAAAATAAAATGTAGATTATAATGATTTGTTACAACTCACAATGCAGAATAATATCTCTCAATGTGATAAAATCGATCCAAAACTTCTTCTACACCACCACCAATGGAATATTTGATATTGCGTTCATATTCGTGTCAAACCAAATCAAAGCACTATCATTGAAAGGGAATGTCAATAAATTTACCAAAAAAATCCTCCGAGATAACCAATAATTTTCAATGGAGAAACAAGCATCTCCTGCTCGGTTCCTCTCTTTGTTTCTCTTGTTTTTGTCAAGTCCAAATGATATCAAGAAAAATCACTTTCTACTATAGGACCAAGACAAATTGAATTCAAAATTCAAAATCAATGTTCATGTTAGAGAGGGTAGAGACAAGACAAGAATATAAGGTGACCACAAGATAATCTTCAATCCGAGAGAGAGAGAGAGAGAGAGAGAGAGAGAGAGAGAGAGAGAGAGATTTTTTCTTCAAAATTGACTGAAAATTTAATATATAAAAACCAAGGATAAATTAT